>JAOUQZ010000035.1:20270078-20283194 GCA_028564935.1 Neosilurus hyrtlii
TTCCTGCATGCCGCTAGCGACGGAGGCCAGCTGAGAGTCATGCGACTGGAGCTGTTGCTCCTGGGTTCGGAGCGCCTAAGTCAGGGAATCCCTGTCCGCTGGGTCCATACAGGCCAGATCGTAACTGTTAGACCTGGTACAATCAACTCGATAGACCCAAAAGCAGGACAGACAACGACTGTTTGCTGGACGTTGTGCTTGATGGACTGTTGGCTTGCTGTTTGTTGCACCGCTTGTCTCCAGTGCGTGCCCTGTGTTCAGGAGTGACAGCACTGGATAGGTTTAATTATGAGTGAATGAGTGTATGTGTGATATTATTTGATTAATTTTGGATTGATTACTTAATTCTGGTTGTGTTTACTGCGTTATGAGAAGCCTAGATCAGGTTTGGTTTTTCTTTTATTAATATTAATATTGTGATTGTTTTTTTAATTGATTATTGATTGTCCATTTGTTTTCTTTTTAGTAGCTGGAGACTGGTGTTGGTGGCTTGTGTCCTTTTTCTGTCTGCTGCATCCTGGGAGTGGTTAACTTTACTGAGTGTCCACTTGTCCACGCGTGCTGGGTGATTTTGGTTTGTTTGGTTTATTTTGACGTTAGCCGCCATTCACCTGTCTCCAGCCTTCTCTTATTGTTTCTTTTGGATTTTATTCTTTATTGAATGTCTGGTGTGATTTTATAATTGTTAAAATAAATTGTATTTATTTTTGGTAACCATGTTTCATGCTTTTCCTTGAGCCAACGTACCTGTGTGCCTATATATTAATTCTCCAGGTGAAATTCCTGGGGTGGCGTAGTCGGTTTCTTTATTTACATTTATTTGGAATTGGTTAATTTGAGTAGTCCAGTCATTAGTATCACAATATGTTTTGGATTTTATATATTATATCTTTCTTTTCTTTTTCTTTTTGCCCTCCTCCCTCACCTCGTGCACTATAAGACAAAAAAAACCCCATATAATATTTTCTGTGATACTCAGTTGATGTATGACCACCATATATACATTACATGAATTACATACACCCAAGTTTGCATTGATTTGCATAAAAAGATGGGTTTTAACTGAACCTGATCCCATGACTGATTCTTCACTTGTTTCAACACCTGCTTCTGTGCCTTAATCAACACCACAGCCTGTTCTCATGCCAAAACCCATGTCTATGTTCTTGTCAACAAAGGGCCTTGAAAGTTTGTGATTCCTTTATATATATTAATATATTCTACATTTTAGATGTCTGTATGAATTCAAACTAAAACATCATCGAATTTTAACTAGTCCTGAATGTATATAAAAAAACCCAGTTAAACATAGACAATATATGTGGTTATTCACTTATTTAATCAAAAAATCATCCAATATTACATATCTCTGTGTGGCAAAATTATGTGAAGGGATTAGCAGTTAAGTGTGAAGATAAAATTAGAGTCAGGTGTTTTCAATCACATGGATGATAATTAGGTGTGTGTGAACACCCTGTATTATTTAAGGAATAGGGATCTGTCAACACCTTCACCACACGTAAGAGATTTGTGAGGACAAAAGAGTTCATGCTCATCAGGCTGGTAAAGCTTATAAAACCATTTCTAAATAGTTTGGATTTCACCAAGCCACCATCAGACACAGGGAGGAAAATCATGACCCTAATTATCTTCTCCAGGAGTGGTCAACCAAAAAAGATCAGTTCATGAGCGAGATGTATGTAGTCCACAAAATCTAAAATGGTAACTTTTAAGCAAATAAGGGCCTCTCTCACACTGGCTAATGCTACCGCTAATGCACACTGGCTAATGTCCACTATCAGGAAAATACTGAACAAAATAGGGGTTGCAAGAAAAAAAGCACAGAGAACATTGCTGAACTTCTGCAGGTTGTTAAAGATCACACACAAGCCAGAAGACTATTGGTAACATTCTGGAGATGGATATGACCAAACTAGATTTTTTTACAAATTTTTGTTTTGTTTGTTTGTTTAAATGTGAATTTTCATGTTTGGAGAAAAGAAAACAGTGCATTCCAGCAGAAGCTTATTCCATCTGTAAACCATGGTGATTGTTTTGCTGCATCTGGTTCAGGACAGTTTGTCGTCATTAATGGAACAATAAATTCTGAATTACTTCAGTGATTTCTAATAGAAAATGTCAGGACATCTTTCTGTGAGCTGAATCTCAAGAGAAAGTGGATCATGCAATAAGACATAAATAAATGGAAAAAAAAACATAAATAAATGAGCTGATGTATACATTTTGTCTCGTTTGTTTAATTGGTGTCACATTTGTTGTGACAATTGGGTTCTCTTTATCCACTTTTAGGCCTTGTATGAAAATCTAATGAAATCAGTTAATCATATTTATGTAGGAATACAGAACAGAAAGTTCTTTGGGGCTTACAAACTTTTAAGCACCACTGTATGTACATGTCCATGCCCAGGCAAACATTGGAGTGTCCTCCTATGCTTGTAGCAGAGCCTATAGACACTGTTCCTGATGCCATGCCAGAGTGCACACTTGTGCCCATGCCATTACCCAGACCCAAAGCCACCAGCACATTGCAAATCCTTATCCGTGGTGCACTTCGCTTATAAGCATGAGTGACCACTTCCTTTTGCAAAGCAGAACAGCTCTTTGAATGTGTGTCAAAATGCTGTAGAACCAAACACAACTGTGGCACATTACAGGAAGTATAGAATGGAATGTATAAGGATGCTAAACCCATGTAAAGTTCTCTTAGATACTATGCCAGGCATTCTGTTTATGGTATGATCTGTTTCTGTTCCTCATTTTTGCCTTGCCTAGTCAATCACAAAATGCTTTGTGTTTGAAATATACTTATATATATTTCATATATATATTTTTCTGGACTTGTTTAATAAAGTTTTATCTGCAATTGCATCCTGCTTCTAAACTGTATTGTGACCAGACATGCCAATAATATTTCAAGTGTCCACAGTAGGTAGCCACAAATTGGCCTTTTAACATGGAAAATCTATTTCCGTCTGTGTGGAGGGAAAAAATAAAAAAAAACAGGCATGCTGACTGAAATGTCTTTTCTAATTAGGGACAGCTCCTGATTTGTCATGACATTCAGATCCTGACATGCACCTCACCCAGTCATTTTACTGACAAATGATGAGTCGAATTATGAATAAAAATACAGTAAATTCTACATCTCTGAGCTGGGCTAGTAGTTTTTGCTTTAATATACCATCATACAAACTAGGTTTTCTTAAATCCTTGATTGTCTTCACTTTTTGGACCTGCTGGTACTCCTTGGGTCAAATTGGCCCGGGACATATTTGGGGTTTTAAAAACAATTGTGAAATAAAAGTTTACTTTATGTACCATTACATATATTGTCTTTATCTCAATTTCAAACAACAGAGATAATTTATATGTTTAATTATTGTAATCAGTTTCTACCAGAACACAATTAACAATGGAAGTGTGATTTGTTCTTTTGTCATAAGGTTATAATTAATGTTAAATATCCACTATTCTCAAGACCTGGGTGTCATTAATCATGCTTATCTTGAAAAAAAGAAGTGAGACAATGTTTTCATTATCATTTATTATTTTGAATGCAAACTGTCAATACATCAACTTGAACTTCAACAATCAGTTAGTATTATCTTATGAAATGCACATGAACAAGTGAAGCATAGTCCTTTCAACAGGGGTTGGTGCTTCGGAAAAAAGACAGGCATGCCTTTCACACAAAATTTGTCCTTTGATGGTCCAAACATCTCATTGTGCTTCTTCCTCTTGCTACCAGCTGCAACCTAGAATAATGAAAAGACTATTCATTTAGGATTTGTTTTATTTATTTTAAAATCACACACACACACACACACACACACACACACACACACACACACACCACACAACTGCAACAGGACACTTACGTCAGAAACTTGGGGTTGTGGTCGTGTGAGGTGGGCAGGTCTAGCTCCTTAAGGAAAAGGTGTCTTCTTTGGAGCCCACTTCTCTTCAAATATGAGGTCTAAAACCGTCTGACAGCTAAATCTTTTGGTCATACTGAGGATGGAAGATTCTGTACTATGATGTAGAGGTATTTATCTCTTCTGTAACATCCCCTGTGTGTGTGTATGTGTGTGTGTGTCTGTGTGTCCATGTTTCTGTGTGTCTCTGTATATTGGGGTCAAACTGACCCCAAGACTATATGAGGAATATAAATGTGTGGTAGCATGTGTGCTCAATTCTTTTGTTGTTTGCTTGTTTGTTTTCACATGTTTATAACAGAAAATAAGCTAAGGGCGTTGAGTTTCAAGTAGAAAATTTTTTTACCATTTTTGTTCTTGTAAAAATCTGAAACAAGTCAATTTGACCTGAATACCATACAAGGAATAATGGGGAGCCCTAAAACGGTGATTTTGAGTCTTTCGAAAATAATGCAAAGGTAATTTGTGTAACAAAATTAAAGCCATTCCATGGAAATGAAGCAGTAGTATAGAACACCATCTAATGTCTAGGTAGAAATATAACACACACACACACACACACACACACACACACACACACACACACACACACACACACACACACAGTTTACAATGCAATGATGCATACCAACAATCTGGTGGCTCCTCAGCTTCTTAGTATTACTTACTGCAATGCACTCGTCACCCATGTTGAGGCTCACTCACACATGTTTATATGCAATGTAAATACTAAGTACTAAGTACAAGCTGCAGCAAGACCTTCAAGGACATTGGGTTCATAGAAAAAAAGAAACAAGTACTGATTTAGACAGCAAATTATAACCCCATGCACAAGAGGAAAAGAAAGCAATCAAGGTACAGATATATATCACTGCAGCACAATGTGACAGGTGAATTGGCTATGGAACCAGTTTAACATGTCTCCTCTGCGCTTAAGGAGCTGATATAAAATGCATCTAAAATTGTACCATGGGACAGATCAGCTGACCATTGATCATACTATTCAGTCACCCTTCCAAAAACATACTCTCTCTCTCTCTCTCTCTCACCCACACACACACACACACACAATGTTCCCTTGCCAGGCCAATACATCATAAGCTCTCTGGCCAAATGAGGTAATCACTCAAAATTATTTGCATACAAGCTAATGAAACATTGCAAAGTTAAAACCTCTTGAATGTTAATTAGAAAAGTAATGCACAATTTGCTGATTAATGTTTCATTCCATCTCTGAAGGGGGTTGCTGAGAGAGGGAGGCACTAAAACTCTCCTACTTATACTGTACACTCAGGTAGAGGGATATCAGGATATTATAAATCATACGTAACACATAACAAATAGACCTAAAGTAATACTTCAAAGTCAAAGTTTTTGGGAGCATTTTTATCGGGAGCTTACAAAGTGATTTCATTATAATTTCGATCGGATCATGAATTTTGAGACAATAGTAAGAAAAAAAAAAAAGAAATTTAATTATAATAAAAATCATCCCTCAGCCATCCGGTTGCTCTCACCCCTAAGCCATCAGTCTGTTGGGGTTTTTTTCATTGCCTGCATTTGTGTTGTTGTCCCATCACTGTCACCATGTTGTCCGGTCAATTACTCAAGAAGTGCTAGGCAGATCATTTTGAATTTTGGCATGCAGATTTCCTGTGGTGCATTGGTATGAATAGCCTTTCCAGTTTCTGTTTGACCTTTGACCTTGCCCCAATGATCTTGCCCAAGCTATTTCTTAAAAACCGATGGGCAAATCACTCTGAAATTTCATATAGAGTTTTCCTATGGTGTGTAGGTGTGCACTGGCTTCAGTTTTCCTGTTTTACCCCTAACCTTGTTCCAATGAACCCGAACCTTTAAATTTTGTTCGGTCTATTTATCAAGAACTCTGCAAATTTGCTTGCAGGTTTTCTGTGGTGTGTAGGTGTGCAGAACCTTTTCAGTTTCCCAGTTTGTTCTTTGACCTTGGCAAAATGACCATGACCTTACAAATTTTGTCTGGGCTATTTCTCAAGAACTGATGGGTTTTGCCATCTCTGATAGCAATTTTTGTTAGACTGTTCCATATGATCACAGCGAAATATTGATAAAAAAAAAAATCTGTCCTGATTGTAATTAATTAAGGAAGGATTGTTACAGAGATTATTTAAAAGTCTGTTACGGTAACAACCCAGAAGTAACTTAGGAACCCGAAAACACACCCTGAGGCAAAAAAGGCAGTTAAATATTTTATTGGAGTGTGGAGGTGGGAAGGAAAAGGGAACCAGGGTCCCGGGGTTGAGGTAGGAATCCATGGAGGGTGTTGGCTTGGGGCTTGGGGCTTGCGAAGGAGGATGGCGAGCAATCCAGGAAGAGAGTGTGTCCGTGTAGCCGAGATGGGGCGGAAGCGCCGGGCGCGTAATCCGGGAAGAGTGGGCGGCCGCGTAGCAGAGATGGGGCGGAAGCCCTGAGGTTCGTGGAGGCACACATAAGCAGCGAGAATACTCTGGCGCCGGAGAAGTCTCTCAGCAGGGCTTAAATGCTGGTGGTGATTGCAGGAAATCCGCTGCGGGTGTGCAGGTGCGGGTGGAGCCCCTGCCAGCAGGAGCGGCCCCATCTCTGAAAAAACAAAAAGACTCCACACAAGAAAACATTCTAAAACAATGGCAATCACCACAAAGTCAGATTTTAAGTGTGTGGACTGACTCTGGTAATACATACTGTATCAGTTGATGTGCTGACAACAATTATGCATTTTTAATGTGCAGTTCATGCTGAACTAATTACATACAAATAGACAATGAGAGGAGAAGATGCAGACTACATATCATCATGTTTTTGCAGAATACATGTATTCATTAGTATATGTAATATGCCTCTCAATACTACTAATAGTGCGGATCGGTGGTGTGACGTCCTCCATACTAACGCTCAGCACCGGTGCCCCCCAGGGATGTGTGCTCAGCCCCCTAATGTATACCTTGTTTACCCACGACTGTACAGCCACACACAGCTCCAACACCGTCATTAAATTTGCAGACAACACCACCATCATCGGCTGCATTTCAGATGGTGACGAGTTCGCTTACATATAATGTTTTATTACTCATACAGTAGATGCAGTCATGGATCACTTTTGATGGGTGACATGTCCCTACCTGCCCCTTGCAGGTCATTATCAAAAATAATTTATTGATTTATTTTCTTCGCCTCATTCTGACCCTTGATTGTAATGTTGTTTCTTTGTACACATGTTGATTTGCTGTCTGTGTATAGTAGTGTTAACTGTTGTGTTGTACTGTGTTTTGTTTTACTGATGTGGACTGGGTTGATTGTGAAACTGAATTACCTTTTTGGGATAACTAAAGTTATCTGAATCCTGAATCAACCAGTGGCAGCTGGTGATTACTAACTAATAAACATTTATTTCCAAGCTGTAGTGAGGCCAGTATTAAACCGCAGTGTCCTTGCACATTTTAGGAATTGGTGCACTCAAAAGTATATTTACTAGACACAAAATAATTAAATATATAAACAATTCAAATGATTCAGACCACTAAATACAATCCAATCCAAGCAAGGCTGAACTCTTTCTCTGTCTCTTTGCTCCATTCATTACAAGGTGAGAACAACACCGTGGGGCCCTATGAAACTCTGCCTTACTTGTCAAGCCTGTGCTTCATTCCTGCTAGCTAATTCCATTCATCTCAATTATTTATCTAAATAAGAATAAGAAACATGATTCATGTTCCAGCTTTTTCTGCTTTATCCTTTATTAGGGTCAGGGAGAGGCTGGAACCCATCCCAGCCAAGTCTAAACAAGGGCAGACTGGTGAAGGGCTAACACACACACACAACCATTCATAGGATCACTCACTGGAAGGGGCATTTGAGAAAATCTGATTATCCTACTGTGCATATCCTTTGACTGTGGAAGGTCATACATATTATCTGATTCTGATAGCTTGAGCAGAAACATGCACATTAGTGGCCTGCTGGAGGTCATTTTGTAGGGCTCTGTCAGTGCTCCTCCTGTTCCTCCTTGCACATAGGAGCAGATAGTAGTCCTGCATGGCCCCCTCCATGTCTCCTGGTGAAGTAGCCTGTCTCCTGGTCTCTCCTCCATGCTCTTGACACTGTGCTGCGAGACACAGCAAACCTTCTTGCCACAGCATGCACTGATGTGTCATCCTAAATGGGCTGCACTACCTTCGGAACTTCTGTGGTCTGCAGACTCCGCCTCATGCTACTTCTTGTGGTGAGGGCTGAATGAATAAATTAATATGTATTATTTAAAAAAGTGCCAACATGTACATAATTAAATATAAATTATTGAAAAAGTACAAGTAAACAAGTAAACACTTTAATAAAAAGAACTAAAAAAGTAAGTTATAATAATACTTATTTCCATTGTTGACCTTAGTGAAGTATGTACAAAACAACTACCATACAACTAGTACTAGCTATTTAAGTATAACATTATCACATCAGCCTAATTATAAAAAAAATTCTATTGCACATATCACATTTTTTTAAACAAAAGTTGCTTACATTTTACTTTTAAAAACATCTTTACTCTGAGAATGTTTAATACTGAAATTAATGAATTACACAATTTTATACTTTTATATTTAAATTAGTTTAGTCCCTGAGATTTGACATTAGGTTATCAAAATGAAAGCTGATTGTACCTTGTGGAATAACAGCGACTAGTTTGTTTTGTAACAGAGTACATTGAAAGTAAAGCACAGACTGTGAGATGGTGAGTGTTGTTAGCTAGTTCAGTTGGGTAGAAACAATCCAAATCAATGGATTGTAGCTTCATGCAAACCAATTGCTTGCAGTTTTGACAGTAAGATTTTGTGGTCAACAGTATCAAAAGCTTTCTGTAAATCAATCAAAACTAAACCTGTATAAAGGCCTGCATCCATGTTGAATCGTATCCTGTCAGAAAGAAATGTCAATGCCGAGTCAGTGGAAAAAGATAGCCAGAATCCTGACTGAAATTCACAAACAAGTTTGTTTACATTTAAATATTTAAAAAGTTTATCTTAAATAATTCTTTCAAAAATTTTAGACACCACTGGCAAAATTTAAACTGGTTTGTAGTTTCCTTCACAATTTCAATCACCTTTTTTAAAGAAAGGCACAACCCTTGCTGTTTTAAAGTCCACTGGAACTAGTGAGGTTTTATTGATAAATTAGTAATGTAGGCTAATGATGTTGAAATGCCAGATGCACCATCTTTTAGAAATTTTGCAGAAATAATATCACTTCCAGTAGACTTTGAAACAGATAAACAATATAATGCTTTTCAACTTCTTGGTTTGAGACAACAGAGAATGTAAAATGAACATGTTAAGTTGAACATGTTTTTATTGATAAAAGGATTCAGTTTTACTGTAATTAAAGTTTGTCAACAAGAGAAATTATTAAATTTATCTGAAACAAATCTGGGATCAAAACATATTTCTTCACCATTGTCTCAGAGACCTATATTTGATCAACCAACTTTATGCTTAGATAGGCCAATATTTTTTAACACTTTCCACAGAGATTTTGTAGAATTTTTTTGAGGAATATTTGATTTTGGAAGAAGTCTTTTTTTTTTAGCTTTAGCAATTTCATGTTGAGTTTTATTTCTGAGATGTTTATAGTATTCAAAAGATTATGTGGGATTTTTTTCCTAATTAATCACTTATTAACTGTAAGCTGGTTCCTGAAAACCATGGTTGTGAATTTTGCTTAAAACCAATACATTTTACTGAAGCCAGATTATCTAATACATCTAATAACAAACTGGAAAAGATTCACCATACTTTATAAACATCGTCCTCATTTAAGACCTGCATTCAATTTACATAGGTAAGTTTGAGTTTTAGCAAATCTACACTATAGTTTTTCATAGATCTTATTTGTGTGACATAGTCCAGTATGCAGCGACAGCTGCTCGAGTTTAGATGACAAGTTGCTGCAGATCATCCAGCTTGTGCAGCAGGCTGTGGTTGTTGAGGTAGATGAAGTGCAATCCTCTCTTCTTGAAGCACTCATACGGATGGTAACATTGAGATAAGTGTTGAGAGATGTCCGCCCGTGGATATTTTGATGAAAAGTGATCTAGATTCAGGTCATCCTGTGATAACTGAGGCAGTTCAGCCAACCTGAGGTCAGGACTACCAATTGATCAGTCCTAGAAGATTATATGCAAAAAGCGACTGTTTAAATCACGCAGTAAATCCACAGTCTTAATTATGACTATTATAAAATAAAATAACCTCGTTATGCTGAATTAAAACTATAGCTATTTATATGTATAAATAATCCCCAGTTAAGAGCTGCGGAAGATCCCAAGTAAAGAGCCGCGAAAAGCCATGCTGTGATGAACTGGAAGCCAGATGAACTGGCAAAATGCAAATGTAACCAAAAATCACCCAGAAAGAATAAGGACAGGGAAATGATCTGTGGCCACCACCTGGAGAACCATTCCTTTATAGTGGTTGTCATGCTAATTGCCTCTCATTTCCACCTATTGTCTGTTCCATTTGCACAGCAGCATGTGAAATTGATTCACAACATATCATATATTCAAAACATTTTAGTTTATTTTGATACATGATGTGGCTGCTGCATTCCATAGTTTATTTTGTATCTTCCATTTAAAACACAATTCAATGTATCTTTACCCATTTCTGATCTCCCCTAACAACTTAAATAAAACAATTATTTACCCATTTTAAATTAAACACTGATGATCCAGCTGTGGGCTGTGGGAGCTAATATAAACTACTGTAAATAAGCTCATAGCTATTTGGCTGGTCCTAACCTGTTTATGTGAGCAAATATTTTCATACCTGTTCCAATAAAGTAAGGTTGCAGATTAATGCTTTTATTTAATGAATGTATATATAATTAATAAAAAAACTAACTAACTAAATTATGTTTAGTCTTGCATACTCTTGCACCTTACCAACTTAACCAATATTATCATAGTGGAGCTGCTGAGTGGAGTGGACTTTGATGGCTGTCTTGTGTCCGTATCTGGACCAATTGACTTGATGTTGGTTGGCTGTTATGTATTGCAAGTGTAATAATGAAACTGAAGTTCAAAATATACAGGCTCCTACACCACTGCTCAGATTCATGCTGAAACCCAAGAAATAGAGGCTCATACACCACTGTTCAAACTTGCACAGGACAATAAAAAACACACAATGTAATCAGGTAGGCAAGACGAACTTTCGTCAAGCCAAACAACAGCAAACACCAATGGTAAAACGGAACATGTCCTCATTACACAGATAACCCTCCAGGCCTGTTTATTCCTGCATGGAAAGTGGTGGTGATAATAAATATCTCTATTAAAAGGTGTCTGAGGTTGGTGTTATAAGAGGACTGCAGTTCTGTTAAGGGCTGAATCAACTTCAGTCCTTGTGGAAATTAAAAAAAAGGTCTCTTCTGTGTTTCCCGATTTCGCTCCAGACTGAAGTCGGGAAACACAGAAGAGGACCCCCCCCCCAAGGACTGAAGTTTAATAATAAGCTTTACAAAGCTCTGCATTGCATTTTGTCTCTCAAGCAGTTGAGGATTAAGGGCTTTACTCAAAAACAATAGTTTTGGGGTTTGAACCAATATTTGGTCACATGTATTCCTCATTACACACTGACTTAGGAGTTCATAGGTAGTGTCAGAGCTATCGCTAGTTATCACAATGTCTCACTTGAGGTGCAGAAGGAAGATAGGTCTGTGCTGGGCCCCTGAAAGCCATGTGGTTATTGCACCAGTCAACTGAGGCATGGCCAAGTGAGGGAGACAGCAGCTGTTGTCCCTACTGTTGACCAATCCTAATCTCACTATCTTCCCTGGACCCTGACAGGATGGATACACTCTGCTGCACCTGGTTGTTCAGCCATTTCCTCCAACTACAACAAATAACACACACACCAGGGAAATGCAATGTTCTTCAGAGACCAAGAGAGAGTGCAACAAATGTTTTTAAGATTTTTTTCACTGGACTAATAAATTATTTAAAAACCAAGTCCCAAAAACTTCTCATCAAATCTAACATATGGACAACATGTCATTTCTACATAAGTACACCCTAATGATTCTGCTTGAAGTTCTACAAGAACATAGCAACAGAAGCAACTACTTAGAGAAGGCAACAAAAATGCATATAAAATGTTTACAGATTAAACCGGGTTACCGGTTAGTTGCATCATGAAAGCTGCTATGGAGTTTTTTCAGTCCCCCTTGAAAGAGTCCTCGGTGAACTACTTTCCGGTGTTTTCCTTTCTCTACAGACAGTTTTGTACTAACTAACTAATTCATGTTAGTGACACAGAAGACCACACGGGCGCCATTGTTGTTCTTCGCCTTGATGATAACATTAGGCTTAAGCAGTTTTATTCCACTACTGAGAGTTTAGACTGCAGTAGAGTGTAGTAGAGATGTGCAACCTGTAAATCTGTATCCTCGCAGGTGCTCATGCTGATCCTGCGGCAGTTTAGTGATTTGTCCCATCACTCCAGCAACATTTTCCACGATGTGGAGTACCAGGCTGTGCACCAGGGAACTTCCCGCATCCAACAGCGACTGGACAGCTTACACTTGTACCGTGTTGTAAGAAAACGTATTCCTTTTATCCTCTACTCTTTTCTCTGTCCGTCCTTAGCCCCTTCCTTCCGTCACCAGCGCTGGGAGAGGCTTTAATAAAATCCCACACACAAGAAGTGTACTCGATTCGTTTATTCAAGCACTCTGAAGATTCAGTCAAAAAACAGCACTATTTATACATGAGGTTTGGTGGGGTGGGTAGTAAACAACAGTAAAGAGGTATTACCATATATGGTACATGAGTGGAGCAATTCTGCAAGGGAGCAACTGGCCTTGCAGATAAGAGAAACAGATAAGGAGAAACAGACTAAGAGGGACCAATAAAAAGCAACAGGTAAGAAGAACAGACTAAGAAGAGATAAGAAAGGTTACATTCTTTCACAATGGAATGTTACAAATACAGAATAGTATTGCCATTAGGACTTCGTTCATTTAAAAGAATGCAACAAGATGTTAATGTTGGACATGAAATGATCAAAGTGTAAAAACACAAATACAGTTGTGTTCAAAATTATTCAACCCCCAATGCTGTAAAGGGCTTTAGGGACTATAGTGTACATTTGGAATT
>JAOUQZ010000035.1:20312176-20335385 GCA_028564935.1 Neosilurus hyrtlii
CTCCAGTGCTGATGGTGATTGAGGTTGAGACATGGCTGCCCAACCGTACCGCCTGTGGTCTGTCTGTCAGGAAGTTGTAGATCCAGCGACACAGGGATGGGCTGAGGCCCAGGATCTCCATTTTAGTGGTGAGTGTGGAGGGGATTATGGTGTTAAACGCTGAACTGTAGTCAACATACTCCCCATGTATCATGCTGCGGAACTCTTTAAAAATAGATTTGCACAATTTATGTTTATATTACTAGTCCTTCAATCATAGCTATACAAAAGCTACAACGACAGAAGCCTGTCAACCAAAAGTCTGGGAAGCAAGAGGCCAAAGGGAACTATCATGAAAATTGATGCTATCCACAGCAGATGGGTAAATCTGTTCACAGGAAAGTCTGCAAACATGCAGAAGGGGGTTGTGTAGTCTGTTAAGAAAATCAAGACATTTGTTGGCCTTTGCACAGTGCAGCACAGTGTATCATACTGCCCCGCCATCCTAGTAATGGTGGTGATAATTCCAGATTCTTCTTTTGTGCACCTTTTTGTGTTACCTGGAGTTTTTCTAGCATTACTATGCTATATGTAATACTATTATTTCTTAATTAAAGGTGCTTGTAGCTTATGTGCACTGTGCATAGAACTATTAGAAGTAGAAGGTAGGGAGAAATATCAACCTCCCTCGGTACAGAAACTGGGCAAGAACCTCAAGGTGTGTCTCGATAAGAACCTCAAGCAGTGCCAGTGTTACCTGGGCCGACTTTGATGCGATTTTGAATGTGATTTGATGATGGTCATTCCTGATATACATGTACATGTACAAATTAACATTTACATTTTCCTTTCTATGAAGGTAATTGTTTGTATTAGAATTTAATTATCATAATTTTCAATCTATATAACATTACTTTTAAGCCATGTTTTGAATTTTGATAATTTCAACCAAAATAACGAGGGCAGTATTGAAAGTTATTTGACTTGGGCTCCCGAGTGGCGCATCGACAAGGTGCGCAGCTATCAACCCGGAAATCCCAAGTTAGAATCCGGATTGATGCCACAGCCATCCGTGACCGGGAGTCCATGGGAGCTAACTGGCCGAGCTCTTAACTTAACTTTTATGTCACATCAAAATATTTTATATCCTTAAATGTTATGCTTAACGCATACATACAATTTCCAAATTCCAGCAGGTAGCTGTACAAAATGTGGAAATGTTCCAAGGAGGGTGAATGCTTATGTAAGGCACTGCAAATACTTAAAAAGCTATATAATCACAGGAACCAGGGACTCTCCAGAGCTGTGAGTGTAGGTGGTGTAGAGAGCTCAGGTAAGAGCTTGTGAAGGAGAAAGAGGGAGAGCTGTAATTAGTAATTAGTAAAATTACATTACATGCTCATTTTCTGTTCTCAGGGTTGAAACCCTTATTTCAGGGGCAGCTGTGGGAGAGAAAAACTAGGGTTAATCTTGTCCACAATACATTTAGTAATGGAAAGAAACAAAATCTCTATAAAATGAGATCTCCAGCTCTCACACTACATTTCTTATATAATGTTATCTGCCTTTATTTTTCTATAACTCTTCCACTGCTTTTCACCCACACCCTCCTCCTCCCACTCATAATCAGCAATATTAAAAAGTGTTTACCAGGTGGCAGGTTTGTTATTCACACAGCCTTCAAGTGGACTGGTATGGCCGCAGGGGCATGGTAAAGCATCAGAGGGAATGAGAAGTCAGGGCTTGGATGACCAGGAAACAGCTTGCCAAACCACTGCAGGGCCAACACTCACACAACCATTCACACCTAGGTGCAATGGAGAATATTAAGTTAGACTAATGTGCATGTCTTTGGACTGTGGAAGGAAACTGGAGAATACAGAAGAAACCCATAGAAGCACAGGGAGAGCATACAAAGTCCACACAGAAACGCAGAGCACAGGGCTTGAGCCCAGTACTATCATGCTGTGAGGCAGAAGTGCTAACCACTATGCCATCATGACACCCACACTCACACATATATTCTCATAAATCATGTATATCTTGGGGCAGTTTTTATAAACAACAATCATACTTTTGGAAGGTGAAATGAAACCCACACTGACACAAGTAGAACATGTAAATAATCTTTACATAGACATTAATCTGATCTAAGAAGAGCTGTGAGGCAGAAATGCTACACTCTAGAAAAAACCTGTTGGCTATAATTAAGCAAAATAAAAGATATTAATCTCTTTAGTTTAGAGGTTTGTAAAGACTCCTGTTTTCCAAAGTAAGTCCTTTAAGGTGACTGAAACTTGGGTGCAAGGACTCAAGGGGGGACAGAGAAAATGCTTTAAGGACGTTCTTGAAGCATCCTTAAAATTACATAACATCAGATAGGATGGTTGGGAGGAGATTGTTTGTGGCATAACTAGATGGTGAAAAGCTGTCCGAAAGGGTGTAGCATGTTATCAGAAAGAGAGGTGTTGCAAGACAAAGGAGAAACACCTACAGCTGCTTCCACCTACATCTATGCTGTGTGCAACAGAATCTGGCATATTGAACTTCTTTGTCACCAGAGAATACATAAAAGAATGCAATGCATTCTTGTGGACAGTCATACTCATTTACAAGGGATTCCTGATGATTTGTCAAAACAAATACAACTAGACTATGGCTGGACTAATACAAAAATAACCCTAAACATATTTAATATATGTATTCATATTTGTCCACAACCCTAAACATATTTAAAAAAATAAAGGCCTTTGGTTCATTAGCCTACACCCCTTGAAGTGCCATCAGTGTGATAGCAGGCCGTTAGGTAGAAAGTGTAAACACAGCTACACAGAGTCACAAAATACCAGTCGGATATAAGTGCAGTTAAAAGCAGGTTAATTAAAAGTCCACAGTTGAGTCAATTAGAATCTGAATCAAAAACAAAACACCTTATTGATCTCAGAGGAAATTGCTTCAAATTAAACCCAGGTCAGATACAGAATAATAATCAGAGTGCACAAGGTTTAGTACATCAAGAAACAGGTTCATAAAAGCAATACTTCACAAAAAGCTCTTAAATAGTGTGCTGGATGATCAGGTGAAAAGGTAACAGGTGTGTGCAGGGTCATGTGAAGCACGTCAGTTGCCAAGTGACCGAGATTAGTGCAGGAAATTGTGGGAAGTGTAGTGCATATCTGGTTGAAAGCTGGAACAGGCAGATGGTGTGACAGAGCTCATGCACCTCAGGAGATCGCACCAGGAGCTGATCTCTCTTCTTGGGTAACCTCTAGAGAGGAGATTAGGTCTGTAGGAATGACTCTGGTGAAATTCTTGGACCATTCTTGGAGGGCTTTGAGAATGTCTCTAACTGCAGTCTAGCATTGCTTCTTGAACCCTTCCCTATCCACTAAATGCTTGAGGTCTCCTTCTGTTACCAAGAGTCTAACAGGGTTCTTACCTGAAAAGGGGTGTGCAGAGTTTTAGTGTTTGTATTTGTGGAGGTAAAAAAAAAGGTATTTTTATTGAAAATGTGTAACAATGAGTCTTCTTCAATAAACTTACAGTAAAATTATAGTGATGGTAATGATGAACACTTAAAAGTAATACCACTTCATGTTTTTCATAAACCCAGACATTAACATATTAAACCAGATCAATGAAAAGAAGTAGTTTTAAAAATTACTTTCAGTACTTAATTCACACATTACAAAACCTAACTTATAAATGCCAATGTGTACATTGTGCATCTCACCTCTAATCGTCCTTTAACTAGGACTCTGAACAGAGTTTAAACAGTTTCACTGCCAACAGTATGATATATATGAAGTTACTGTGCTAAAAAGTAAATGCTAATGTTAGCAAACTATGCTCAAAGACTGGCATAGCAGAATCACAATACTCCTCACTCTAAAACAGTGAGATACTATATTAATAACTACTATAAAAGCACAGCAAGTGAATTGATTAGTTACACTGACAGAGCTAACAAACTGATCATCCCTTGGTCAAACTTTGCTTCACAGGTCAAATAAGACAACCAATGGAACTAAAGATACAATAAACTGCCTGTGCAGCCCATTTATGCTTAAAAAAGCTATTCAAAAAATACAGATGCTGCGGTGTTGTATGTTTTAACAAGACCTTCTGATATTGCCCATGTATTGGACAGAGTGTGTATGATGTTTTTTTATCTGCTCCACTCCCTCCTCTCTTGGGCTTTCTGAATGTCAGCACAAGCTTGTGGAGAAGAGCACAACTAACCATTACACTCTCATTAGGAAAACAAAATCATTAGTGAGTGGTTAAAGGTCCAGGGGTGACAAACTATGAATAGAAATATGGAAAGAGGGTGACATATGGTTGTATTGCTGTGGGAATTTTAGGTAAAAGGTGGCATCATTATATTTTAGTTTATGCTAAAGATATTTTTGAATTTACAGGTGGCTAGTTATACCCAATCTCCTGATTGGGCATTTTTGTACAGTAGCGGTTGGCATTGTCCTATAATATGTGCTGCTTTTTTGAGGTGCTGGTGGGCTCTTTCCCAGACCTGCTCACCCCTTTTCAGACACTCATCCATGGCTGTCAGACTAGTTGGTGTCCAAGGGAACAGAGAGAGTTGCAACTTAAGGACACATGCAAAAAGGGTGATCCCAGTTACCATGTGTCTCATGGAGATCTGAGCATGCTCCACAGGAGCAAATTCGACCAGTTGTCATGGGCACCAGCACAGTCCAGGGCATGCTGGAGCTGCGCACTCTGTGCATGATGCCACTGACCTTGTGATGTCTTCATGCATCTGCAGCAACTAGATCTTTCCTTTATGAGTTGTTAAGTATGCTGGAATCAAGGAAGGCCAGTGGCTGTAAAGGAGTGCCCAGGTATTCAGGCTGATGCAGAAATGTGGGGAAACATATGTCAGGTTTTGAGGACAATCAGAGGGATGATGGAAGGGTGGTGTCTTCATTATTTCCTAGTCAAACTCCTACTCTGTGGCATTCCAAATTCATGAAGGTGGGAGAATAGTGGCTTGCTGGACTTGGTCATAATTACGGCTGAATTGTGTAGAAAGAGTGCCAGCCTTTGTTTTATAGGGCCAGATTGATAGGCTATGGTGATAGGGTGTCACATGGGTCACTCCCAATACACTATGACAGGAAGGCTTCTGACCCAGTGTCTGAGTTGTCCACTTTGATTATGAAGAGCTTGGCCAGGTATTTTAGCACCAGAACCCTGCAGAAGGTCATGTGTAGTGTTATGAATGCCTCCTTGTTGGCTGGGTTCCAGTAGAGTTTCTTTAACCCCTTCTTCAGCAGGACTGTGAGGGGTCCTGCTACCATGCTGAAGCATCTAATAAACGGCCAGGAGAAGTTGGCAAAAGTAGATGAAGCATTGAAGCCCTTACTGTCTTGGGCATGGCCAGTAATGTTTTTGCACTGATGGTGGATCCCAGGAATGTGATCTTGGGGATGTGGAATTTACACTTTTCTGCTTGTATATTAAGGGTGAGCGAGTGAGCGCTTGCCTGACAAGCTGAATATGTGACTCTCAATTTGTTGTCTACGTAAACTAGAATCTGTCATTGAAATACTAAGATAGCACCAGACATTCCATATAGTATCACTGTGTATTCATAGTGCCAATGGTGTTAAAGCAGTCTTCCACTCCGCAGTCCCCATGACAGTCAGGTTGTAGGTGCTGTGCAGGTCTAGCGTGGTAAAAACTGTTGCCTCTCTGAGTTGCCAATTGTAAAGTAATGGTAAAATAAATTCAGATAAACAGTACATATACTTATAGTTTTCTCTTCTGTCCTTTAGTGTAATTCATACCTTGCTGAGACAAGGAGTGATCACCTCACTAAGATCAACTATGGATGTAATGTTATTTATTACGACTTACGTTTTAGTTCTCCTGTTTTTTTAAAGTGTATACATGTACTTTTTGCATATTAAATATTTAATTATGTACATGTTGCCACTTTTTTAGTAAAATATAATTATGCATTCATTCACTCTTTCAAACAGGGTTTAGCTGAAAAATAATTTCACATTCCTCGCATTCATTATTCCATAATCAGATTGGTCGGATGTGTCTGAAATCACCCAGAATGCGCTGGGAGAAAAAAAAAACCCACAGAGCTCAAAAATAATTCCAGAACAGACCACAAGGGGTACTGTAATTCTACATCATCTGCCACTATAACCCATGTAAAGAATAAATTGCACGACCTTGGTGGACGTCTGCACTCTCAGAGTGAATTTTTAGTTATACATGCAGCTGATTATGCATTAGGGAAAACCATCCAAATGTGCTAGAATCCTTTAGCCCAGTGGTGTCTAAAACTTATAATCACATGTTTTGACTTGCTGATTGGCTGGATGAAGCTACACTGGTCTAAGTACAGTTAACTAAGCTAAGCCTAATTTAGTTTAAATTCACTCTGTGTATTTATTTGTTTGTTTGTTTATTAATTCATTTGTTTGTTTTTTGCATGACCATGTGGTGCTCCTACACTTGATTTAAAAAAAAAAAAAAGATTATGTAAGGGATAAATTACAATGAGCCATTCATTATCATGAAATAAACGTTGTTAAAGTTATCTGTATTACAGTCTTGTATAAACCTGTAGGGTTTATATAGCAGCAATAAATGGCTCATTGTACATTATTCTGAATATTACACGGCTCCTTCAAACTTATTGAGATTGATTTTACCTTGGTAACATCAACAGGGCTTGGATTCTCAATCATCCAGGTCATGGTAATCCTAAAAAACTCGAGTCGCGGCAACTGGACTTATTTTTGTGGGTTTTGAAGGTGTTTTACTTTTAATCCAAAAGCTTTTGTCTGTTTGCCTCGTCAGTTCATCAGTTAGTTTCACCTTTCAAGCACTTACAAGACAGATCTGGATCTCCTTCCCAACAGGTTTCACTCCACTGCACACCTTGTTTCAGGTGACACATGCAGACCAGGTAAACAACCCTAGTGGACAAAGGACCTTAACGAGCAATGGAATGGATAGGGGGGACAGTTACAGCATGTGACTTGAGAGTTTTTTCTCAGCCTATATAAGGCTGGAACTTTCCACCAGATTTTCTAACTAATGAATCTTCTAAGATTAAAAGCGAAAAGTCTTCAAAGACCACAAAAAGAAGTCCAGTTGCCTCGACTCAAGAGTTTCAGGCTTATTGGTTAAAGATATCATTGGAGAAGGGCTAGAATTATTCCAGCTGACAGGAAGGTTACATGCAATCCAAAATTAGTCTTTACAACCATGTTGAGCAGAAAAGCCTATTAGAAGGCACACAGAAGAACACACAGAACACACAGAAGAGGATCACTTTTTGGATACAGACTCTTTGAAACTGGACGGATGAACAAGGAAAAAACTGTCATAGGGTCTTCAGCTTTATAGTAGATAGTATTATTTCTTGACAGTTTGACCATGTAAATTTCCCACTGGACTGAATAAAACTGAATCTTATATGATGGTTCTGTATAAATTATTTTACTATACTATTTTGACTGTTTTTTTCCCACTGTCCAGTTGCACAAACACTGCTATACAACACTGTATCACTGTGTTTATAACTATGTGTGAGGGAGATCTCTTAATATCTTTAATGTGTCCATAAAGAGGTCACCAGAGGAGATGGCCAAAGAATACACACACACACACACACACACACACACACACACACACACACACACACACACACACACACACACACACAGTCTTGTTTCTATGACTTGTGGGGACAATACATAGACTTGCATTCATTTCCTGGAGAAATTCCCTAAACACTAGAAATTTCCCTAACACTAAACATAACCACTACTTGCCTTACTATAACCTTACCCTAACTCAACTCTGGCTTAAAAAGCTTTATTGAGGCTGTGCTCACAGTTCATTCTGTGCAGCACAATTGCTAAATGATGTAGTGTAGTTGTGGTTGTGGGTAATGTTTTAGACTACAAGACTGATTAGGGGGAAACAAGCCATTAAGTTAATGGTGAAGATGCTTGAGAGGAAGAAGTGTTAGAAGTTGAGAAAGTCACCAAATATAATCCTAATAAAGAGGTGGAAAAATCCAGTGATGCAGTAGAGGAACCTGCTCGATAAATAGGAAGGTTTCTTGGTCTTCATCCCCACCTGGGAGGAGTCAATCAATCCCAGGACTCAAGCAAAACTATAGTGATGAACATTAAACACTTGGAGGGTAGATAGGTTTACAAAGACGCCCGAAATAATGTAGATCGGATTGACATTCAAGCCTGTTTGAGCTGTTTGAGTGTCTTGATCTTGTGTTTATTATGAATTTGTCAGTGTTAGTAATGTTGTTATTCTTCAGCTATAAAACAGTTCTAGAGATACACAAGTTAAGAACAAAGATCATTTTAAAATGTTGCAACACTGAGGAACACTACATCTGTTGTTGTTGTTGTTTGTAAAAAGAGTTGTTAATGTGTACAGACATTGCTTTTGACATTGCTTTATAGTAAAATTTTCCTGGGAATATTTGGGCTTTTGTCTTCCCCTTACTAAATATGTCATTTTTGAATGGAAACACAAAATATTATAGTTATTTTGTAGCACTATTTAAAAACAATTTCAAAACAGTGTCATTGTTAAATGTTGAACTGAAGTAGTCGATGATTAAAAAGCACAGTATGGTTCATTCAAGTATTAGATTTTTATTTATTTATTTATTTATTTTTAATTTTCTAAAATAATGAGTTGGGTATGTACGACAGTCCTACAGGCCATAAATAGCAAATGGAAGTTCAAAACTTGTAATGTTCACAACAGGTTGAGTACATAAAACACAACAAGTTGTGTACATACATAAAAGATGTAACACAACATTGGTTAATAATACATGTATTATTATGGATATTTAGTTATATGAAATGGATCAGTCATTCTGAACAGGGAAAATGGTTAACCAAAATGAACACAGCATGAAGGTTAATTCCCCTTCCCCTACAGAAGCGCTGTTTGCGCTAAAACATACAAATCATCTGCCACAAGTCAATACGGCAGGCAGGTGGGAGTTTATGTAGTTACCAAGTTACCAAGTGTCTATGATCGCTAACCAGTAACCTTAACTAGCGGTTGACAATGAGGTACTGTTATGTGTGTGTGTGTGTGTGTGTATGAGAGAGTGTGTGTGTGTGTGTGTGTGTGTGTGTGAGGAGGAGGAGGGATGGAGAGAGAGGTATATACTCTGTGATACGTAATCTTTAAAAGCTTTTCCTCACAAACACTCCACCATAAGTCTGAACAACACAAGTCAGCATTTACCCTCTTTCTCTTATTTATCATCATCCATCCAGCCGTGTGTCCTACTCTCAAAAAATAATGTGTTCCTCAATACCACAAGAAATCTCAGAAACAGCCAAAACACTGCATCGATTTTCAATAGAGGTAATTTCATAAGGTGGAAAATAGTAAACAGAATGAACAAAGAAGGTTGCTAAACTCAAAGACAGAGCTATGGACTAAATTAACTCTTTGGGATTTGTGAATAAGTTTCGGGGGTGTTTTCTGTGCACTGTAAACAAATTTGTGCGTCATTCAAACCCATCCTGAATCTTTTAACCATAAATTGTGTGTTGGATTTATGTGCGTTGGAGCTCATGTGAAAAGTGTTCTTGTAAATTTAAGTCTAGTAGTCAGAATTCAGTGTTGTTGATAAATCTTGTTCCGATTGTGATACTGATTGATTGAAGTGAAAGTGATGTGTCCATCCTATTGATAATTTTATATTTTTTTGAATGAAGTATTATTTTTGTTCATTTGATGTTAATTAACTTTGAAATATGTGGTTTGAGCTGTAAATTTGCATTATTTGTATTGCTTTTATTCTTTATGGCAGATTTAATTTGTAAATATTCCGATATCCAAGTTTAATGTCAATACCAAAATGAAACCAGTATGTTATTTTAAATAATATCTTTGAGATTAGTAATGCCTTTCATTAACCAGTGGCTGAAATGCAGGGTTTTTTGTTTGTTTGCTTGTTTGTTTTTGAGTTTTTTTGTTAAGAAAAAACTCAGGCTTATTCCAGATAAGAGTATTCTGCAATATTGTGGACTTCCCACAACGATTCATGTTTTGAAGAAGTCTTGATTGTTTTCTTTCTGTAATCAATAGCTGAAAGTGTGGTTTGAGAATGTCTCAAAAATGGCATCCAATAATGTGGTTAGTTAATTTTCTATAACACGTGCTTGTTTTATTACATTCTTCATTACAACATGCAAGATTCATACTAATAAGGAAGTTGTTAATGTCTTGTTGACTTGGATAATTTTCTACTGAGTAAAGTATAGCACAGAAAGTCTTAAAAATGTGGTCTGTCTTACGATTGTTCTCAAGGACATTTAACCTCTCCAAATAAAAAAGTTATTATTAATTAATTGATTGATTAATTGATTGTTTAATTAATTAAGTAGTTAATTAGAAAATATTTAAGATTAAATACGGAGAGAAAGCATGTACTAAACAGCAAGCTGTTGGTGTGCAATATGTTATGCATGTATTTTAATATTTTATGCATGTATTACAGATAGCATTTACATTTTTTGCCATTTGACAGATGCCTTTACCTTGAGCAAGAGTCGTTTTGTTGTTGTTGTTGTTGTTGTTGTTGTTGTTGTTTTGTATGTTTTGTTTTTTTTCTCATTCATACAATTGAGCAGTTGAGAATTAAGGGTCTTCCTTAGAGGCCAAAAAGTGGAAACTCAGAGGGTAGAGCTTGTACCATTGACCCATGATGTTCTAAAGCTATTTGACAGAAACAGCTGTAGGGTATTGCTTTTTACAGTGACCTGCCAACACGTCTGCGCCTCACTGAAAGATCGTTGATCCATCCTTTAAAAAGGAAGCAAAATGAAAAACTCAGGATGTACCAACCATTACTGATGTTAATAGCAACCTACTTTCACTGCTGCTCTGTTCAAATTATCAGGCTTTTGACAAAATAACCAAAGCTCTCTCTTTGTAACTAGGGCTTGACAAAAACACTGTCTGAATCTGTTAGGGGTAAGGACTAGGCATTTCTCAAACACCTGCCGAGCGGTCAGCCGAGGAGAAAACCAGAGTAGAAATGACCTTTAGGATGCACTAACTACCAGAGGCTTGGCCAGCCAGTGGTCAGATTCGATACATTTCAGGAGTCAACCCCCACATCTAGTTTCTGTGGGTGACCTTTTAGAAGTGCCACTGTCACCATACGACAGATTAATTTCAGTAAATCTCAGTGTTCAGGCATCTACCTCGCTGCATGACATACAGCTAGCTGACCTTTGCTTTGTGTCTTTCACCCTCCCTCTTTCTTCCCTTTCACACTTTTCTCTCCATCTTTGATCCAACATTCTCTCCCCTTTCTTTGAAACAATGTTTCAGTGCGTTTGTCATGTCATGTATGGAGAGGGTATAATTCATAGCTATTACAGAACAGCTGCCAACTGACAACAGATAACTTGGATGAATAGGACATTGAGACACTGACTGAATAATCTATAAGAATAAGCTGACAAATTGTTTACATGCATATACTAAATTGATCTGTAGTCTTGACTTCCGCAGCAAAATGGCTACATTAATGTGTGGCAAGAAAAAAAAAATAATTTAAAGCAACTCTAAAGAGTGTGCATTCATTTTATAATGTTTGGTATTGTATGTATATAAATTTCAAAAAGGACCCTATATATGCTTATTTGCCATCTTATCCAGTACACATTTACACCTGTTAATTCATGCAGTTATTTAATATGCCAGTCATGTGCTTGCAGGTGAACCCATAGAATAATGATGTAAGGTCTGAGTCAGTTAAAGGTTGAATCAAATGTCAGAATCGAGAGAATTTTGATCTGAATGGCTTTGACAACTCAGAAAGTGAAAGCAGTTGTTCCCATACACAGTGTACAATGAAGTATTTCTGACCACATTGGTTATATTTGGACAGCAGAATACTTTAGGATTTTCACAATCTCACTGAAAGTATAAGGAAAACACTCAGACTCTGAGGGCAATCCCACCACTAGGGCTGAGGTAAAATAAAAGTAAAATAGTTAAAAGCTCCTTGGTGGCAGGGTCCCAGGGGTTGATGAGATCCTCCCTGAGTTCCTTAAAGCTAGAGGAGGGAAACCTGGGCCTCTCGGCTCCTCTGCTGCTTCCACAACCTGAACCCAGATAAGTGGCAGAAAATGAAGGAATGAATGGAAAAACGTTGATTTTATAGTTTACACAGAATAGTATAAAAATTAAAATCAACCCAGTCCCATCACATTTGTATGCATCTTATTTGTATCACCCATTGTATACTAACATCTATTTGTACACTTTTACTAGCAACTTCCTGGCATAATAATACTCTACAATGACTGCAAATAATGTGCAAATGAATATTCTTAAGACACTCACTAGGGAGAGAAATTTTATTATACCTATGCCTAGTTATATTAAACTATTTGTGCCTGGTAGATGTACCTTGCACTCTATGGGTGTCCCTTTACTTTATTTAATGCTTTCCTTACTCTTTATAAAGAGTGCAGCATACATAAGCAAGTAAGTATCACAAGTACTACATATAAAAATGCATGACATTTCAAGATTATTACTTATTGCATATTACAATTTTATTATCCAAAACAATTATGGAATTTATATCGCACACTTACCAGGTAATAGCATAGAGCTTTTGGGACTGTATTAAGAATTGTTATCAAATGTTAAGATACTGAAATTTAAAACTCTACAGCCACCCAAATACGAAATGTCTATTGAAATGTATTAACATCAGGATGAAATGTTGGGGGTGGACCCTTGCTTGGGGAATGCATTATATGACACAAGTTAAGATGTGCAACAAAACGATATTTTTTATGGTGAAAACTGCAGCCTTTGATGAACACATATGCACTGTTTCTCTCGGATCTGAATCTTCAGGTAGAAGACAGAGCACTCCTTGTGGCATCAGGCAACTTTTGAGGTACACATTCTTTGATGCCTTAAAATACATAGAAGCTCTTTCCTTGTAAAGTTGAGAGTAAGTCAGCAACGAGTTTAACTGTGGCCTGTGGGTATCAAGAGAGTGGGAGTTGGAAAAGAGGAAAAAAAATAGGGGGGTAAATCTTTCTTCTAAAAATAGACTAGCGATTTGGTCTTTGAAGAGAAGAAGAGGTGGGGAAAGATCCCAGGAGGAAAAGTTAAACATGAAGAGAACTTCAGAGTTTCACAACATTCACAGAAGGATCTTGTTCTTCCTTTCTTCAAAATCCCCCAACTTTTTTCTTAACATACCATGTGCAGCGCTTACCCACAAGCAAGCAACCAGTCATACTACACATGAACGACAGCTTTCCTTAAATTTACCTTGTGAAATGTAGCAATGAAACCTTCAACAATATGTCCATGTTATTTAGCATTCATGATTCATTCATTATTAGTTAATAAAACTATGTAGCATATCTGCACTATATCACTTTAGTGTTTACTATTAACGCTGGGGTTGTTAACCTTTAGCGGTACTCACAAACTGTTACATTGGTTGAAATGGTTTTAACATCCTGATAGCAATTATTAACTTTTAAAATCTTAATAAATAATAAATAAATAACTGCACTGTCTCCCTGCTCATGCATGAACATACTGCTCATGAACCTGCAGTCAGAGTGGAGCTTGTGCATGTGGAGCGTGGCTTTGAAAGAGTCTCTGAGGATAGTGGAGGGTTTGACCTGAGCCCTGAAAAGATACTACTTTCAAATGTTGCAAGCTTTCGAGATTACCAACATCCTTTTGAAAGGTATATGTTGGACTACCTGGACTGTCCATAACTAGTTGACTACAAACTGTAGAATCAGAATCAGAATCAGAATACTTTATTGATCCCAGAGGAAATTGTATGCACACAGTTGCTCCATACCAATTATAGAATAAAGATTAAAAATTACATATATGTATGTATATAAAAAAAACAGAATTAACACTGTCGATGAGTATTATGTACAATATTAACAATATGATAAATAGTAGAATGTAAATGTGAGGCAAATGCAAATGTATAACAGTCGATGTTGCTATATGGAAGAGTTGTACAGTCTAACGGCCACAAGTAGGAATGATTTCCTGTGTGGCTCTGTGGTGCATTTAGGTGGTATCAATCTCTCACTGAACGTGCCCCTGTGACTGATCAGCAGGTTGTGAATCAAGTGGGAGGTATTGTTTAGTATTGTCCTTATCTTGAACAACATTCGTCTCTCCAACACTACTGTCAGAGGTTCCAGCTTCATCCCGACAATGCAACAGACTCATAAAACATCCTGAGCAGTGTTCGGCAGATGTTGAACGACCTTAGCCACCTCAAAAAATAGAGACAGTTCTGGCACTTCTTGTATAGTGCAGTTGTGTTTTTGCCCCAGTCCAGTTCATTGTCAGTATGAACTCCAAGTATTTGTAATCCTCCACCATTTCTACATTGATGCCCTGGATCGAAACACGGGTCATTGGTGTATTGGCTCTTATAAAATCCACAACCTGTTGCTTGGTCTTTGTCACATTTAGCTGCAGATGATTCTCCTCACACCATGTGATGAAGGAATCCACAGCAGCCTGATCTAACTACAGCATAGTCATCAGAAAACTTCTGAAGGTGGCAGGTCGTTGTGGAGTAGCTGAAGTCCATTGTGTAAAGGGTGAAGAGGAAAGGGGAGAGGATGGTCCTTTATTGTGCTCCGGTGTTGTTGAAAACAATGTCCAACACGCAGTGCTTCAAGCGCACATACTGTGGTCTTTCAGTCAGGTAGTCCACAATCCAGGACACAAGAGAGGCATTGTCCTAGTAGTATTGAATGCACTGAAAAAAGTAAAAAAAAAAAAACACATGACCCCTTACAGTGCTCACCAGCTGGTCCAGGTAGGTGTAGACACGGTTAAGTAGGTAGAGGATGGTGTCCTCAACTCCAAGATGGGGCTGGTAATCAAACTGAAAGGGGTCCATATGTGGTCTAACCATGGGTTGGAGCTGATCCAGGATGAGTCTCTCAAGGGTCTTCATAACATGTGGAGTCAGTGCCACAGGTCTGTAATCCTTGGGGCCATTTGGACATGGTGTCTTTGGTACCGGAACGAGGCATGGTGTCTTCAACAGTAGTGGGACCCTGCAGAGTCAGGCTCATCATTAGGATATGATGTAAGACTCCACCAAGCTGGGCAGCACAGGCTTTGAGTACATGGTGGCTTACCCCATCCGGTCCTGCTGCAGAGATGCATTAAAGAGGGGGAGGGAGAGAGAGTGGTATGGCAGGGGGTTTTAGTCTTGCTCCTGACAAGTTAGAAGGGGAACTTGAATAATGTCCAAAATATATTATATTTTATTTATTTATTCCCACTGCTTAGGCTGCTGCCTCCATGACCTGACCCCGGATTAAGTGGATTATGATAAAGATGAAGATGAATATATGCATTAGAGTCATTGGCTACAAGAATGCATTTATATACTTTAAAATATATCACAGTACACACAGTACTCTAAAATAAAGAAAGATTACACTAAGGGACAAAGAGAACTATGGGCTGTCTTGTATTATCATTTAGTCCAACATAATTTTGGTCTACTAAATTACGACTACTGCAAAATTTGGGGTTTTCTTAGGTCAGTTTGTCAGACAGCCGACCAAAGTTGATGACAAAACAAAAGCGTAAAACTGTAATTGGAAAAGTGAATTTGGGTCTGCAAACAAGCTAAACTGGAAATGGCACATATACTGGCAAATTCCAGGACTGGGATTACAACAGAAATTCGAAAGACTGGCCCTCAGGGAGGAATTGCATATGTTTTCTTCCCTGTCACTAACATATATCCATTCATTTGATGATATGGAGTATAAAAATTCAGAATAGATGAAGGCAGAAAAATGGCATACTGACAATGTGAGCAGCATCCAACATGGTTTCTGTGACTGCTGAAGATTCTGGGTAGTGCTGTTCATAGTTTTAGTAGTGATGAGTGCCAAAGAGGAATGATAAAGCATAACAGGCCCCACAAAAGGACATGATTTAGGTTTTGGCCCACTAAGTACAGGTTATATCACTGCATACATATGACCAAAGAAATGAATTAAAGTTCCTGTTAACTTGAATTTATACAGACATGGAAAGTGAACCATATGCTAAACCAATATTTGATGTATTTCCAGTTTTTATTACTATGTACCATTTCAGTAACAGTTTCACCCTGCTTAATATGTTACATGGTATGGTATTATGATCATCGTCAAATTTTTGCACAATGTCATTGCTAAATTGCTTATGAATTATAAACAATAAGCTGTCATGATTCTTTCATAGTTTAATATATTCTATTCTATTCTTCTTAATGTTAAAACTGAGCCTAACTTTAATTTATGAAACATGAGTATCATGAAATACGTTGGTGTACATTCTCAATCATCCAGGTCATGGTTATCCTAAAAAGCTTGAGTCGAAGCAACTGGAGTTTGTAAACTGCAAGTCGAAGCAACTGGAGTTTGCAACTGAAAACAGTGTACAAAAGTAGGAGTAAGGTTAGATCTTTTGAGGACAGTAGTTCATTATCTTTGAAATATGATCCATCTTGCTGACTCATATACTGACCTTGTTGTGCTGGTTTTGTTTCTTTGATTCTATCAAGAATGTCAGTGTGTCTAAACATCTCCTGAATCATCTCAAAAATGGAAATGTCCACTGTAGTGTGTCCTGGCTCTAATTCATAATGTACAGGCATGGCCACAGGGTAATTTCTTTTAACATAAGTCTCAAAAATAAGAGGAATTGTCTATAACTTAGTTGTGGACAATTCCTCACCTTTAGCTGTTGCACTAGTAAAAATGTCACAGCCCATAACAGCACTGACTAGGTCATTTAAACATGTTTCACTAACAACTACGTCGTGCCTCCCTAAGATGTATGGTCTTCTTGATGACTGGCTGAGACAAGGAAAATATATGAGACAAATGTTCTATAATTTTCTGAGTTGCCAGTCAGAGACATGGAGAACAGTTTGCATCTTCAAAAATAATGATGCCAAGTTATGTAGCAACTGAGCCCTCACTTTATCAGTGTCACTGTCACTCCCAACCTCAGAATGAACAAAGTCTTCTGTAGTCTCACACTGAGCAGGGCATTCATCAACACCATCAGCAAAAGATGCTGCTGGAGTAACTTCATTCTCTACAGACATCACACCATCTTCAAAATCTGAACTGCCACTATGGGCTTTGCTTTTGTGTGCAGTGAAGGAAGAATATGCATTGGTGTGGTGGTTACAGTTCCTGAATGGGCAAGTGACTATCTCATGCTTTCTCAAATGGCTTCTCAAATGTCCAAACAATTCTGCCTCAAAAATGGGATGCTTGAAGTTACACAGGTGGCAAGAATACATACTTCTCTCTATCCAATGTTTGTGTAACATTATGATAGATGTGCTTTAAGTGCATCAAAAGACTTAAAGCTACAAATGTAATTGTCATAGAGACATGGCAGAGGGCTAATTCTAGAAAAACTACTGTGTTGTAGGCAAAAATGTATGAATAATTTAACCCTGGTTTGAAACAATGCAGTGCACAACTTGCATTTCCACTTCATTGCCATCCTAACAGTAAGTAGCCTTAAAGTTAGATCTGTTACAGTACCAGGATTGAGGATGGACTGCTCAGGCACTTCCACTTGAGCCTGCAAAGGCACATATTACGACATTACTGTGAAATACAATAACAAAGTATCATGTTTTACTCATATAATATTTCCCTTAACTCATTTAAAGATGATCATCATCAGCATACATCTTAATACTACTAATCCATTTTTCCTCTTCATACCCTACTAAGATACAGGCTATATGTTACTGCAATGAACAACAAACACATCAAGTCAAAAACTGGATCACTCAAGAAAAATGAGGAATAATATTGTTGGGGAACTCTTGAGAGCACACTGACCTTCCTCGTTCTCTTTGCTGCATGTATGCATTGCACTGGCTGGTCCAAATTAAGCGGTTGCCCGCTATTCCCAAGCCATAACTGCTGTGCATAAGCACCATGTTTACTGGTAATAACCAAATAAGGCAACGGTGAACCAAGTGCATACCACTGTTAACTTATTTTTGAATTTATTTTAAAGTGTGGAGAAGTGGGTCAGGTGTTATTTTTTAGTCATAATTAGCCACGGTTACCGTTGTGGTCCAATTGGCCGAAAACTCCTCTGGCTGATTTGCTTTTCTCTGAAATACTGCTAAAACTCAAGATTACTATATTTAACTGAGCTCTGTGTATATGTCCTGCAACCAGTACTACATGTCTAGTTTTAAAAGTACCATAAAAATAACAGAAATGTAAATTTGTAAAATTAAAGGTCATGATATTATGTCTCTATTACATGGGAGCTTGTAAATGGAAGATTTGCAGGATGTTGCAAAGGGCAAAGACAAAAAGAGCAGTGTTATTATTCCACTGGGCTCCTGCAAACATCATAATAATCTTTGTTAAAACAACCCAAAACCACTTTAAGGCTTATTCACTTGGGTGGCATTACAGAATGCAGCGTGTTTATTCACACGTACCAAGTTTGTTAGGTTCAATTTAATGTGAAATGCTGCCTAATTCATCAAGAATTATACCTCCAATTATTATCCATTACAATCTCCCCCCTCAGAAAGGGGAACTTTAATGGCAATTTGCAGTAATGTTACGTCCAATAATTCTTGCTCTCTCTGTTGCTCGTATCGATGGCTGCTGTAATTGCCATTTTACTCATAGCTGATTGATTAAAACATAAAGTAACAAGTGAGGAACAATCATGTCAGAGAGAGATGGATGAGCACATTCAATAGGCCAGCCTGGGATTCTGTGGATTTTTGGGAATCAATCCCACCTCTTTATTCTCCTGGTGACAACCCAACTCATAACTCTAGAGTAGATCCTGCTTATGCTGCCAAGGCTGGCCTTTAGGAAGGGCCTGACTCCTGGGATATGGCCGTGCCTAGTGTGTTTTATAAAAGAAGGTTAATGGCAAAGCCATGGCCATGGTACTGGATGTACTGTGTTGCAGGTGTGTGAGGAGAATTCTGAAATTAAAGTCACGATAAACAAGCTTTATCAGTCTTGCAGTGTGAATCAAAATACAAAGGAGAGGCACACAGTCAGAATTTTAAAGATACTAAATAAAACTGTCAAAGTGTCACTAATGATAAATCATATCTGACTGATTTGGAAAATGCATTTTAGCATAGGGTTTGAAGTGTATACCTACATGATTTAAGATTACTCACAGTGTTTTCAGACCTTGAAGAATGCATAGAAATCAAAATCACTTTCAGTTTAACACACTGCAGTACTAATGTCTGATCTTCAGGTGAGTTCATAAATCAATATTTGACGGAATAACCATCACATTTTAAACACTATTTTCATGCGTCTTCATATGCTCTCCACCAGTCTTTCTCTTGGGTGATTTTATACCACTCCTAGCACAAATATTCAGTCATCTCAGCTTTGCTTGATGACTTGATGGCCAGGATGACCTTGGACATAGCTTAATTCATACATCTTTCATAAACAAAAATAAGCCCCATTCCAGCCTTGTTGAAGCACCTCCAGATCATCATCCATCCTCCATGGAATTTCACAGTTGGGGAAAGACATCAAGAAGATGACTTTGTCAGTCCTTTACACTCAAATACATATCTTTTTAAAAACCTCCAGCCTGGATTTTCTTTCTTGGAACTATACACCAAAGGTATATCTGTGATGCATCCGGATCTGACTACGTAGCTAGAAATGCCAATAATTCTGGTTCCCAAAAAACAATGCTAATAGTCCTGGTTCGGAAAATCAAAAATCTGACTGCACAGAATTTTTTATAAAGTTATCTAGTATAAGCCAGCAACATTTCATGCAGTATTAATGGAACAACAGCAAGATGACATATAGTTTGACTATTTGTTTGTAGGTTTGTTTGTATTCAAATTCCACCATAGACACTGGAATGAAATGACTTTAAAGTGGTCTTTTATTTTTTTCCTGCTCTTACATTATTATGGAGGAATTTTGGCCCACTTTTCTTTGCAACATTGCTACATTTCATTTGTTTATACACACCTTTTTAAGGTCAGAACTTTTATCTGGCTATTGCAACACCTTGATTCTTTTTTCTTTTTTAGTTTTATCATTCTGTTGTCAATTTTCTGGTGCACTTCGGATCATTGTTCTCTTGCATGACCTAAGTGCAGCCAAGCTTTAGCTGCTGGACAGATTAGCTTAAGCTTGATTCTAAATAGAAATGCACACCTCACTTTTCTGATGTGTTGATCTATCAAATAAAATTCCAATAAAATACATTTATATCTGTGGTTGTAACATGACAACATGAAAAAATTCAAGGTGTATGAACACTTTTGCAAGCCACTGTATATTTAGTATATAGTAAACGGAAATTATTCAACCTGATTGGTTCACAATCTCAAGATGATAGACATTATCCACTTGATTAATTAGAGTGACTGCTTAAATTGGTTTATATAAATTATAACAAAACACATTCAAAGGTCCTTTTAATTTGCTTTTTACATTTCCCTGTAGTATTTACTAAAACAATTATTCGGACAATCCTGGAGACTATTCAGTGATATCCATCTTGGCTTTGGTGAATGAGTTTTATACTATATGTGTTGGAAAGAAACAATGTGGGGAACAAATTCACTAAAAATTTAATCATGCCATTAATTTAATCATCAAGAGGATGATAACAACATTAAAAAGGTCAGAGTTAGCAATATGCATTGGGCTAGAGAGAATCCATTGGGCATGTCAGACACTGATAAATAAACACTTGCTCTGGGTTTTTCATGTATGTCAATAAGACCCTGATGGATTTTGTGAAGTACCAAGCATTTAAAATACCTACATGCCAGGGATCTGTAATAAATAAGCCAACAGTCTAAATGAAAGCTCCCTGATTCAATTACAGAAAAAGTTCTGTTTAAACCTTTATTAATTAACAGCCATCAAAACTGATGATGCAGGTCTGGAAACCAGAGTATATAATTTAGTCCTGCCAACAGAACCCCACCAGACTTCATTAAACTGCTCACAAATGTTGTCAGCACCAAAAGAATAGCACAAACACAAGACTTAAAATAATGATATACTTAGACGAGATTCTCATGCAAATTAAATACTGGTATATACTCCATAATCTTAAGATTTCATGAAATAAAGTGCTGAAATTTGACTTGGATTGCTTTTTAGTAAAAGTGACAAAGCTATGAATCTATATGACCTTCAGTTTGTTTCACATACAAATAGAGGAATCTGTCCCTCACTTTAGTCCTCTGTTTTGTTTTGTTTCTCTCTCTTTGATTTGTCTTACCTGAATTTATTTTTAAATTTTCCTCATGTATTGAAAATATTTCTTGGTATACATTTGCAATAAAAATTGCAATATAATATGTGCAGTTAGTTTAATGTCAAAGACTTGGGTTATTAAACAGACAATAAAAGACATCTCAATAATATATTTTATTATTTTTTTACTCCTGTAATTATAATACATCTAAAGGACAACACAGCATCCCTGTACATCCTTTATATGAATCCATAAATGACTCACAGACAAAATAGTGAAAGAATGTACCACAATACATATTTAGACAGCCATGATTGTATTTACTACTGAAACGCAGCATGATCATCATCATCTTCTTCTTCCGCTTAATCCGGGGTCGGGTCGCGGGGGCAGCAGCCTAAGCAGTGAGGTTCAGACGTCCCTCTCCCCAGCCACTTACTCCAGCTCTTCCGGGGGGACACTTAGGTGTTCCCAGACCAGCCAAGAGATATATCCCCTCCAGTGTGTCCTGGGTTGAACCTTGTATCTCTTCCTGGTTGGACATGTCCGAAACACAATACCAGTTAAGCGTTCACGAGGCATTCTGAGCAGGTGCCTGAGCCACCTCAACTGACTTCTCTCAACAAGGAGGAGCAGCAGTTCTACTCCAAGCTCCTCCCAGATGGCTGAGCTTCTCACCCTATCTCTGAGGGAGAGCCCCACCACCCTGCGAAGGCAGCTCATTTCAGCCACCTGTATCTGTGATCTTGTTCTTTGGGTCACTACCTAAAGCTTGTGACCATAAGTGAGGGTTGGAACCTAGATCGACTGGTAAACTGAGAGCTTTGCCTTCTGGTTCAGCTCCCTCTTCACCACGATGGACCGGTACAAGCTCTGCTTTACAGCAGAAGCTGCACCGATCTGCCTTTTGATCTCCCATTCCATCCTTCCCTCACTTGTAAACAAGACCCCGAGATCCACTTCCTACTAAACTCCTCCACTTGTGGCAGGACCTCGTTCCAGACCTGGGGCCTCATGTGCAAAAGGTGCGTATGCACAAAAATGTGACATATGTCCTGTCCCACAGCAAAGTTCAGATGCATCAAGAGTGAAATGTCCGTGGAGATGTGCGGTGCCTCACGCCAACTTCATGGCTGGCGTACGCATGTTTCTGCAGCTGTTGGTCCTTTGGCGACACTTAGAGGTGATGTTGGGAAACTGTTGATAATGTGAAAACAATTGGTACTCAGAGTGATGTGCACATGAGAGACACATGAACACTTAACACCTCCCCGTGTCTGCAATTAAATGAGTGGATATAAAAGCATGTGCAAAGTGTTGCAGAAAATACCGTTTACAACAATGGCTGCCTTAGCAGTATTAGAAGACATTGCTAATGGTGCAATTCAAGGAGCATTAAGAGACAGAGAGGATTTACTGGCACATGATGATGACTGGCTCATCAGCCGCTTCAGGTTCCCGAGGGCAATCCTCCTGGAACTGTGCGCGGAGCTGCGGCCGGCCTTGGAGCATGACACGGCGAGGAGCCATGCGCTGCCAGTACCTACACTGGTGCTGACCACACTGAGGTTCCTAGCAACAGGGGCATTCCAGAGGGAACTGGCTGGCCGATCGGGGCTGTTCCAGTCGACCCGAGTCGAGCCGAGCCATGCCAGATGTGTGGGGTGGAATTATCTGCATGTCAGCCAGGTATATCAAATTCCCATACAGTGCAGCTGAACAAGCCATCATAAAAGTAATATAATTTGCAGCGAGAGCCGGTTTTCCTAACGTAATCGGTGCTGTTGACTGCACACACATTGCTATAAAAGCACCATCACAGGATGAATTTGTTTATGTCAACAGGAAACATTTTCATTCGATCAAT
>JAOUQZ010000035.1:20361504-20373563 GCA_028564935.1 Neosilurus hyrtlii
CGTCTGGGAGTCACTGCTTAGGCTGCTGCCCCCGCGACCCGACCCCGGAACAAGCGGAAGAAGATGAATAAATGAATAAATGAATAAATCCTCACACAAGACGGCTCCACTGTGCTGTGAAAAGTGGGACGTGACCGATATTGAAGAAAAAGTACACATGGAAGTGTTGTGCATTAAATACACTGAGGTATATATCATATGTTCATATAAACAAGCAGACGATTGTCTGATGTATATAAATGTAATGTACTATAATGTGCAGATGTGCCTATTTTTATTTTATTCAAAGGGTTACTAGCTTATATCTGATTTATTAGTTTAAAACCTGTCTACTGTTATTATTGCCATTATCTTACCTTATTGGGACTGAAGCATCAACGTCCTCTACCCAGGATTTTGCATTTTGCTACACACTCTCGCCAGAGTAAAAAAATGTTCTCCTTTTCAAACATGCAGGTATGCTATTGCACACATTTTAGAATAACTTTGAACATTTATGTAAAATCACCTGGTTCTTAAAATTTACATATTTTCAGTGTAACAGGAGACTTTGGAAGACTTGTCTTTGTTTCTTTTCAACTGATATAGACAATCACAAGAAAAAGGTTTATAAAATAATAATTCAGTTTACCCCCAGTGCAGCAAACTGGGTTACCAAATGCCGGCCATGTCTCTCACTGTCTATGGTGAGAGGCATGTAAAAAAACCATTGATGATTTTCGTCAAGAGTAGGCTGCATAGCCGTCAGCGTGATTCTGCCCTGCGATGGACTGGCGAGCTGTTCAGGGTGTACTCTGCCCTCGCCCAGAGTCGGCTGAGATGGGCACCAGCCTCCCCGCAACCCTAATTAGGATTAAGCGGGTTCAGAAAATAAATGAATGAATGAATAATTCAGTTTAGTGTTATTTTAATTTATAATCTTCATCTTCATCCACTTGACCCAGGGTCAGGTCACGGGGGGCAGCAGCCTAAGCAGTGAGGTCCATATGTCTCTCTGCCCAGCCACTTCCTCCTGCTCTTCCAGGGGGACACTGACGTGTTTCCAGACCAGCTGAGAGACATAGTCCCTCCAGTGTGTTCTGGGTTGACCCTGGGATCCCTTCCCGGTTGGACTTACCCAAAACCAGGGAGGCGTTTAGGAGGCATTCTAATCAAATTCCCAAACCACCTCATCTGGCTCCTCTCAACGCGGAGGAACAGCGGTTATACTCCGAGCTCCTCCTGGATGACCGAGCTTCTCACCCAAAATTTTAAATTATTTTGTATATTTCCTTCATTCGTTCATCGTTCATTTTCTGAACCGTTTAATCCTAAGTAGGGTCACGGGGAGGTTGGCACCCATCTCAGCCGACTCTGGGTGAGGGCAGAGTACACCCTGGACAGCTCGCCAGGCCATCACAGCGTATATATTTTCTAAACAATTAAAAATGTTAATTACACATCAAAAGTGATGAAACAATGGTTATTAAGATAAAAATATAATGAACTATAGAATAAGGGTACTGATACAGCTCTTAAACTAATTTACAAATAAGAGTACATTATTTGTCTTATATCCCAGCAATATGCCAGAGATTGCAATCTTTAATTATTATGTAATTTATTAATCATCACATTTCTTAATAGTCCATAGTTAAATTTAATGATGTGGAAGTTTTTGTCATCACATTTGCTATAGCAGCCATAAACAGTCTCCTTCTTTTTTCTCTTAAAGATAAAAGAACACAAGAAAGCTTGTCATGTATCAGATATGTACTACACTGACTGTAACATTTCTGACCATTACACTGTGCTGACACCTGAGATTCCTTCTATGAATATTACATGAACCTTACAGAAAATTTCGCTATATCAAGGGTTATAATAGTACTCTCTGTTGAAAAATATATAAGTAGGAATGCATGCTGGGTGTGAATCAGGAATGCATTATTGATGAGACATAAACAATCAAATTAACAAGTAAATGAAATTTTTACATGTAAATAAAATACATACAGTAAAATGCGTTTAAGCATTACTGTGTTACTGGATGACATAACTTTGGACAAGAAAAAAAGTGTTCATGGAATATGACACCACGATATTTAGGAAGCAGAGAGGAAGTGCGTGTAGGAAAGGTGTGTGAGAGATAGAAATAAAAGAACAGGTGAGGAGACATAGTGAGAGACACTGAACAGAGAGATAACTGTCGCACATCAGCTCCACTCAAGATGAGATCCGGTCCCTGGTTCCCCTTATTGTGTCATCTTATGTTTAGTTTAGTTTAGGTCCTCCAGTGTAAAGATGCACACTGGGCAGCGAGAGTCCTCCACTTTCCACGGTCCTGAGCCTGTTGGTGAGCTGTGAACAAAGTGACTGTCTCAAGGTCTTTCTCCAGGGTTTGCTGAAGGGTGTTCCTGGGTCTTTCGACTGCACACTCTCCTCCAAGGTGTTGGGTCCAAACTCTCTTTGGAAACTTAGAAGGTTGCATCCAGAGCAAATGACCAAGATACTACATCCTCCTTCTTGTAAAGGTCTCATCTAAGGGGCTGCAGTTGGTATGTCAATGGACTTCCTCGTTGGTAAATCGATCCAGATAAGTTATCTTCAAGATATTCCAAATGCATTTGGTTTGGAAAGCGTTGAGTTTTGACAGCATCTTTTGGTCCATGTTAACAGTTTCGCATCCATAAAGTGCAGTGGGCAAGATGATGGACTTAAAGGGAGCTATCTTTCGCTTCATGTTAATTGCTCACGCTTTCCGTAGGCCGGTCATCCACTGGAACTTTGCAGATGCCTTTCTGATCCTGGAGCTTATATCCGTTTCCACATTTCTGTCATCACTGATGATGTCACCAAGATACGTGAATTGGTGCACGTTTGTGATTTGCGGTTGATTTGTTATTAAATTAAACAACTAATTCAGACAATTAAAAAAAATCACCACTTTCAGCTTTGTAAAGTGAATTGCTATATGTATTTGCTCACTTTAAGCAAGTTAGACATTCATTCATTTGCCAAACTGCTTAATCCTACTAGGGCCACGGAGAGGCTGGACTCTCAGCCGACTCTGGGTGAAGGTAGGGTATGCCTTAAACAGCTTGCCAGTCAATCGTAGGGCAACACACACACACACACACACACACACACACACACACACAAACATTCACAGTCACATCTAGGGGCAAACTAGAACAGCCAAATAACCTAATGTACATGTCTGTGGCCTGCAGGAGAAGACTGTGAGTTGTGAGAGCTGTGAGTCACATGTGCTAACCATTACACTACTGTGCCATCCAAATCAGACATGTTAAACAGATTTGGCTTGTTTTTCATGACTTACCTTTTCATGCAGTTTTGAATTAATAATACTGACCTTCACTGTGTCAAAGTCATAAGCCTAAATACTTGATGGCTATTCATTCACCATGCATGCTTACAGGCATCCTGTCTTCATTATTTAACTTTTCACAGAAAAGGCATCTTTGATCATGAGAATGCTGAACAGCTCATATAAATTAGATTTCTCAACTGTGCACAGCTCAGGTAACGCAGCAATTTGTTGGTTGTTCTTTTTAGAGACAAGAGGCAATACTGGTTGGGACAGCATTTTAAAGATGCAATCTAAGTAACCTCAGCTTTCTCATTTGTATGCCTATTCATAGTTGTTCAGGGTAAAGAGGAAAACCTGGCAAGCTTTCTTTTATCTGGGGCTGGAAAAAAATAAAAATTAAGACACTGGTTTGATTGCCACTGCATGGCAATATTAACAGTATAGCACAATTATCAGTTCTTCTAAGGTATCCTGAAATCTATATGATATTTTACACATTTAAAAACACAAATAGGGCATCTGGCTCCTAAAAGCTTATCGATAAGCATAGACTTGAAGTGATTTAATCCATTAAGCTGACACATTATACCAATAAATGAGGCCAATGGATTAAAAATGAAAGATGTAGAATAATTTCAAAAATTTTATTGCTGGTCTCAATTATAACAAATTTGGAACTGTAGCTTGGTTAACTGTAAACCCATGCACTGTAAAGTGCATTGCTAGAACGCACACACAAAAAGAAAAATAAATGCCAAAGAGTGTTTATTTTCTCATTGAGTTGGATTAATTGCTTAGAATTAAAAATGGGCCAAAGACGGCCCATGCTGACAATGTAGGCCATTCAGTTCGAACATTTTAAAGAGAGACCATTTAAGATTTGCTGAATGACTTTGCAAGGTGAAAAGTAAAAAAAGAAACCAGTCACACACATAAGATAATTAAAACACTATTCATTACTAATCCATTTTTGAAATACATTTCTGGGTACCCAACATTTAATCTGTCCCTGATCCTAAGCCACAAACCACCCCTTTAAATCAGAAAGCAGATAAAAATGCTTCCTGTTGCTACCCCATGCATGCTTGCCATATACAAAAATATTTTAAAATTAGGTCTCATGTGGAATGACAGAAGTCATGATGTACAATCCATTACATGATATTACATGTTATAGCAATAATACTAAAGTCCAAAATCTTGTAAGAGAAGCCAGAAAAAAAAAGGAAAAAGCAGGAAAGACAAGATACGAGGGATGACAGGGGTGTTGCATACCCTTAGAGATTAGTGAGAAGACACAACTGAAAATCAACATGCCGTTCAGAATAATTACTTTCACAAATTCTCACACTATCGTCTAGTGTAGGAAAATTGTTCTTAACAGATAAGAAGACAACAAAAAGAATCCACCAATTGCTGAGTAAAATATACGTGTATATATAGTGTCATCATTATAATACTCATTTTCTCCCCATGATTTTAGAACTGTTCTAATTAAATAACATTTCAGTATTAAAACAAGAGAGAGAGAGAGAGAGAGAGAGAGAGCGAGAGAGAGAGATTGTGCAACTTATCGTTAATTCCTCCCACTGTAAGAATAAAGACTTTTTACTTCAAGTGCAAAAGTTACTGCTATGGATGACATAAAAATTAATTTCATTTCTAAAATGAAATAAGCATCTTTATTTCATTTAACAAACCTTTTATCATGATCATTCCATCACAGTGAACTAAAAGCATGCAGATGAACCTAGATATTCAATCTGTATTATTAGATAAAGCTAAAAATCTCAATTAACTTCTCCTCAGTCATTTACAACACTTTTCTAACCAATTACAGAATATACTAATTAATTTAAAGCAACTACAAAAACTTATAAACTAATTAACTACCGCATTTAATCAAATTATGGTTAATTAATAAAAATTATTTCCTAATCATTTTAAGTCAGAGAAGTCAATTTATTTTTTAAATCTAATTGGTCTTATTTGCATTTCATTGTCAATTTTAGTATGCAATATTTAGTATTATAATTAATTTCTTTCTTTCACACAAAGGATTCATTAATTGGGACATTTCTACTTATCCTTTCTCCAAAGGTATTGGCATATAATTTCATTTTCTATTTTCAGGCGTGTTCAAGTCCTTTTTTGTGGATGAGCAATCAGGAGCAATTCAATAATCATATTGGCCTGTCTCCTCAACTTTCAAAGTTAGTTAACCTTACAGCACTTCATTGCAGGAATATTAATTCCAATTCAAACGAACCATCTATTTAATAGGCTATGGAAACTGTGCCGAGCTTGAGAGGTTTAGAGAGGTCATTATGGGAAACCAATGCAATTTATAAGTCCCCTTTAATAAGCATCTTGATGAAATACATTTGGGTTGTTTTGTTATTGGGTTTTTTGTTTGTTTGTTTGTTTGTTTGTTTGATTGATTGTTTTTTTTGTTTGTTTGTCTGGGGGTTTTTTTTGTTAGCAGACAAACTTAAGCTTAGTGAACCACATAGCTGTTCCATTTTTACCTTATTAAACAGCAGCTTGCTTTGCCAAAACCACTTGCATGTTGAAATTATCATGATTATTATGATAGTAAAAGCTTTTATGTTCTTACTACAAAATTATATTAAAAAAAAATACATGACTCATCTCACACAGAAAGATGTTTTTATAACTAAATTACCTTTTGAAAAACTGAAAATGAAACTCATGTATAATCAGATATTATTTCAGAACTATAGTATATACTGCCATAGATAGTATGTGTTCATCCTCAGTACATCTCTCGTTGGTTTACTTGTCACAATTCCATATATTTGATAGTATATGACTGCTTGGAAGTCAGGGCATATTAAAGCCAATAAACTAAACTCTACTTAACATAGTGTAAATGTATCTAAATCAATATGGTTCATTTAATAAATACAGAATTCCTGGCAGTACACTACTGCCACCTACTGCTCAAAATCTCTTTGATGTGAACATTTTGGACTCCATATAAAAGAACTAAGCATGGGGATGAGAAATAACTTAGAGTTAATTGTTTAAGGGAAAAACTAAATGCAAAACAATTTGTGTCTAACATTTTTGAGAATAAGCTAATCATAAATAAACTCATGCAGTCTTTTTAAATTCTACTTTTTATAAGATCAGAGTGACTGTTGGCCCTGCAATGGCCTGGCGAGCTGTCCAGGGTGTACCCCGCCCTCCCTCATAGTCGGCTGAGATGGGCACCAACCTCCATGTGAACCTAATAAGGATTAAGCGGTTCAGAAAAGGAATGAATGATAAGATCAGAGTCAGGTGCATTTAGTGCTCATTTCTACAACCTGCCCTAATAATGCAAATGTAGTAATTGGCACAAATCACTTCATTTATATTGTTTGCAACATCAGAAGAGATTTGATACCAGATTTCATACCAGAAAAAGGAGCTACATGTAATATATGACCAGCAGTAAAATAATGAACTGACTCCAACACACTGAAACTTGAAGGAAGACAATACTCAGAATTTGGTAGTTTGTAACCTACTGCTTGCTCAGTGCTGTATATCAGCTACTATAAATGGCAATGACAAAGACAATAGCAGTTTTGTCTTCAATCAGTTCAAAAGGTACTTAGAATCTGTATGTTTAGAAGGTTTGTTTTATTCAAGTTGTTGAATTGCAACTAGAATAATGTCAGATCAATGATTTACCCATCTAGTACTTTAAACAAGCACATTTCAGTGTTTAGCTGATTTAACTAGAAAGTTGGTTGGATACCTACATACCACTTAGCTCTATCACTACTGTTTACTATTTTAAATAACTATCATTAAGTGTCAAGTTATAGACCAATGCTACTTCCACTGCAGGTGGAGGACACAGATTGGAGACTAAAAGACGCTCTGAAAGAAGTGAATCCACAGGAGATGTTTCCTCCACTGAGATAATAAAGCAGACAGCAGGGTGTCAGGCTATGTTTACAGTCAAGCAGAGCCAAGGAGCAGGGTATGGGGAATACAGAATCACACCTGACAGTCTGTGACTATCCCTGAAATGACACACCTCAGTCTAGAGGTAGTCCATCCAGTGAGACTACAGGTGAAGGGAAGATTTCAGAAAGAGCAAATCAATTCAATCTGGGCTTCACTGCACAAATCAATTCAACACTCCCTTCCCCCCCGGACACAAAGCAACAATAAAAAGGGCATGATGGCTTAAGAAGAGACAAGTGAGTGGTCTGAAAAGTCTGATTGGTCTTTGTGTTGGAAATTGCCAAACACTGCTGATATTCAATCAAAATCAATATAGTCTCTGCACATTCAAAAATTTGTCAGATTCAATGAATTTAGAATTTAGAAGGTGGTGACGGTGGTACACAACTTGCTTGCATCTGTACAAAACTAAGACCAAACTCTCATTGTTGTTGTTTGAGAAATAAGATATTAACAGTATGAGACACACTGTTATTTTAAGATGACACTAGGAAAGGTGATGCACTTCTAGAAGCACCTCTCACGGGGCTGTAACCTCTAAATTGGTAAGCTTTCCACACCTCCGGATGTCAGGGTGAGAAAAAAAATATGGAAAGAATAAATAAATAATACATTTTTAAAAAAGCAATGTGGTGACTGAAATCAAGACCTACACAACAGAACCAGAATATTTGTTAGCACCTGCTTTACACCCACCATACACATATATGTGGATATTTTGCATACAGTAGTAATTAATTTTCATTCATTTAATTTTCTAAACATTAATTTTTTTTTATTCTCTATCAAGGTCGATTCCTGGCGAAGGCAGGGTACACCATGAACATCTTGCTAGAGCACTGCAGGGCCAATACACACTACTTCTTCTTCTTTGTTTTTGCTGTCGTTACCAGCCACACAACCCCCCAAATTGGGGGGGATGGGGGGCTCAGCTAAGTCTCAGCATGGACAGGTCTACAGTTATGGACAGCCAACCTGCCACGACTCTTGAACCACCAATTGCATAGGGTACACTGAACTGCTTCATGTTGTTTGCTAATAGGTTTCTGCCTCTGAGATACATTTGTGCCTCTTCCTATGACTTTCTCTCCTGAAAGTCCTATGGCATGTGTGTATGTCTACACTCTACCTGTTTCACAGGCATATCGGGTGCTATTTTGATGGTGTAGGTGGTGTTCAGGGTCTCCAGGCCTTCCTTATACAAAGTTGTCCACCTATGAATAGAATGTTAAGGCTTCATCAAACCATTTTTCCTCGTGCACCTTTATTACCTTTAGGTCTCTCCTAATCACATATTTCCATCTGAGTCTCGGACCACCTTGCGAGTGGGATTGTGGTAGCCAGCTGAATAGGCATATTTTTGGGGTATGATCCTCAGCTCTGGCCAGGTGGCTGAGCACCTCAAGGCGACATTTAAATCCCTTTTACTGTGACTGTCTCAATGTTGCCCCACCTTTGTAGTAGTTCCAATGATGTTAGTCGTTGGTTCTACTGCTGTCTGTTGGAGATGCCCAGTACAGTTCGCACACATCTGTTGTGGAATGCATCCATCTTACTCAGGTCTATTTTCAATGGGGTCCAGCATTCTGTCCCATTAAGGAGGACAGATAGAACGCAGGTTTGTTAGACATTGCATTTGGTAGTGACATTTAATTCGCAGTCTAAAACGACGGGCTTCCTTAAAGCTCCAAAAACTTTTAATGATCTAAGATATGAAGATTCACTGTCAGCCTCAATTTCCTTCACCTAGTACTGTATATTCAGAGATGTTGTGTCTTCAGGAGTCACCTCTCTTCCTACTGCCATGACTTTCATCTTGGGAATGCGACAAGTTAGGCCAAAGTCTTTTGCCAGCACACACACACACACACACACACACACACGCAGCTAGCGCCAATCGAGAATATTCAATGAGCCTAATGTGAATGTCTCAGAGAACCTTAAGAAAACCCAGGGAGCATGGGAGAACATGCAAACTCTGAAAGTTCTAACAACTACACCACCATGCCAACCACAGGAGTTATAGGAGTTCCTCACATGTACTGTATTCATAATTATGTAAATAAAATGTTTGCATCTTCATTCATTGATTCATTCATTCATTTATTCATTCATTCATTCATTCATTCATTATCCATACCACTTATCATGTTTAAGATTGCAGGGAAGCTAACTTTGGGAAAAGTACACCTTTAACAACTTACCACTACCAGAATATCCAGGTGTCGCATGGTGAACAATGCACTGGAGAACAAGCCTTATTTGATAAAACAACTTTAGAGAGAACATGGACAAAGCTAGAAGGGCTTTTGGGCATAGTCTAAAAATCCGATGATGAATAGGGATGAATTCATGCATCTGCTAGAGCCATGTTTCTCTGAGCAGATGTGCCCCAATGCTGACCACAGGTGCTGGCTTACTGATCTGAAGGTCGGGGGTTCAAGCCCCACTATCACTGAGTTGCCATTTCCCCACATTTCAAATTCAATTTTATTTGTCATGTACAAAATCATACACAGTACAACATGTAGCATTCATTTGCTAAAGGAAAGCATTTAACCAATCAGGGCATTGCTTCTAGAAACTACACATTGCACTTGACACTTGATAGAAGATGGAAGATGGCAAAGCAAAGTCCACGAATTTCAGATATTACTGAATGGAAAGACAACTATAATCCTTTAAAGTAGTTAATGTACAATGTTGTGTGATGTGCAAAATGAGAATGAGACAGGAGCTGGATGAAGACTGAGGCTAAGGTAAAGAGAAGAGAGATAGAAATGGCTTTGCTTGATAGACAGGCTTTGATATTGGACTGAAAATAGACCAGGACCCCGAATAGCTTAAATATTTACAGATCACCTCAGAAATGGCATTTATAATAGACGGGCAGCAAGCTGCACTCTTCAGTATGTACACAGACACATACTGAACCTAAAAGGTGATGTTTCTTCCTTGCAATGGTGTGAAATGGGATTTTCTAAAGTCTTTGATAATACCATTACATATCGCAATGGAGACCAATCATAGACTGCTTATCCTGCCACAAAGGCGAAGTTGAGGATTGCATCTAATAATGAAGAATGTAATGGCTGATGTCACCCTGCTGCAGAAGAGCAGTTCAATATCACTAGGTATGGGTTAACTCATTATTGTTTATTTCTTCTTCTTCTTTTTTTTTCGAACGAGATATATGTTAACAGATTTTAAAATTTAGTCTCACCCTCTGTAATGTGTGTTGATGCAGCGTTGAGCTTAACATTCATTATGGAAACACATTTGATGTGTGAGTGACAGGGGATGATATTGTTTAAAATGAAAGCATCTGGAGTGAACCCTTTTATGCTGCTTCTGCTCACAGCAAAGTAACAACAGTCTTTAAATATTATTTTGAAAACTGTTTAAAATGTTTCAGTGACACCCAGCTAGAGGTACTTGTGTAGTACAGATGGCTAAGAAATTACTATCTGCCCTGGAAATATTTTTGCTGTGATCATTGTCATCTTTGTGTGCAGCTTTTGCTGTCATCCTCATTGTCATCTTTGTGATCATAAAAATAAACAAAAAGATACTGATATTATCATTACCTGACTATCCTATTTCACACTGCCACTGGGCCCCACACACTCCTTTACAGATTCTGATCACTTCCTCATGCGGAGACACTACATAACCACTGTTTGCCTTTTTTATGTTTTGATCTGTCCTGTTTTCTGATTTTGATAAGATTTCTCGTTCTGTTAAATTATTTGCTGCACTTGAAACATGCATTTTTATTACATAATTATTCATACAGTCACAGCCTTTGGTCCCTAGCTGCTACAGAAGTGAACACAGTACCAGTTACACTATCGCGGCTGGTAAACATCTACATAATGTAAATGCCCATCAAAACACGCTATTGTCATTACAACCACCTTTGTGAAAAATAAATAAATAAATCTTGCAAGGTGGAATAGTGGGGTTGAGGGGGGCACCACTGTAATGCAAAAAGTGGGGTGGGAGTGACATTGAATAACAGTTCATGCAGAAGTGTTGTGCATTAAATGTACTGGGATATATACCATGCATTTGTGTGAACAAACAGACGCCTGTCTAAAGTATGCAAATGTAATGTAGTATTATGTGAAGATATGTCTTGCTTTATTTTATTCACAAGTTTACTAGTTCATAAATGATTTTTTATTTTAATACCTGTATACAGTTATTTTTGGGGGCATCTTGCCTTATTAGAACTGATGTGCATGTGTCCGATTTCACGCTATTGTGGGAGTGAAATGAACTACATATGGCTGCCATTTCAAACAGGCAAATGCAAACTAACAAACACATTGAGTCAGATTGCAACTTCAAAAATGTAAGTTAAACACTTAAATTCATAATATAAATATACAGACAGTTTCCTTTCACTGTAACAGGAGAGTTTGGATAGCTTTCCTTTAATTCTTCTTTAAACGTATTTGGTCGTGTCAATCATGTCTACAGAAGATTTCTAGGAGCCTTCACCAGTGTTTATTTTGGCCTTTAAATAAAAGCATTATCTCCCTCAGTGCAACATTGTTGATCGATTATGGATTTGGGTTTGGATGTCTCTGTTTGTGGCATTTGACATTACCGCCATGAAAGCTACCAGACTACATATATCATAAGATTATAAGTGTTCCTTCCATCCGTATCGAGCTTGTTGACCTGGACACTATATACAGCAAGCGGTGCTGGACTAAAGCCAGGAAGATAACGAAGGACCTCAGCCATCCCAACA
>JAOUQZ010000035.1:20379889-20393291 GCA_028564935.1 Neosilurus hyrtlii
ATATATATATATATATATATATATATATATATATATATATATATATATATATATATATATATAGAGTCATCAATACTAGTAAATGATCTGGCAATATGTAGAGCTGTACATGTACAACAGCTGGAAATTTTACATAAGCATTGCATCTAATGTCCATAAAATCCTATAGATTTGACATGCTAATGATGTGAAGATATAATAATCAAGAGTTGGTTTTGCAAAAGCACTTCATATAGAGTTCAGCCTCATACTCTGTAAGGTGCTGTCATTCCAGGATCCCATTTCTGGGTTTTTAAATATCCAAATATATTTATACTGACTGGTACAGGATATGAAAATACAATAATGAAAAGGTACACATTTTAGGTAAAGAACTATGGAGGTCTGCCTTACTTTTTTTTTTTTTTTTAGCCTCAGATCATGTAGATTTTTGTCTATACAAGTTCCAGTGAATTAACTCTTTGTATCAAAACAACTAAGTATCAGAACAAGTACCTTAATATATAATTTGTATTACTTGTACTACATTCAGATCTGATATTATAGAAACAGTATCAAGACTTTCTGGTTGGAAGATGCAGCAACACACTGACAAAGTAATTTAATGAGTCACAGTGTCTGAAACAAATCCCTTACCCCTTATTTTGCTAAGCTATGGATTAATTCAGTGTTTTATTAACTAAAGTTATCTGCCACCAAGCCCATAAGAACAGTACTATGGTAAACAAGTACATGGGATCAAAAATGTACAGTATGTCTATTTACAGTTTATACAGACTAATACATGTGAATCTTTGCTCATTCAGCATATAAGCAGTGCTACTGAAATCATAAGCATAATGATGCTGCTGCCAGCAAAAATAAGGTGAAATACATTGACATCTCAGATACATTTTGGAAAAGGATCAGTTGACTAAGTGGGGTAGATTAATTAACTGTTCATAAAACATAGGTTACAAATAATATTGTTATTAATATGACTGCGCATGCTAAAAGTGCAATGCATTATTAAGACCAAAAACATTAAGCTGGCCAGATCACAGGAAGTGTTCTTTTGTTCTTACAGTAGTCCTTCATAAACATTTAATGATATACCTTAAATCACATTGAAAGAGAAAGAAAGGGAGGCATACGAGCAGACTGAAGACAGGATGAGGTAAGTTTGAGTTTTCTCTGTATGTCCTCATGACCTCAGCATGGATGAACTTGCAGCAAACCTCATTACGCTACAAGAGTCTAGGCCTGACTTGTCTTTGAGGTGCTCTCTGACCCCTCTGAGTGTGTCTGAGTGCAGAGTGAGCACTCGTAGGGTGAAAGGACTGGATTCAGGGTTATTGATCTGTCTGAGCTCTATTTTTAAACCAAGAATTCCCATGGCATCAAAATTATCTAGGTAAAAAAGACATTAAGACATTAAACTGTAAAGTCTCATTTACACCAGAACTGGAATATGTTTAAAAACAACTGGCCTGAATTTAGATTCATCAGCATGAACATATGCTTAGCATGCAACTCCTATGTAGAAGGGGAGGTTCATATTGCATCAATTAACCTCCATGTGTATATTGATTAGTGTGCACCGTTGCACTGTGGTGATGATGCATGTGGATCGATTAACCACTATCACTTACACTTCACCTCCCTTTGCATCTACAATAAACAACATGCACTGGGTGTAGCACAGCAAATGCAAAGGGCTGGGCTTGACCAGGTCCTAATAGGCAACCATAAGCTATAATAGAGTTTTTCACAGAAGTCTCTAGGTTACAAAATAAAAAATTCTCATACTAATGAATACTTTTGAATTTTCATTCAACAGAATCATTTAAAAAAACAAACTAATTAAATTGACCCAGACAAAAATTATGTTACCCTTAACTTAATATTTTGTTGCACAAGCTTTTGAAGCAATTACTGCAATCAAACAATTTCTGTAACTTTCAATGAGACTTCTTCACCTGTCAGGTATTTTGGCCCACTCCTCATGAGCAAACTGCCTCAGCTGCCACAGGTCTAAAGGGTGCCATCTCCAGACTGCATGTTTCAGGTCGTTCCACAGATGTTCAATAGGATTAAGATCAGGGCTCATAGAAGGCCACTTCAGAATAGTCCAATGTTTTATTCTTAGCTATTCTTGGTTGTTTGTAGCTGTGTGTTTTGAATCATTATGCTGTTGGAGGACCCATGACCTGCAACTGAGACCAAGCTTTCTGACACTGCGTTCAGAGTGTACTCTGCCCTTGGCCAGAGTCAGCTGAGATGGACGCCAGCCTCCCTGCGAAATAAGTGGTATAGAAAATGAATAAGTTCATCACTATGCAGTCCACCATGCCTCAAACAGTGACGGATGGTGCAATCTGACACTGATGTGCCTTCACCTTGGATTTCACCACTAATATCTTTGGAAGTTGTTCTGGGTCCTTTACTAGTCATTTTATCCATCTCACTTTGTCATCAAATTCTCTCTTGCAGCCACATCCAGGGAGGTTGGCTACAGTACAGTGGACCTTAAACTTCTGAATAATATGTCCAACTGTAGTCACAGGAACTTCAAGCTGCTCAGTGATGATCTTATAGCCTTTACCTTTCACAAATTTGTCTTCATTCTAATCTCGTGAAACTCTCTCCTTAGTTTTCAGCTGTTTATGTTCAGTGTGGTGCACACTATGATACCACTGACTACTTAAATAGTTTTCACCCTTTAAATAGGCAGACTGACTCATTACAAGTTTGAAGTCACTTGTGATGCTCATTACAGGACACGCCTTAATCGTGAAATTGTTTCCAGTCTCTTGTAGGGGTAGTATAATTTCTGCCTGGGACAGTTTCTTTCTTTATTTATTTATTTATTTATAATGATTCTGTTGAACGGCATTTCAAAAGCAATGTCTGATTTTCATTAGTTAATTGTTAGTAAATTTTTATTTATTGCTACTCTTGTCAGTTTCAGTTTATTTCAGAGACCACTGTGGGTTTTTCTTTCTTTGCGGAAGGGTACCAACAAGTTTGTCCTCGTCTGTACATGAAGAGTTTGAGTTCAAAAATAGATGTGACATTGTTTTAATTATGAGAAAAAATTTTAAGTAGCTTTACAAACAAAAAGTAAATAAAACCTTAGGACTTAGGGAAAAACAACCAATATGAAAGACAAGTACCAGAACAGCACCAGCTAGCAGCCATGTTATTTGTATTCTCTCAAGATGATGGACCACAGCACCCCAAACTATATATAATACTGGAGCCAGAAATGTATACATCAATTTTTCAGCTTCTACTGGTTTGAGGAATATGCTTGGCTTGAATATTTAGTTTTTATTGTTCAAGAGAAAATTAGTGGTGACACTTGATCCAGCAATCTTGCAGTGCTGGCAGTCAATGCAATAAGAGCAAAAGAGCTGAATATTCTAACATTTTGCTATTAACCTCAACAAACATGTTTGTATTTCCTTTGCATAATGAGTACACAAATCTACATTAATCACACATTTTATTAGGAACATCTGTACACCTGCATATAATGTAGTTTACCAATCATTTGGCAATGCAAAAAAAATCATGCAGATATAGCGCCCTAGTGTTTTTCACAAACATTTTTGTGATTTCCTTTTTATTAAAGGTTTTGGACAATAGAACATATTAAAGAAAATATTAAGACACTTTTAATTGAGATCCCTGAAATCTGATTTCGAATGTTCGTTGTTAGATTTTCGCCAACTTTTTTTTTAGGTCTATGGGTGTATTTATAGTTTGTATTTTATCACCCTTTATTCATTCATTCATTCATTCATCTTCTGAACCACTTATTCCTAATTAGGGTCACCTAGGAGTGATTTGGAACAGCCAATTGGAGTGTGGGAGGAAACCGGTGTACCACGCAAGCACAGAGAACATGCAAACTCCACACAGAAACGCCTGAGCTGGGAATCGAACCCAGGACCTTCTTGCTGTGAGGCGGACGTGCTAACCACTACGCCACCGTGCCGCCCTATCACCCTTTAGTTTTCTTTAATATTTGCAAGCACCAGTAAGTTCTCTCTGTAGATATACAGTATTATTGAATGATTTAGCACTAAAGTGATGAGAACACAATCTTGGATCCTAAGGCAAACCTGATCAGCAATCTGTGTGTTCCCCACACTCTTTTTCTGACCTGGCTCCTCGGAAAACTGTGGAAACTCAAATCTGGATTTTTGCTGTCTTATACTGTTGTTGTAGAAATATAAGTTAATTTTTTAACAACACAGTAATAATATTTGAACTTCAGATTAGTTTCAAAATTAATATGTAGTAGAATAACCCTGATATTTTAATCACAGCTTTCATGTGTCTTGGCATGCTCTCCACTAGTCTTTCATGTTACCCTTGGGTGAATTTTGTCACTCCTGCAGCAAAATTTCACTCAGCTCAGCTTTGTTTGATGGCCTGTCCATCCATCTTCCTTTTGGTCACATTCCAGAAGTTTTCAGTGGGATTCAGGTCTGAAGATTGGGCTAGCAATGATAAAGTCTTGATCGTATTGTCCTCCATCCACACCTTGATTGATGTGTGTGTAGCATGGGGCATCATTTTGCTGAAAATCCCAATTCAGTGTTAAAGCAAATTTTCTTCCAGAATAATCTTTTATATGGCTTGATTCATGCAACCTTCAAAAAATTATTTCCCCCATTCCAGCCCTGTTGAAGCATTCCCAAATCATCATCTATCTTCTATCAAATTTCACAACAGGTGCAAGACACTGTGTCTTGTAGACCTGCCAAGGCCTCCAACTAACCATTAGATGCCCAAGTGATGGCTACAATCTTTTTTTTTTTTTTTTTTTTTTTTTTTTGGGGAGGGAGGGGGGGGGGGGCGTTTTTAGTATTGTATGACTTTTACTTTATGTCTAATGTCCCATCTGCACAGGCCGCCCACAACAGCCCTCCAGGCACAGCAGTCTCGGGCTAGTCATTCCAGCTGCCCCCAACTAGGGCCCATTTTCTCCTAATCAGTACCTTATTATATATGAAATAGGATGTGCTTATGTTGGAATTTGACCAAGTCTGTAACAGTTTAATTTGATCTCTATTTTATATGACTGCCCCAAAAGTAGAAATGGGCATTTTGGATGAGTAGCTCTAACCCCCCCCCCCCCCCCCCCCCCCCAAACTTTCCTTGAATTATGTAAGAAAACATACCTCTTCCTCATTTGGCTCCTGTGATTTTATCTTTACCAAGTTTACAGATTACTAAGGGAATTTAGCCCCTGTCACCCCTCATATTTTTCCCCATTTAATCAGGAAGTAATGGAGTACAATATGAAAATACTATAATCAACTAAAGATGCACAATTTAAATGGAAAACATGCATCAGACACATTGTGTTCACTATAATTTCCAGCAAGCACTGTAGCACACATGTTTCTGGTTTAAAAAAAATAAAAATAAAAATGTAATTAAAAATAAAAAACAAACAAACAAAAATTCTTGATGAGATTTGTTTTTCTCTTGATAAATTTATTTCAAAAGATGTGTCACATGTATATAAGTAGATAAAGTGTAAAATAAAACAAAAAACTGAGCAACAAGAGTACCTAAACAAAGCCATTAAAAACACTGAATTACTAATGTTATGATAAGACATAACTGTGCTGTGCTCCCTTGGCACCTGTTCAGTTTGCCATGCATTCTGAGAACTGAAGTCCAGAAGCATCTACTTGCGCTGCGAGGCGATGTGTACCAAAGACAAGATTGTGTAGTGAGAAGGCAGTCAATTGGGTTTTTTTTTCCGGTTATTTTGGGGTGAGATACTTCACCAAAAGATGGATTTACATTTTTTTCTAACCCCTTTTACTAATCTTTACAAGGGATTAATGTCAATAATCATGGAGTTCACTGTACATGCAGGTCAAGAATTTTAGATAATTCACATCATACATGTAAACATCAAGTGAAGCTCTTGACCTGTATCTTTATGATTACATGCATTGTGCTGCTGCCATATCATTAGCCTATAACATGCATGAATATGCAGGTGTGTCAGAGGATACCAAAGCAGATGTACACCTATAGTTTCAACCAGGGTCCTTGTGAAGCTTTCTAGTAAGTCTCAAATAATTATTCGACTCACTGAACAAATACATTTGTCAGATACAAACACACCTATTATCTCACCAGTCATTGGGTCAAAGGTGAGTTATTGCACCATATTCACAAGAAAGCACACTCTTTAAGGCTGATTTGCTAGTAGTTAGTAGTCAAGAAAAGACTCGCAAGACCTGGAAATCTCTAAAGGCAAATGGGGTTTCAGTTTTAGGTGAAAAATACTTTCATAGCAACATCAATCCAATGTAAGATCACATGGCAGTGAGAAAATGAGACAACAAATCAATTCCAGTGATATATATGCCATTTCTACCTTGTCAGTTTTGGGACTAAGAGGGCAATTAGGTACTACTTTTTTAACTTAAATTTTCCTTGCAAAAAATAAGAAAAAAGACCAGACATGTGTCTGGTCCCCCCCACAGAGATTTATCATATCCAAGAAACGGCCATTTTCTGAACTGTCAAGTCATTTCCTCACCATACTCTATCATACCTTAGCAGATTCATCATCTTCTCATGCCTGCAGGACAATGTGTAGGTAGGGGGGAAAAGACTCAATTTACCAAGTCATTTCAGAGCAGGTCATAGATCAAGACATCCTTTATGAGGTTCTCTTTTAGTATTCAGCAAGATATGTCCAAAAATAGACACTGAAAGTGCTAATGCTAGTTTTGCCCATATGAGTGTTTAAGGGATGGCAGGCCAAGGGGGAGGTTGTGCCGAAGGTCAGGGCTGAATTACTGCCTGTCACTGTTAGGACAGAATGAATGTAGATACAGAGAGACCCTGTCAGGGGCCAGAGGCTTACTGTCCCACACAGCATGGCAGAAATAGCAAGACAGGAAGGCTAAATTCCAGGGCAACTGTCCCAGAAAACACTTCAGTGAAATGACTTACCTTAAGCAAGATTTTCCAATTTTCTGTCAAGTCAAGGTCACCAAAGAGTCAGAGACAGAAATGAAGGGTTAGAAAGGCCTTGCAGAAAAAGTGGTGAAATAACAATGTTAACTTTGCAACCTTGACTTCTGTAAGACATTGGTGTTTTCTGGAGTCAAGGAGCTAAGAGTTCAGCAAGCAATACTATACACTGGAATTGATTTGAAGTAGGGTGGCACAGTGATGTAGTGGTTAACATGACTGCTTCACAGCAAGAAGGTCCTGTGTTTGAGTTGAGCTCAAAAATGGTGTTTGCATGTTCTCCCTGTGCTTGCCTGGGTTTCTTCTGGGTACTCCAGTTTGCCCCCACAGTCCAGAGACATTCACATTAGGCTAATTGCCTATTCCAAAATGCCCCCAGGTGCGTGTGAAGGGCTGAGTGTGTGGGCTGGGTGTACCCTGCCTTCACCCCATGTCAGCTGAGATAGGATCCAACCTCTCTGCGACCCTAGTAGGATTAAGCAGTTCAGCAAATGAATAAATGAATGAATGAATGAATGATTTGAAGTTGTGACAGTAGTGTTAATGTCTTAAAAAAACCCAGCACTATCAGTGCTTGTAAGTATTAGTGGTCACTAGGGGTGCCGGGGAAAAAAAATATAGATATAAAATAAAAAATAAAAATCGATTCATGTCTGAATCGCGATTCTTATTCATTAGCATTCTGAATCGATTAAAATTTTCAAGAATCGATCTTTAATAAAACCATTTCCAACCTTACTCACAGCGCGTACCGTTTGTCCAGACACGGCCTCCGACGTGAATTGTTCCAGTGAGTGGCGAATACAGAACTAGCTTTCAGCCTAAGTTTGACATGGATGAGGAAAAAAAAAAAATACAGCCAGCGCCGTCTTCGCTGAATGCAAATGTTTGGGTGCACTTCGGATTTTCCGGGTAAGAAGAAGCTTGACATGACAGGCGGTGTGCAAAATCTACAAAATAAAGTATTTCAGGATCACTTCAAATCCCTGAGCCCACATCATACGCCATCACCCGGAGCTAAAAGAAACGGAGCAGCAGGCACGGCCAACTCCTGACCAACACACACACCATCACTTCACTAAACTCCCAACCAACTCTGAACGAGCAAAGCAGATCAGTACATCTACAAAACCAGTGGTGTAAAACTTGTACACAATTTTTTTCCAAATAAAATTTGAGCCTGAACATGTAGCTTTTATTAGTAATAGCTTCTGAGCTACAAGAACAGCCAACACAATGCATGTGTTTAATTGGGCCTTCAAATTCATTCATTTATTCACTGAACCGCCTAATCCTAATAGTGTCACTGCAAGACTAGTTAAAGGCGAGGTACACCCTGAACAGTTCACCAGACCATCACAGGGTCAACAAACACACACACTTGGGGGCAATTGGGAACATCCTATTTGTCTAATGTGCATGTCTTTGGACTGTGGGAGGAAACTGGACTACCCAGAAGAAACCCACACAAGCACATGCAAGCAGGACCATCATACTGTGAGGCAGATGTGCAAACCAGTGGCATTGTGCCACCTGGGCTTCAAAACGTTATATTGAAATACTTGTGGGTCAGATCAACAATATACTGCCAAACAAAAACAGTTAAACAAAAATTAAACTAAACGTGTGAATGCACGTTAGAGACTAAATTTTAGAGACTAAAATTTAATTAGGGCATCTGAGAAACCAGCCCTTTACATGAGCACAGCTATTTAAAATATAAATAACAGAAGTTCTTTAGCCCAACCCACCCAAAGAACTCACTGCCCAGCATTTTCAAATATACTTCTAACTATACTTCAAACACACATAATGAGCTATTGAACAAAACCTTCATATGCATGATCAGATAGGTAGAAAAGGAAACTGCACTATAGGTCATATCTCAAGGGCAGAATGAAAGTAGCCTGCACTTCAGTGCCATCTGCTGGATAACGTAACTAGAAGCATGGGAGGTAATTAAGGTTTAACATCTTAGAAAGATTTATTAAAATCTTAACAGGGAGCAACTAAACGGTCATTCTTTTTTTTTTTTACTTTTTTGGTAACACTATGGAAAAATCTATTAAATGATCCCATAAATTAAGATGACTGACTTTTGTTTGGTTTCCTTTGATGCATACCATTACACAACAGTAAGAAAACAGAAATAAGGTAGGAAATTACATCTGAATCGGATTTTTTTATTATTAAATAACTGTTCTACATAGCAAAACAATTATCAAATTTGAGACAAAACAATATAATATAAGAAAAGATTTTCAAAAGCTTTAAAAAGGGAAGCATTAGAACAAAGACAAAGAGCAGCCAAGTAATCAAATTACGGTACATTAAATGTGCTGAACTGAATTGAGTAATTGGATTGAAAACATAAATTGAATTTACAGGACTAAGAAATTAGATTGGCACCAAGTTCAAAGGTTATAAAATGAATGCGAAATTCTTGTAAAGACAATGTATGAGCACACACACAACTTAACGTTTTAGCATACTACACCACATGCATATATTAAAGATGTTGGGTAATCCAGACCTAAAAAAAAAAGTTTAAATATTACCCAGTCGAATTTTATATTCAAGTTCTGCAACACAGGTAACCCAACACACAAGATTACATAATAAATAATACACCCTCTGTGTCCAGATAACAGAGAGAACAGAAACACCTAAAGGAAGTGAAGAAAGAATTCCCCCAACGCTTGGCTCAAGATATCAGACAGAATGGACATTAGTAGTATAGATCATGACTTAATTCTTAGTGGGAATATACATTTTCCTCACAAACACTGTAGGAATTGCAATATGGTAATACATCGTGTATTTGCGTAATTGCCAGTTGAGATTGTAACCAACTTGTAGATTGTCCCTCTATCTAAGAGGCACCACAGGCTGCTGGTTCTCTTTATGATCATGCTTAAAAGCCTTGCTGGGATCAAACCGGCGTGGGGCCTGACTAGACTTGAGCTGCTCTAGATCTCTCTTCTGCTTCCCCACCAATGTCCTCAGTTTAGTCACTTCCTGTAAAAGCAAAGAGGAAACGCGTCTGTATAGCATAGCGTAGCCCTCACATGGAGAGATTCAGCAAGACTTTTTAAAACACAAAAGACAGGCAATCCTGACCTGCTTGAGCTCTAAATTCTCCTCCTTGATCTTGACCATGTGCTTGATTTTCTGTCGCTGGTTCTGATGGCCCAGCAGGTTGGCGTAGGCCCCTGCCAGTTTATTCAGCTCTGCTTGAGTGGAGCCTTTCTCAGAGAGTAACGCGTCCTTCTCAGCTGCAAAGGCATCCAGCTGCTCCTGTGGTCCAAAAGAAGGAAACAAACATGTGGTATGTACAGCAGCAAAACAAGTTCTACAAAAGTAGAATGAAAAGAAGAGGGTCAGGAACAGTGTCACAAGCAATTTCACAGCATATGCTCACCTGAAAGGGCTTAACTTTAGTGTACAGTTGATCATACAAATTTTTCCAGTGGTCTGACTCCTCATTAAATGTGCTGTTTGAATAAACAAAACAAACAAAAAATAACACCACCACACAGACACTTGTATTACTGCTCACGTGACAGATGGAGGAACAGTTCGGTGAATAACAATTTATTGGCGAAAAATATACAGGATAAGGATTGTCTTAATATCTTTTGCTATAAGGACAGTCTTGGAGGACATTTCAAAACTCAAAAGCCCTCATGCTCAGCATGAAGTCAAGATGTTACTGAATGTAGCAGTGTTTTACTGGCACTAATATTGACAGGCTTCTGGAAATGAAGTCTCTAAATATATTTTAGCTATTACATGTGATGCAGCTTCAATACTGCTTCATTTTAATTTAATCCAAAATAATCAATTCCAGATAGTCCCCAGTCAATACAGGAGTAGTGAGGTAATGTTGCTTTACCTTTTTTGTGCCTCTGTGAGCCGTTTGTTTAGATCATATCGCTCCTGCTCCATCTGCTGGTAGAGCTGCTCCTTTTCCTGCTTCAGTACCTCCACCTGCTCCTGAAGGAACTGTGTCTCCTGAAACTTGCTTTCTGCTGACTCCCTCCTATGCTGCTGAGTCTGCTCCAACTGAGCCAGGGCCTGCTGTTTCTGCTCCTGTTCCTGTCCCAACTCCTTCTTGGCCTGTTTCAAGTCTGTCTCGCACTGGGCCAGCTTAGTCTGTACCTCCAGTAATCTCCTAATCATAAACAAACATTTAAAGTTGAATTTTAGCATAACACCTATTACTCAGAACATCTGCATTTTTTTTCGTTTGTTTTTCAAAAATTTGCCAAATCCACATTTATCCATAAAAGCAATTTACTGTTTCCTTTTAAAATAATTAAATCACATATGGACTATAATGCCATTAAACAAACAAATCACATTTCATATGTAAATTTGATATTCAAATACAAATACAAATTTTCATATTGTAAAACCGTGTAGATTCCAGATTCCAGGAGGATCTTGGCAGGCAATTTGAAAATGTAAACAGATTTATTCAGAGAAACTTACTTCAACTCTGTTCATGTTAATGAATCTACTAATTAATTAATTACAACAATAGCAGCTTATGGAGACTGAATAGTTCCAGTAAATTAGCAGAACATACTTTCAGTGTAATAAAGTTGCAATCTTTTAGAGATGGAACCCACGTTAGCCAGAATTTTTACACTTTCACAGTTAGTCACAGTGAGCATTTGATGTGGTCATACACGGCTGCTCACTTTTTTCCAGTGTTTCTCATCCCATTTCTGTATGGATACAAATCCTTAACTCTTCTTAAGTTATAGCACCACAATCTTAGTTTCTGCATGTAAGATAAGGAGTGCAGTTTGTTTTAATGTGTATTTTGCTACTGTTGTAAACAGTTTTAAAAAAAACATGGCATTGCTGATCAGTACTAAACAAAACAGCTTAATCTTTGGCTAAGCAGCACTGTGTATATTCATATTATTGCATGACAAGGTGAAAGATACTGACAATGTCAGTGGCTTTGTGGATACTGATTCACAAAATTACCTTTAATAAAGCACAATAAGGGGATTCGATCTGTAATGGTTAGTATTTCCACCTCAGCAAGAAGGTCCTGGGTTCAAGTGATTCTGTTGAGTTTGCATGTTCTCCCTGTACTTGTGTGAGTTCCCCTGGGCACTCCGGTTTCCTCCCACAGTCCAAAGACATGCACATTAAGGTGCACCCCACCTTCTCCCAGTGTTAGTTGAGATAGTCTGCAGCCTCCCCACGGATATAATAGGATTAAGCGGATTGGCAAATGGGTGAGAGTGAGTGAAAGGATGTACCGCCTTTTTTAAACAAATAATTCACACTCCTGGCTTGGTTTTTTTTTTTAAAGGCTGTGTGCATATAAGAACAGGAGGGTGTGTATCTGACCTGGCATACTCCTCTCTTTCCTTTTCATGTGTATGCTGTTGCTGAAGGAATTTATTCTGTTCATCCTGCAGTTGCTGAGTGATCCTGCTCAGATCCTCCTTCAGCTCATGTACACGAGCCTCATCCTTTTCTCTTTGCACACTTTGAGCCTGTGTGGCACTGAAGGGAATAAGGGATTAAAAGCAGTCTGATTTGAGCTGGGTGAGGTGGTGAGCTCAGTGGCTCAATACTTACCTCTCAAGCTGAGTGGCCAAGTCTCCTATCTTCCCCAGTAAGCTGTTGTGTTCATCCTGTAGTTTCTTTTGAGTCTCCTGATGAACATCTTCCAAAGCCCTTCTTTCTGCTTCGCTCCTATAAAAACAGTGCAAGAATTAGCCCGTGTTTAAGCATGGATTGCAGGGGGTATAAATATTAACATTAAAATAATTAAATTAAAATATCAATAAAGTTAAAATAAATAAATATTAAAATAAATTTTTTAAAAAGGCTGCCTCACTGAAGCCAACCCACACCTCTCTAATTCTGCACGGGCTCTGCTCAATTCTTGCTCCATTGTGAGTTTCTCCTGTGTCAAAAGATGAACTGTCTCCTGCAAGAGACGATCCTGCTCCTCAAGCACATTCACTTCCTCCAGAACCTCTTCCAGCTCCTCCTCCAACTGGTTCCTCTCTTTGCCCAAATCTTCATGCAGAGACGCTAGCATGCTGGACAGGGAGTCATTACGGGCCTGCAGACACATTTCACATTAGAAGAATTCTGTATCGAAATCACACTGGCAAGTTTTAAAACTTCAGTTCGGTTTAATTACTGCGCAAATAACTTCTGGGGTTGATTTATAAATAGGGTGTACATATAAAATGGGATTTGAAAAGTGCATGCATCACTACCAACTTACATGGCAAGGTTAATAAAAAGTAATCACATGATGTGTATGATATACATGTCTGTGTAGGGGGGGGTTTGTTTGTTTAAACCCCATATATCACCTGGCCACACACACACACTATTTATTTATTTATATTTATATATA
>JAOUQZ010000035.1:20399012-20417449 GCA_028564935.1 Neosilurus hyrtlii
ATTTGGAACAGCCAATTAGCCTACTGTGCATGTTTTTGGACTGTGGGAGGAAACCGGAGTACCCGTAGGAAACCCACACAAGCACAGGGAGAACATGCAAACTGAACACAGAAACGCCCGAGCTGGGAATCGAACCCAGGACCTTCTTGCTATGAGGCGGATGTGCTAACCACTGCGCCGCCGTGCCGCTGAGTAAATAATTATACGACTTGAAATCATTGGTACTAGGCATGTGACCACTGGAAAACATTTGATGTGATTTTACAGTCCTAAAGGCTCTAGTATCTTGTGTGGTTTAAAAGCACCTTAGAGAGAAAAGAGAGGCTTCTTGTATCTGAGCTGTGTGTGCTACATGAGGCTGACATGCTTGTTAACATTCTGGGAGTTGCCTGCTGAGATTGCCTTGGGCTCTCCACTCTGCTCTTCAACACATTAATTTGTTTTTGTTCTCAAACACCACTAAGTGGATGTAAGTTTTGTAGCATGTAGCCTACTGTTTATTGAGGATTTTTTTTTGTATTTTTGCCTTATTTATCAGTTTAATCTCCTGCATTATGTTAATTTATAATTTTATTTTATTTTATTTATTTATTTTTTTTTTTTACAGAGGATGGTTACGAGCAATTTCAGATGGCAGAGAAAGCCCATGAGAGCTGGATGAAGCTATATGTAGAGGGAAATACATCTGTGGTTCTGAGAAACATGGCAAAAAAAGTGCTTAAGCAGTACCTGGAGGCTTTGCAAGCCATGAGCTCAGCCCTCAGCAAGCAGCTGGGCAAATACGACATGTACTCCATGGTGGTCGGCATGAGTTTCATACTGCAGGTAATCATGCTTCTTTTCCAGTCAAATCAAGATTCAGTGCTTCATTAATAAGCCAAGTATGTTCAGGGAATGTTTCATTAATTATCTCAGATGCCAAGATGGGCTGATTTCAAATTGCCTCTCTATTCCCTAAAAAAGGGCACTACATATAAGACTGAATAATTAACAATAATTTAAAGAAGGCATGGTGGATATTGCATAGGGATTATTCATTTCAGTGACATCTATCAAGCCTAAGGTTAATAATTGTTTTACTATGTACTACATGGGGACCTAAGCAAAAAACAAAACAAAACAAAAAAAAGCACACATTAAAATGAGATTTTTTTGGCTGATTTCTGACACTTTTTTTAAAATGTAAGAACTCACATAAGCAGGTCCATAGTCATGGTGCCTCTTTAACTCTCTTAAAGAGTTTTAGTATATACTATACAGATTTTTATATACTAGACCTACTAAAACGATTCCATTTTTACACAGTTTAACTATTGCAAAGGCATGTCAGGTGAGCATTGCATGTTCCAAGACTATCTAAAATAACAAGAAGACAAGATTTTTGGCTATTTTTACATTTTATGCATGACAATGGTGATGCCGCCTGCTCCAGTGTGACCATGACAAACTAGGAGTGTCCACTGTTTAGATTTTTTTTAATTCCCTGATAGTGGACCAAGCAGATTGCACTGTTCCTATGTAATATCCACTAATAACTTTTATATGCAATGTAGTGCAACAAGCAAACTTATATGCCTTAAGAAATACAGCCCAGTTCATAATATAGCCAGATATATATTTTTTACTTTGTCAGCTTTATACCGTCTCTAGTTTTTAATCTGCTGATATCTTAGCTCATACACATTTTACTTGCTGAATCCATGCCTACAGATGCATAGATTTCAGATCTCAGACCCTGGGACTAGTTTTCAAGTAACACAGGGCATTCTAAAGGATGTACTTGATTGTTCTTGGCCTGAAGGGGTCTTCTCATCTTTATCCAAGCCTACGGCCAAGTTATTACATGCTTCATTAGGCAGATTTTCTTCCCTTATGACCTTTGAACAAGCAAACAAACTGAGTAGCACAGCTGTTTTTGGAGAGCTGCAAACAGGTGAATTGTAAAGAACATTAATACTTTTTTAATCTTTATAGACAGTGAGAATAAAGGGGGGCCAAATACCGAGCACGCCATAAAGGTTGTATTCTCTAGATTTGTGCTTCAACTAAAGTATATTTTCTATTTGATATTTGTCAGGATATCAGGATGTCTATTAGGGATGTGTTCTTCGTTTCACTCCAAGTCTTTGCTTAAACACAACACATTCATCTTATGAAGGACAATAATTGTACAACACATTTTGTGTGTGTGTATCTGTGTCTGTGTCTGTGTGTGCATATCTCCAAATGCTATACGAACAGTATAATGAAATTTTTACCTATTATATTCTCTTCTTCCCAATATGTGCTGCAAATTTTAATGTGATAGAGTACATATTGGCATCACTATATGTTAGCATGTTAAGGCTTTGTTCAGACAACAAATCGAATCTGATTTATTTCTTAAATCCAAGCTTTCACTTACACATGTCATCAAATCTAATTTGTTTATAGTTGCTTGCATATTACAGTGGATATTAGAGATATAGCTTTGGTAGAAAATTGCAAAAAGCAGTGCATGGTGTCTTCCAGGAAAAAAAAATTGGCCACTGTATTTTTATTAAATAGTACTTTGTCATTGCCTAGAAGGTGATGTTTTTTGGTTAGGATTGTGTGTTTGTTTACAAGATTCGTTCGTGTGATTGTTAGCAGGGTTATGTGAAAAGTAATGTGTGGATTTTCAGGGAATTTCTACCAGAGGTGGGGCTTTGGATAAGAAAGTATCCATTAAATCAAATTCAGGATTTTTTTAAACGATTCTTTAACACTGTAAGACTATATTATGTGTGATATAACATCAGGCCTGGATTTTTTAAAGTGTGTTTGTTTTGCTCTGTGAGATCCAGTGTCGATGGTGAGAACCTGCATTCTACTCATGATCAGTGGTGATCTATAAAAGCTGAATGCCTCCTAAGAGTTTAAGATTTTTTATGCATGAAATATCCTTGTGGCGCACAGATTCCACAAATATTGTTGATGAATAAGAACTGGAAAAACCTTTTTTCAGTAATTGGCAGGTTTTTCTCGATTCTTGGCAGCTGAATGCAATCAAGCAACTAAATATCTAGCTGGAAAATTATTGTTTGGTAATGGAAAAGGAAGAGCAGAATGCCAAATAATATGGAGATTAGCAAACATGGCACTACAAATTGTGTTTTTCAACAAAATCAGTATATTTTCAAGGACCTTTTCAAGGATGCTTGTTACTGTATGTGTTTTGTTGCTAATGTGTCCATGACAGTAGGACAAACAGGTTCATGTTACGCTTTTCTGGTGGTTTAAATTTAATTGTATGTGCAATTATTGGACAGTCTATTAAACAGTTTTTTCACCCATGTTAAATAAATGCGCTGCCTGGCCAAAAACAAAACTCACACAAACTAATATGTTGTTGTTCCGCCTTTGGACGTATAGCACGTTACCATAATGCCATTGTTTCAACAAACTTAAGCAACATAACATTTATTTCCTTTTATCATGTATATTGATAAGGGCCTCCCTGAGCCATTCTTTCATTATTTGAGCCCCCATTTTATGTCTGTGCCATCAGGGGGGAAAAAAAAGTCTGTTGATTTGATAACATGATCATTCAGTACAGTATATATATCTATATATTGGAAAAACATGCTTTTTTTACCTTGGAAAACAATAAAGGCCATATTGTGTAGCTCTCTTTGTATGTTTTAATGTGGCATTTTGTTGAACCTCAGGATCAGTGACCATGGCAAATGGAACGAGCAATGGAAGAAGGTAGACTGGTCTGAAGAATCAAATATTGTGTAACATGATATGGACAGCTGGCTGCATGTGCAATGCTTTCCCAAAGAAGAGATGGCATCTGGAAATTGCTAGAAACAGACGCTTTCTCCGGTTTGGAGCCAGGGTAGTGTCTAGAAGAAAGGACTACATATTTCAAAGCACAACTTTGTCTGCCATTGTTTTGTTGCTGCAGCATGTCTTTTTATAATGTCAGTGTTCTCAAGGGGCTGCTGCATAGAGATATGCAGCAACATTTGAGTTTGTTTAGCAGCTTATTATAGTAAAAGTTTCCTTCCAGCTCAGATTGTGAATTTCAATATCCATTTACCATAAAACCATTTAGGAACTCAACATTCTTTATCTCTGTGCATGCTGATTTTCATCATAGGAGTAAATTATTGTGTAGGTGGTATTTTTTATTTTTTAAATATTTTTTTTTATTTATTTTTTTTTTTTACATATAAGTTTTAGATATTTTAGAAAATATTAGAGACCTTTATTTATGGGGATCCCATTTAAATGAGTATCTTAATTTTCTTTATAGCTGCATATTGAACAAGTGTTTTGAATAGCCAGGGTGCTGTCTGAAAGGATATAGAGTTAGGCATAAATTTTACCTCCCAATAGATGTTTTTATTGATAGGTGTCCAAGCCTGGGTTTGGTTTTTAATGGCTTTCCTTTTAATTCAATTCAACTGGAATACTTTCAGTAGCTAATTTCCACTTTTTACCTGTCTTATTAGTTCATTCATTCATTCATTCATTCATTCATTCATTCATCTTCTTCCGCTTCTTCAGGGGTCACCTCCCCAGCTCTTCCGGGGGGACATCAAGGTGTTCCCAGACCAGCCGAGAGACGTAGTCAGATGGCCGAGCCACCTCAACTGTCTCCTCTCAACGCGAAGGAGCAGCGGTTCTGCTCCTCCCGGATGACAGAACGTCTCACCCTAGCTCTAAGGGAGAGACCTGCCAGCTTGCGAAGGAAGCTCAGTTCAGCCGCTTGTATTCGCGATATCGTTCTTTCAGTCACTACCCAGAGCTTGTCACCATAGGTGAGTGTAGGAACGTAAATTGATTGGTAAATTGAGAGCTTTGCTTTCTGGCTCAGCTCCCTCTTCACCACGATGGACGGTAAAAGCTCCCCTTTACAGCAGAGGCTGCAGCACATTTGGCCTGTCGGTACCCGTCTGCTGCTTGACAGCCCCCCTCACCGCAGGTGTCCCCCACCTGGCTCGGGGTTGCCTTCATGACAGGCACCAATGACCTTCCGGCCACAGCTCTGGGCTGCCGCCTCAATAATGGAGACATGGAACATGGCTGATTCTGACTCTATGTCCCTGGCCTCTATTGGGATGTGGTGGTAGCTCTGCCGGAGGTGGGAGTTGAAGGCCGTTCTGACAGAAGACTCCGCCAAACATTCCCAGGAGACCCTAACTACACGCTTGGGTCTCCCAGGTCTGGAGGGCAGACTCCCCCCGCCATCGAAGACACCTCACCACCAGGTGGTGATTGGTTGCCAGCTCAGCTCCTTTCTTCACCTGAGTGTCCAGAACATGCAGCCACAAGTCCGATGACACGACTACAAAGTCGATCGTTGAACTGCGGCCTAGGGTGTCCTGGTGCCATGTTCACTTGTGGACACCCTTATGTTCGAACATGGTGTTAGTGATGGACAAACCATGACGAGTAGAGAAGTCCAACAACGAAACACTATTCAGGTTCAGATAAGAGAGGCCGTACCTACCAATCACACCCTTCCAGGTCACAATTTCATTGCCCACGTGGGTGTTGAAGTCTCCCAGGACGACGAAAGAGTCCCCAGGGGAGGACCCTCTAGCACACCCCCTAAGGACTTCAAAAAGGGTGTGTATTCTGAACTGTTATTTGGTGCATAAGCACAAACAATAGTCAGGACCCGTCCCCCCACCCGAAGGCAGAGGGAGGCTACCCTGTCGTCCACCGGAGAGAACCCCAACATGTGGGCACAGAGGCGGGGGGCAACAAGAATGCCCACACCGGCTCGCCACCTCTCCGCATGAGCAACTCCAGAATAAAATAAGCTCCAGCCCCTCTCGTAAAGGGTGGTTCCTGAGCCCAAGCAACTATATCTAGTCGGTATCTCTCAGCCTCACCAGCTCAGGCTCCTTTCTCGCCAGAGAGGTGACATTTCATGTCCCAAGAGTCAGAGTCAGTAGCTGAGGATCGGTCTGGCAGAACCCACGCCTTCGGCTGCTACCCAGCTCACATTGCACCCGACCCCTATTGCCCGTCCCACAGGTGAGGGAGGGTGGACCCATATCTCCTTTTTGGGCTCCATGGGCAGTAGCTCGACCAGCAGGCGCTAACCTTTGAGGGGGAACCCCGGTAACTCGCATCCGGGCAAGGGAAACTGTGTCCTTGAAATAATTTTGCTCATATGTCTTGTGAACTGTGCTTAGTCTGGACCTTCACCTAGGACCTGTTTGCCTTGGGTGACCTTACCAGGGGCATAATGCCCCGACAACATAGCTCCCAGGATCATTAGGACACGCAAACCCCTCCTCCATGATAAGGTGGCAGTTCATGGAGGGGCTGTCTTATTAGTGTAAATGTTTATTTAATGTTTATGTTGTGTCAAGCTTTTGATTGTAGTGTTTGCTCCACAAACATTTATTTACCTGCAAGCCTGTCTGTCTTTGAGTCAAATTGTGCATTTTTATTCTGTGCAAGTCTGAGCAGTGATATAGGAGACTTTTTTTTTAGGTGGTCAGTTTCTTAAATTATTATTATTGTTATTTATTTGTTTATTTATTTGCTGCCCGTCGTCATGCAAGTCAATGATGCATAACGCACAGTCAGCATCAACTCAGCAATGCGGAAACCTTATTGGGTTTCATGTGGAGGTTTCCAAATGGAGCACCATCCCATGGTGATCGGGAGCTCCGATTTAAAAAATGCTAATAAAGAAATCCCATCATCAGTTAAGGGCTGAGTAAACAGCTTTTTCAGGAGCATTTGTTCAGAATTGTGAAATTCTGTATTGCATTAAAGAGAGTACGAACTTCTGAGCCACCACTGGCCAACTAGTTGTTGCTACATTATGTAGTGCATAGGGGTGTAACCAAATATGGATATTTTATTCAGATTGAACAGGCAATGTGTTGCAAATGAAAAAAAAAAGATGTGTGTAGAAGATGCACTTGTGTATTGCCAGAATATGGGTATCACAGAAATCTGTTAGAAACTAATTATGTATGTCATGACCTGGACCCCCCACCACCACCACCATCACCACCATTAAAAAAATTATAAATTAAAATAAAAAACAGTCACACGGTTTTTACTTTCATGTAATGCAAACAAGCTGTCAGAAATGAAAGGATAATGAAAGAGCGCTTTCATTAAAATGAGCCTACAGAGGTACATACATTATTTGCAGCAATTTTTGTAAGCTAGGCCAGGTTTTATATTAGGCTAGAATGTTTTTGTTTATATTTTTGGGACATTGAATGAACTAAACTCATTAAAAAGTACAGCAGTAAGGTGCTAACAAATAGCCTGTGTTGGATTAATGTACAGATAAGACCATGGCCTCCAGTGTTTTGGCTGTATATTGATAAGGTTCATATTTAATTAAAATAAAAAAAATAAACTTCTGGTGTGCTAATTCCTGTGGTTGGCAGGAGGTAAACGGAACAGGGCCATGCAGAGAACTTTCATATCAAGATCACAGAATACCAACTACACCATAAACTGAAAAAAAAAAAATCATAGCAACAGATGATTTTATCAAAGTTTCATTAGCAGTCCAACTGACTCCTTGAGACACCTAATGTTTTTATTCAGTCCATTAAATTCTCCCGCCACTTGTAGCATGGTAGAGAGTACGGAGAGCATGGTGCAACAATACTTTAAACTTGGTATACAGGTTTCACTTCTTACAAGGAACACTCTTAATCCTTTTAAGTCTGTTATAATGGATTTTGAGCTAATTTGCATTATTATGATTTCAGCAAAAATTACATCTCCTAAATGGATGGGCCAGTTTTCACAATTTTAAAAATGTCATCTTAAATCTAGTTTTAACTTCATGGCTGCCAAAAAGCAATAAACTTGCTTAATTTCATAATTAATATGCAAATGAGCCTATATCATTCACCATAGCATCAGTCATTCTGAAATATTTTGTGCACAATGATAAGGCCTCATTGACGGTATATTCTAAATGTGAAAGAAATCTATCAAAAAACGCAAGTGCAAGTGCATGAACATGCTCATTTTAACCCAATTTTTAATACACTCTTGGGCAAAAAATGGGGCAAACCCCAACTTGCAAAACATGCATTTCTGGAGCAGGTTTTCTTGTTTGTTTACCTCAGGACTTGCATGGCTGCATACCTTATTGTACCTGAAGATGTCTGTCACTTCTGGTTCTATTTAGGGTCTTAGGTTGTTAGGTTGGTGGTAAGCTGTTCCAGCTGTGGAAGATTACCCAAAAAACAAGCCAGAACATATTTTGAAAAGTTTTTTGCACACCAAGACATATCAGTTTAATTCATTATGACTTTATCTTTGCATACAAGAAGACAATCCACAGCTCGCACCAACTAACTGTCAGAAGCAAATTGTGAATTTGCCCCATTTTTTTTTGCCAAGCAGTACATTTAGAAATGATCTGTAACTGTAATTTCTACTGATATATAGGCTTTTTAAAATATGTATATATTTCATACATGTGCTTCTAAACTGCTGGACTGATCAACACAAAACTTATGTAAAACCCTTTTACTAACCTTTGTCTGTGTAATGAAGGACAAGCAACTACATCAAAAAACTTGGCTTCTACAAACAAAAGGGAATGAAAGCCATAATAGGGCTTGGAGCCCTAATTATTTTTACTGAACCTCTTATAAGTGCAGGCAAAATAATGCTGGGACAAAAAAGAGCACCATGTCTGTTGATGGAAAAAGAGGCAGATGCTGAAGCATGTAAAGTGCCCAGCATCTGTCTCTTTTTTTTTCTTTTTTATGAGCAAGGGTCTCCTCTGTGCTAAACTCCTAACTGCTTTATGTAGTGTATTCAGTGCAATTTTAAGAGAAGCCTGCAGGTCCTGAATTGTAGGATGCCCAGTCCTAAAGAGAGAAGCAGTGGTGCTTGATGGACATGATGGACACAAATCTCTCTCCATTTTAAAAGACGTTGAGGTTTACACAGTTTATTCACAGTAATGGCATAGTGGCTCAGTGGTTAAACATTTTGGGTTTAAATGTCATGGTTGACTGGGGTATTTCTGTGTGGAGCTTGAATGTGTGGCCTTCCTCTGAGAGCTCCTGTTTTCTCCCAGAGCCTAAAGACATGCACATCAGGTTGCAGGGCTCCTCTAAATTGCTCATAGGTGTGAATGTGAGTGTGGATGGTTACTTTTGTCTGTGCTGGCCCTTCAGCAGACTGACAACCTCTTCAGGTGTACCCCGCCTGAAGTCAGTTGCGATTGGGTCCAGTGTTCTCCACAACACTGATGGATTAATGGAAGAGATAATGGATGGTCTTTGATTGTTTAAGCCTTTTTCCACAACTGTATGCACAATGATATGGAATTGATATACACACAAATCCTAATAATTCCAATTTGCTGCCTAAATGAAACCTTATTCTATCTGAGCCCAGCTAATGATTTCCCCTGAATTTTCATTCTTTCCAGCCTACACTCTGTACCTATAGATTGAAGCATGTTTGCATATGAAGCAATGTGTAGGCGTTCACTTGGTATTTCTAAGCACACTTTAGCAATGGGGTAGGTGTGAGACTGACAGGCTGTGTGCAGAGACATTTAGCCTGTGGATCAGGCCCTGGGATTAGGCAGAAGATTGGTAGGAGACAGTACAGTAATTGGACTCGCCTATTAATGTGTCAGGGGTAACTCCTTGGGAAGGCATGTTGGCCTTGCTTGAGTGTCGCTTCAGTCTAATCAGCAGGTGCAGTCTGTCAAGGCTGCTGACCACACTGAACGTATCAGTGTCACAGTCGATGTGAGCAGAATTTTGTACAGAAGTAGATGAATTAATAGAGGAGGTTCCCAGGACAAACAGGTTTATTGTCAAGCCTATTTTTTTTTTATTCATAGTTGCCCAAAACCCATTTATCAAACAGAATGAGAAAATGTAAAAACATATACACTGAATATTACAGAAATTTTTCATTTCATATGTAGCCATGTTTACATAAATTACATAAATGATTTTCAAAATGGTGTGGTGATCTATACTTTTTCATTCCTGAGGTGCAATCTGGTTGCACAAAGCCTAGTTTGCCAAGGTTGGTGTTGGAGAACCTGAGTGGTTTGCACAGAGCCTTGACCTCAACCCTACTGAACACTTTTGGAAGGGACTGAAAATCTGACTATGCCTGAGGCCTCCTCTACCAATGCCAGTGCTTGACCTTACTAAATACTCTTGTCATTGAAGGGAAAATTTACAAGAACCCTGCTCCAGAGTCTAGTAGAAAATCTTCACAGAGGTCATTGCTAAAGCAAAGTATATCTGTACTACATGTGGAATGGAATTTTCAAAATCTAAATAATGGCAACACGTAGTACCAGTCAAATGTTTGGACACTCCTTCTAATTCAATGAGTAGGTGTGTCCAGACCTTTGACTGGTATTGTATGATATAGTTGACGTTATATGGTCCAATCCATGTTCCCATAACTTTTCTGCAGTCAAAGTTTGTGATAAAAATTAGATTAGATGGTCATTCAATTGAGAATATGAAAAATGATGAACTTGGACAATAACAAACTTATTTTGTTATTCCATTGATTTAAGCACAATTAATATTATAATTATTATTTGTGTGTGTGTGTGTGTGTGTGTGTGTGTGTGTGTGTGTGTGTGTGTGTGTGTGTGTGTGTGTGTGTGTAATATGGAACTTTTGGTGTTCAGTGATTTCAATATTCAAATTTTGGTTTTATGACCACCCTTGATCTTATAAGCATAAGAACCAGTAAAACGTTTGGGCACAAAACAAATTGTGTCTAAACCTTTGACAGGTTGTGTGTATATATTCTAATAGTACATTTTAGGACATGTCTGTGTCTGTTTATAAGTCTGTTATTAAATTATTTAAGTAAAATAATTAAAATTGCTGTTGTATTGCTCAGGTAACGGATAAATATGTGTGTACTTTCTTTAACAATCCATACAATTAATATCTATTTTCTGGGCCTCCATCTTTTTTTATAGATTCTGGTGCTGCTGTTGTTGGCCATGCCAGAGGCTCTGAGTGGTGCTGCATGTGTGGACATTCCACTGGCAGCCATCTTCTTCTCTCTACCATTCTACCTCTTCATTTTCATGGGGTTCTCTGTCCATGTGCTGGTCTGCACCTCATCTGTGGCGTCCTGCTACTTTTGCTCATTGCCCTGGCTCCTGGCCTTTTCCGCCATCATCTTCTCCTCAGCCTTGTTTTGTTCTCTGATGACCATGGCAGCCAGACGTGCACTCAAGTTTGATAACAAGCAGTCTAAGGTGAGTGAGACAGGTAAAAGGCACAAAAGCATAAGGGACTGGGCTTGTTGGTTCAGTCTGCTTAGATTTAGTTTGCATTGCCTCAAATTCCAAAGCCTGGTGCAAATGTTTGTCAAGTAAAGCAAAAGATTAATTCAAGATCCAGTCAGTAAACGCTGCAAGCTGTTTATCTTCTGAATTAGTCCAAGGCTTTGGTATAGCATTGAGTGACTCAGCAGAAAGGATGATGGCTCTTGGATGAGTAGCGAAAAAATATTATACCGCAAACTCTGTAATTTTATATAACTATGCATAAGGAAGAACCCTCGAGAGGAACCAGATTAAAAAGGAATCCTCTTCTGGCTGACACTAGATAGTGAGATTATAAATCATTACTTAGCACAATTGTATCATATAAAATCGAACAAATGTGTTGAAAGTACATTTATTATGAGCATCATCACTCCTTTATGATTACAGCAGCAGTTCTTAGATACAAGTTCTGCTGAGATAGCCTCTCTACTACAACAGCATCATTTTTAAATCCTTTCACGCTGAAATTCTTTGTTCGTGTCCCAGTGTGTAAGTGAACAGTGGGGTCTTGTGCAGTAGTTTTGTGTGTATGTGGTAAATGAGGAAGCGTTGTGCTTCAATTTGCTCTGTTCTGGTTGTAAAGCAGGCTTGGGTTGCCTGATAATTGGTTCACCTTTTGATCTGTGAGGCAGATACAGTATGTTTCAGTGCTTTATTGCTACACAGCCTGACTTTTTTCACCTTCTGCTAGCTTTTCAGTGCCACCACTTCTTTTTAAATGTAAAGGTCTTATTAAATAGGTGTTCCTTCCCCCAGTGAATAGGATGCCTTTAAAAATTGCTGTCTTCTGAACATCCTTTGTTAAAGGGACAGTATTACTGATATTAGCCTGGTGAACAAATTGGGGGGGGGGTGATCTTTTGTTCTTTCTCTGTAGTAAGGCGACAGTATATAAGTATATGAGTGCTTATAAGAGATCTAGATCAGAAGTTACATAACAAAGTAGGTATGAAGTAGGATTAAAACACATGTCCCATAAGTATTAATGTTCTGGCTTGTCATGATTTTTGAAGGTCATTTTCACACTTACTGAAAGCTGGCTGGAACATCGATGACTCATCGAATTTTTTTTCCATATCCAAACCTGGCCAGAAGTGTCTGATGAAATTAATTGGCAGGCTGACATTAAAAAATGAAGTGCCGGTCATGCACATAATTTATGTTAGATTATTTAAATGGACAATGCACATTACCTAGATGGAAATAATTAAATAGGGACATATAAACCAATATTGAATGCCATTCTTCTTACATGCCTTCAGCTGGCTTTGATTAGGGGTTTTAGGAAAATAGTATTTCGTGTTCCTGAGTTTGGTCATTGTTCACACATGGTGCAATAATCTTTGCTATAGCCTTTATAGGTAAAGACCTCAGCTTTTTTATAGGCATGCTTGTTTTCCTTTACAGAAGAGATACACAGTAATACAGTATTAGACTGAGTCAGAGTATTAGTAAGGTTTCTTTTCTCTGGGCCTCAACAGTATAGAAATAGTTATAAAGTAACTGGTCTGTGTGTGCTAGCACCACAAATGCAATTTATATTTACAGGTTACACACACATTTCATTTTTTCCCACATTTCTATGGGAAATTCAGTTTTGGCCCCAATTTTGCCCACATCAGGGGTAATTTTATTAAATAAGTAGTTTGTTAGAGACAGGTTAATTGTATCTTTCACTAGATAAAATTCACTAGTATATTTATTCCAGTGGGTCAGAAGTTTACAAGCTGGCTTTTTTTAAACAGTCTGGAAGAACCCAGAAATTACTGTATGATTTTTCAGAAGCTTCTGTTTCCAGTTTTTGTGACACAGCATCAGCTGTTTGCTCTTAGCTGACAAAAAATGGAACACGACATGGTCATCTGCTGTTGAAGCCTATGTACCTTAGGTTTTCATAAATTGGTCATTCTGAGATGCTTTTCTGCTCACCCCAACCATACGATGATATGAATAATTATATGTGTTACTGTAACCTTTCTGTCGCTGCCCATTCTCCAGGGACCTCTCTCATCAGTAAGGTTTTTCCATTCACAGAACTGCAACTCACTGGATGTTTTTACTTTATTACACCATTCTGGGGAACCTCTAGTCGATGAAAATTGTAGGTCAGCAGATATAGAAATACTTAAACAAGCCCATCCGGCAGCAACAATCATACAACAGTCAAAAACCACTGTGATCGCATTTTTTTCCCTGTCTGATGGTCAATGTGAGCATTTCCCAAATCCGCTTGTCCACATCAAGTCAAGTCAACTTTTATTGTTAATTCTACAGCATGTACAGGACAAACAGAGAATTAAAATTACGGTTCCCTCTAACCTAGGGGCAAGAATAAAAAGAAAAGATGCATGATTTTATGCATTCCACTGCTCCAAAATTATTGGCTGATTAAATAATTTTTGGAATGAATGTTCAGTGCTCAGAGAGTATATATAAAAAGGTTGTGCACTCTAATATTTTTTTGGATTGCTTTAGCCTTGATTCCAGCATGTAATCACCATGGTATTGCTGCTTCTGTTGGCCAGGTCAAGGCTCAGCAACATTATGCGTCAATAAAATGATGAGCTGAATGTACAGAATGATCAGCTTATCTCATCAACGGACTTTTTGGCACGGATATCAAATTTTGGCTCAAATAGTGGAAGAGTGATTCAGAAAGTCATTTTCACACATGAACTGGCACCACAGAGTCCTGACCTTTACACTATTGAAAATCTTTGCGATGTGCTGGAGAAGAATTTATAGAATCGTTCAGTTTTCATTCATTAATTTTCTAAGCCATTTAATCCTACTTAGGATCGCAGGAAGGCTGGCGCCCATCTCAGCGGACTCTGGACAGCTTGAACCCTGAACAGCTTGCCAGACCATCGCAGGGCCAACACACATACAACCATTCACATTCACCTAGGGGCAATTTGAAACAGCCAATTAGCCTACTGTGCATGTTTTGGACTGTGGGAGGAAACCAGAGTACCCAGAGGAATCCCATGCAAGCACGGGGAAAACATGCAAACTCCAAACAGAATGCCTCGAGCCAGGAAATTGAACCCAATGCGCCATCATGCTGCTCTTGTTCAGTATTCAAGTCATTAATTTTGGGAAAACTAATTCATCTCTGGATGGAAATAAATGTTTTGATGTTGCTTAAGTTTGCTCAAACAATGCTGTGGATATTATGCACTGTAATCAAGGCTAAAAGCGTTCCAACAAAATATTGGAGTGTACAACCTTTTTATTTGGCTGGGCAATATATGGATATTAGCTCAGAAATTTGCCTGATGTGTATATAAGAGGGCACAGCTTGATAGAATTCTAGTCTGGCTTTTTGTATTATTAGCATTGTAATAACAAAGGCGTTTAATGATTATTACATTTTTTTCCCTATTTTCTTCACTGTAAACTATATTCCCAAAAGAGGCAAAGGAGAGGGAAAAACAGAGTACTAATGAGTGTTTTGAAGAGCATTAATTATAATTTTGTTTGATTTTGCAAGCATTTATGATTGCTTTGTGATTTCTTGGCTTGGCCATAACACAGGTCTGTTCAACAGATGATTCTTTTGAAACCTCCCATCATACTGAAGCCAATTACTGTAATAAGTAATAATGTCACCTATTCAGGGCAAGAAATCAGTGGGGATGTATTAATAGAAGCAGTCAGTATATTACACTTTTTTGCTCCAAGGCAGACACAAAATGATTCAGAGACTCACAATGATCAGCTGCAATATTTGCTTTTCAGCTACCTGAGTATGCCTTGTAGTTGGCTAAGTCAAGACGTCTCTCTTACTGCCTAGTAAAACCATTCACAATAAGATCAAGTGGAATAACTGTTTCATTTTATTAACATCCACTCAGTTGTGAGGAAATATAGCATTTGTAATTTGAGTGCAAACCCCTGTAAGTGACATTTCATTCATTTTGAGAAAAAGGTACTTTTAACATCACTTGCTGGGTATGATTAAAAATATGGATGCTAACTCTGGCTTAATGTTATAAAATATAACCTTTATTAACATTAATAACATGCATAGTACATATTTTTTGATTAGCTGGTTTCCCAAACCCACTGCAAAGGCTACAACTGCTCTATGATGGCCACTATCCATTTTTTTACATAATGGGTCCCACAGCAGTTGCCGAAATATGTTTTTTTCAAAGCTACCAGCATAACAGTGGTGAAAATCCACATTTTTTACCCATACTGGACATTGATGACTGCCTTATGAGCAAGCCATGCATTGTCATATCTCTGTCAGTGCAATCACTGGGGTGGCAGAATGTCACAATGCAATGACAATTTTGGGAATGTACCTTTGTTTTAAGAACCAGAGTAACTAGCTTGAACAACAAACGAGACAAAAAAGTGCAATAGGCTAGTCAGGTTTTCTTCAAGCCATGGATGTAACAATATGAAATGACTGAAATGGCAGAACACTAATAGTGTGTCAGAAGGCATGTTCCAGTGGAACTCCATGTCCATGAAGCCTACTCCACAAGTTCAGTGTCCTCTTTATCCTCCACATTATCATCAACAATCAGACATAAAATCCTGATCAGTGAAAAAATCCACAAGCTGTAATGGGGATGAACTGGCAGAGCACAATGAGATCCTTTTTCTTCGTGGGTTTGATGGCACTCGGGTGATCGTAGAGGAGTGTAAAATTGACATCATGGAGATTTTCGCACTGAATGGCAGGCGTGGTTATCACTATGTGTATTCAGATCATAAACCTGGTAAATGCCATTGACGGCTTCATGCACAGAGCTAATGTCCCATAAACTGGCCCATGGTTCAGGTGCCTAATGTATGTACTCAGTACATATTTGTCAGAGAATGTATTGGTTTATTTAAGTAGATGCCCTATCACTTGCTGGGTATTCTGATACCAATTTCACCGTTTTAACTGTATTGGCACTTATCAGGATTTTTCTCTCATCCCTTTAATTCAAAAATTTGTGGACAAACTCAAAGAAACTGGAAAACTGACAGCAAAAGCCAACAGCAACAGTTTCTGTGAAGAATTCAGTAATAGTAATTATTGATTATGAAAATAATTACATACATAAATAAATAAATTCTTACAATCAAATACTTTCATTCCAAATTTTATTGAGTGGGTGTGGATGTAATAAAGCTTAATGTGTGGATGATGTGGAGGCAGTTGAGACACTGAATGGACTAAGAAAGAGGTTTTTGCCAGAGGCTGGTGAAAATCTGGGACAAGGAGCCCTGGATCTTGCGGCTTCTTGGGATGCAGCTTCTTCCTCAGGTGCAGGTGTGCGTACCTTAACTTTATCTTCAGAACTTTTGCAATGTGATGGGGAACAAATATTTGTCATTGCACATATGTTTTATACCTGCATACACAGCTCGTGTGCACAGCTCGTTATCCACCCATTAAAGCATTTGCTAATACTGTATTCTTTGATAAGTTATCAAACCATTTGGATTTTGTTTGGATTTTACTTTGATTTAATTTTATTTTATGTCACTTCTTTCTGTCAAGCCCTCAGGATTCGAATCGATTCGGAATGTTGTGCGTATTTCTATCTATTTCAGACTTTTGCAGTTCACTCATGCTTGTTTCTTCAATATGTTATAGTGTAAAGCCCGCTTTACTAATGAAGTTGTCCCCAGTTTTTCCCACTTTGGATCTTACCCTTTTAATGTGGCCCAGTCCTTTCTGACAAGGCTTAGTCCATTAAGAAGGGATTTGTTAGGGCTGTGGAGGGCTTTATTTGGTAACAATTTAGGTAACAATCATATTTTCTTCAATTTTCATATCTGAAAGTTATTGAATTAGCAGATTCTAATCTCGCAACGGTCATTAAGCTTGTGCACAATTTCAGCGTTTGCCTCATTTCCTGATGGCTGTAGAGTGGATGGCTTTGGTCGTTCTCCTGTTTGTTTATGGGTATTGGCATGTATCTCATGGTGGATATGAGGTATATGATATATATATTCATCTCTCGGTGAATAAATATGCAGCATAAGATGCTAAGCTCGGGATCTACTTTCTGTGCATGACATGACCTAACCCATACTGAGCAGTAGTACACAATGTTGTAACAGAGTGCCAGGGTTGTTCGTTGTAATGTATTGGAATCTTCTCCACACTTGAAGTTGGCGAGTTTCCTGAGCAGGATACTTCTGGTGGCTACTTTTTCCATAAGTTTACTAATATTTTTTTTCTGAAATACAGTGTTTGTTCATGGGTAGCTCCTAGGTATTTCTCATTCTTGAGTTTTTCATTTGCTGTTCCTAGTGATGTTCAATTTCTTCTTTGCTAATTGGTTTTAGGAGGAAATGCACATATCTGTGTTTTGCCTTGAGGGTTAGCTTTGTGGAAACACTGTTCGTACTATTTTGCAAGATTTTGTAAAGCATTTCATAGCGTGCTTTCTATGATGTCAAACAAGTGTGATTGGGTGGCAAGGTACAGATTGTTTGCACATACTGTGTAAACCTGGGGATGTCTCGAAAATGTGGTTTGTCATGTATATAAATGTTAAAACATGTTGAGGCAAGTACAGAATCCTGTGAGATGCCATTTTTCTTTATCCTCTATTGATTCTGCTTACCATCCATTTCACTAATGAACCTTCTGTTAGCAAGAAGTGACTGAACAGTACGGATTATGCTGGTGTTATAAACTGTTTTAGCTAATTTGAGGGCAAGTACTCTGTGGTTCACAGTGTCAAGGACTGTGTCTGTGATTTCCCCAGTCTTACAGCTATCCTGTTTATATTGTGTGAGGTTGATTACCTAGCCACAGCATGATTGCTCTGGTTGGAAACCAGCCTGATCTGGTGAGAGTTGTTTTTCGACTGTAGATAGCATGCAGGCAAGTAAAATTTCTACAGGATACACAGAAGTGATACTGACTGGGAGCTATTGGGGATCTTTGAAAGCTCTTTGTGTCCTAACCAGGTTTAAGTAGAGCAAGTAATTTTGCTCTTCTCCATATCTTTGGCTTGAACACTGACATACTTTGCCTCCAATAGATGCACAAGGACTCAGATCCACTAGAGTGGACACTGAGTGTTCCGTGTGTGTGTGTGTGTGTGTGTGTGTGTGTGTGTGTGTGTGTGTGTGTGTGTGTGTGTGTGTGTGTGTGTGT
>JAOUQZ010000035.1:20439707-20456798 GCA_028564935.1 Neosilurus hyrtlii
GAGAGAGAGAGAGAGAGAGAGAGAGAGAGAGAGAGAGAGAGAGAGAGAGAGAGAGAGAGAGTGCGAATGTAAGTGTGTGTGTGTGTGTGTGTGTGTGTGTGTGTGTGTTTGTGTGTGTGTGTATTAGACTGCATAGGAGTTTGTCCTGATGGATATTGGGGAAAATGCAAGAGTTTTTTAATTCAAAAGGCTGGTATTGTTGTGACATGAGAAATGCAATTACATATTGTGTAATGCATTTCAAACTATTTGAAGTTATGAACTCTAAAATCTGAATTAGCTACACAAATCAGCCATAACATTAAACCCATCTGGCTGGCAGCCCCATACTCGGCAACCTGCAATGTACTTTGCATTCTGACACCTTTCTATCATAGCCTCCATTATTGATTTCTTCAGTTTTTGCTACAGTAGCTTTTCTGTGGAATCAGAACAGGCATACTAACTTTTGCTCCCCACATGCATTAAAAAGCCTTGGGTACCCAGGTCTCTTTGGCCAGTTTACTCATTGTCCTTACTTTGACCACATTTGGTACTTAATTACCACTGTAACCAGAAACACTCCTAAAGACCTTTTGGGGATATATAGACCCTGATCAGACATAACATTAAAAACATTATGACCACTGAGACGTAAAGTGAATAACATTGATTATCTCATTACAGATGCATGTGCCAAGGAGTGGGTTGAATAAGGCAGAATTTGAAGAGTCAGTCCTCGAAGTTGATGTAGTGTAAGCATGAAAAATTGTAAGGTTCCGAGTGACTTTAACAAGGGTTTAATGAGTAGATCTATTTATCTATAACTGCAGGTCTTTTAGGATGTTCCTGGTATACAAGGAACGACAACCAGTGAACCGGCAAGACTGTCATGAGTGCCCAAAGCTTGATGATGCACATTATGTGAAAGCTAGTAGGAACACAGCTTGTAGATCTGATCCCACAGAAGAGCTACTGTAGTACAGACTTCTGAAACTGTTAATGATAGAAAGGTGTCAGTACTCACATAACAGCTTGCTATGTATTGGGCTGTCTAGCTGCAGACCAGTCAGGTGGTGTTAATGTTATGGCAGATTGTTGTATCATGCTAATTTAAGACAGTTGTTACATTAAAAAATATGAAAATAGTTGACAATTCTACAATATTTCAGCAATTTATAGGGCCATGGACTTAGATTTGGGAGGCAGAAGTATAGGGGGAAATTATCCTATTATAACCATATGAAACATTTATATTTGCCTAGACAATGACCACTGTGAAGCCCCAGGCTGCACATCATGTACTCTGAACGCTGTGTTCTCTTTGAATATGTTGGATTTTAATATTTTTTTCAACTTGAGTGTGTGTGTGTAACCAGCAGCATAGGACTGATAAGAGAGGGTGCCTCTTATACAACTTCAGGATAAGTTACGACTACTAAGAGGAGAACGAAGTGCTGCAGCCTTAACTAATCCCTAAGATATACGGCTCCTCACTTCAACTCATGTGACTAATCATGTACTGTTGTTACAAAGAGATCATGTTCTGTCTTTGTGTTATAAAAGGCCAGACAGAGAGAGGAAGGGTAGAGATCTCTCCAAACCTGGCCTTGTTTCTCTGGTTTGTATTTTGTAATAAATCTCTTTTGATTCGTGACCAGTGCCTGAGAGGAATTTTATAAAATTTTCAATACAGAAGTAAGGTGCAAGAAAAGTGCTCTTTTATTAAGAAAAGTGGATGAAAGACTAAGAAAAAAGGGCCGCATACAGACAGGTCTTACCTGAATGAAGATGCAGTGCATTTATACATTACTGGGCCTAGTGGAAGGTGAGAGGGTACTGACTTCCAGCCACACTGACCTGGGTTACGCTGCTGCCATTGATCCATAACACTGAAATGGTCCATAGTACTCAAATGGTACCCTCTCTTCAGTTACATTTCTACAGAACAGTTAGGGCGCTGTCCTGTTTTGTGTAAGGTGCTTTGGTGTGGCAGTTTGGTGAGGAGTGCTTGCAGGCCTGGCATTATCACAAATGTTTATGGCTTTTAGTAGGTGCCCTTATCCTGAACTTACAATTTTATCTCATTTATACAGCTGAGGATTATGGACCTTTTTCCAGGGCCCAACAGCTGCAATTTGGTGGTACAGGGGCTCGAACTGCTAACCTTCTGATCAGCAACCCAGATCCTTAACCACTGAGCCTTCACTGCCCACAAGCATTCATCTAATTGTCTTTGCCTTCATTGCATTCGTTCAGTTGCATTCAGTTGTTAGGTTCACATTTCTTACTGGCATATGGAGGTGGAAGTAAAACAGAACCCACTGGACACATACCCACCGTGACCTAAGCTCAGGATCAAACTGTTACTGTTGCAAATAAATTGTTATTAAAATGATCTTGCAGAAATAAGTGGTCTTTATGACTTTCTCTAGGGGAACAGGTGAGGCGCATTTTGTCTACATCTTCGTCCTTGGGATCCTTTTCACCGGTGTCAAGAACTTGCTGCAATCTCAAGTGATATCATCAGTGGTGGATGGCAGGCATTTGAAGAGCAGGGGATTATGGGAGGTGTACAGTGGAATGGTGCTGCTTGTGGCGCTGCTGTTCCGGGCTCACAATCTGCCCACACTGGCATGCTGTCTGCTCACCCAGACCCTCATGGCTCAGTTCATCTGGAAGAAACTTCACTATGATGCAGCCCAGACCACCATTATGCACTACTGGTTTGGACAGGCCTTCTTCTATTTTCAGGTAAAAGCACCACGCATGCTGTCTCAGGTGTGCATGTAGATTTAACAAAAGATAGTGACAGTAATGAGAATACTTTACTGGCTCTGTGCCATTCACGTCACCACTGCCATTGCACATGTAGGACGAAGGAGCTGCTGTGGCATTGATTAAAAGGATGATTATCCTCACATGCCCTTTGCTGCTTTGTCTTTTTGTGAAATTTCCATAGCTGCAGAATGTCCTTAAGCTCCAAAACCTCATGAATACAGTGACGCACCTTTGGTTTTGAATCACTTGTTCACTTTCTGAATATTAATCTTTCTACAAGCTTTAAAACAGTTGAAAACTTTTCATCGTACAGTCTTTTGTTTTCTCTCTAAAATCATGTTTGATCCTGCATGCCTCAGGCTCCCAAAGCACCTGCAGCACAGATTCAATTTTCACTCTGAATAGGACACAATGTGCTGAATGATGAGGTCCTGAATATGTATTGGGTTGATTTAGAAATATGAATGCAAATTATAGAGATATGTTGTTTTCCTCTTAACTGGGGTAGCTGTATGCTTTTTTTTTTGTGGAGCCACAGACCTGGTCAGCTTATATTAGAAACTTTTTTTAAAGCATTATTTTGTAATGTCTGCTTATTCATAAATGGGGGTGGGCAGTGGCTCAGTGGTTAACGCTGTCACCTTCACACTTTCCTTCTGAAGTTTGCATGCTCTCTTGATGCTTTCCTCTGAGTACTCTGGTTTCTACTACAGTACAGAGGCTTGCACTTTAGGTCAACTAGCTTAATTGGCTCCATTTTTCCCAATGACCCTGATAGATAAGCTGTATAGATAATGGATGGGTGGATGGGGTAGAATCTGCTTATATACAATAGTTTATTTACCAAAATATTTTATTTAGATGGCTTAATTAAAATGATCCCATATAATATTTATAAATTATGGTTTCTTTGATGATGTATATCACTTGAACATGACTTGAACAAACCAGCCTCTCTAGCTACAACCTCCTCTTCCCCAAGCTGCTGCTAGCTGATCACTTGACAAAACTGTGAATACAGTTCCTACAAATTATGCAATATTTATTGTGAAATTGGCTACATATTTGCACTACACTGTCTTTCTACATTTGTTTGTACATATTTGTGCCTATTTATATTTAAATATTCCTTTCTATGCTGGTGGTCTCTCTGAAAACTACTAAAACATATTTTGTTGTACAACTACAATGAAAATAAGGTCTTATTCAGCTTATACAGCTGCACATGCTCTTATACTGTGTGTTACCATGTGATTAAACAAGAGTCAGGCATTAATATGCCGGGAAAAGTACACACGTTTTTCATTATTTAAAATTTCATAATCACCTGTGCAGGTATTCTTTGTTTATTGTGCATTTTAACAGACATTTAAAAAGCTGACATGTCTTTTTTATCATTTTATCTGTCCAAGCATGAATTTACAGGTGTGCAAAAATGCCATTTGGATCCAAGAGCCAAACCTCTAAACTATGTATTTGTGTTTCAAAGGACATGTCCTGCTCATTCTTTTTCTTTTCTTTCTTTTTTTTCCCACTTATTCCAGATGCATTAATGTTTGAAAGAATGTAATGTTTCATGTAATGTTTCAAGAAATTTTCTGCATTTAAATGAGCCATGTGGTGAATGATAGTTGAAGATGGCTTGGTTTGCTATAAATGCAGACATTTCTTTAGTGTAGATGGATTGTCTTATAAACGCCACCATACATTTTTATATCTTGTTGCTTTGATGTGGGCACTCGTTGCCAGTACAAGATCACTGAAGATATCAAATATAAACTTGTTTTACTTCTGTTCAACCATTCTATTAATGCTTCGCCTTTTGCTCAGTTATTGTATAGTAAGAAAATCAATTTTCAGTTGCCTGCAGAGAATGAAGTGAAGGATAAATTCCCTTTGATTCAGAGACATTAGCTTTTTCCAATGGCATGTACATGCATCATGCATGTTTTGTTGGTTCGATAAATTTCTCTGGTCTTTTTTCTCTTTCAGGTAATTTACTTGTTTGTCATTTATTATAGAGTTTAGAGTTTTTCTTTCATCAGTTTATTTTTTCTTTTCTTTTCTTTCAGGGCAACTCCAACAACATAGCGACTGTGGATATCTCGGTTGGTTTTGTGGGATTGGAGAGCTATGTGGAGGCTCCAGCTGTCTTGCTCACAGCGTTTAGCACCTATGCAGGTCCACTGCTCTGGGCCTGCCATCTGGTATGTTACCTCAGCTCAGAGAGAGACAGGTATGTAAACCTTTTTCACTACTAATCACACAAACAAACTGAGAAATTCATAAGAGGTACACAAGGAAGGAAGACAAGGGCTTGTAAGATCTAAACACATTAAGAGGCTTTAAGTGTACAGTTTAGTCATATTCATGGTTAGAATACAGCTTTCAATACAATATGGTTGTAGGTTATACATCTGTATTTTATCCAGGCAAGTATAAACCCACTTGAAGGTACTAGTAATTATTCCCATGTTAGGGGCAGTAATATATGCTGACTGTAGTATTAAATGGCAAAATCGAGTTGTTATTATTATCTGCCTCTGGCTAATGATAAGCTTGGAATACGAAGATATTTAATAATTAGCTCATTATATGAACTTGGCTTCTGTTCACCTGTATTAACTGCACATTTATGTAGAAATTTGCATACTGTAAATATCAGCATTAGTGTTAACATGTTACAATTTGTGTATATTAATAAACATCACATAATGTGGCTGGAAGCATTTTAAAACTGTAAAATAGTAGGTGTGATTATTTTCTGTTAAAGAAAGTTAACCAGTAAGGAGGATGCAGTCAAATTGAATAAATCCATGCTGTTATAGTAAAATAATTGCCATGTCACAGATTGAGCCCTTATTACACTGAAGTTGGTTACTTTTTTATAATGGCATGTTCCAAAGTGTTTTCTCTCTGTTATATACAGCTATTTGCCCATTTTTATTACTCACTCACTCATTTGCCACATTGCTTAATCCTAGTAATCGGTCGCAGACAGACTGGATACTATCTCAGCTGACACTACCCAAAAGTGAGGTACACCCTGAAGAACTCAACAGGTCATCACAAGGCCGACACACACAATCAATGACACCCACACTAACACCTAGGGGCAATTTGAAACAGCCAATTAGCCTAATGTGGATGTCTTTGAACGGTTAAAGGAAACACATGTAAGCAGAGGGAGAACATGTAAATTGCACACAGGCATGCCCAAGCCCAGGGTCTCGAACCCAGGACCTTTTTGCTGCGAGGCGGTTGTGATAACCACTATGTCACCAGTACATAGTGTCGCAGTAAATTTTTATAAACTATATTTCAATAAATTTAACATTGTGGAACACCCACAAAACAGAATACAGCTTAGCTATAAACAGCTATAAACATTTACTCCCTCACCCTCTCTTGAAGCCAAAAAATATTTAATGCTTTATTTAAAAGAACACAAATTAGAGGGTGGGTGGCAGGGTGATGCAGTAGTTGGCCTAGCCACTGCACAGCAAGAAGGTTCTGGGTGTAAGTTCTAGGGTGTTTTTTGAGAGAAGCATGTTTTTCTCATGCTTGCATGGGTTTCCTCCGGGTACTCCCACAGTACCTGCCATAGTACCTCCCACTATCCAAAACATTGCACATTAGGCTATTTGGCTGTTGGGTTGCTGCAAGATATGATTGCGAATGTTAATGGCTGTGTGTGTTGGCCCTGTGATGGCTGGCGAGCTGTTCAGGGTGTACCCCACTTTTGGATTACCTTATTTCCATAGTGCAATCGAGCAATGCACATACAAACTGCACATGCACACAATAGAAAATGTGATTTATTAGCCCGGGTAACCCTCTGTCATTGCTTTATGGTCCAGTTCTCATGCTTGTATTCCCATTATTGGTACTTTTGGTGGTGGATAGGGGTCAGAATGGGCACCCAGATCAGTCTGCGGCTACTCACCCCCATAAACGATAAGCTGTGATACATACAATTTTCAGCCACTTGAATTTTCAGTAATCTTACTCTCAGACACAACATGCACTAAACCACACATACCCCATACACCTGACTGCTGGTCTTTTTCTCTCATTACCTGCTTCCTGTAAGCACATATATGTACACACACATTAGAAGGCACAATAAAATGTGCCAGTAATTAAACATTGTGAAACTGTGGTTAAACTCATCAAAATGTTACTTGCTGGCTCTACCTGATTCTACAGCTGTTCTGAAGACTTTTTCTTATGGCAGAAACCTTAACGGAACAAAGCATCAACAAGTCCCTTTGAATTAGCTGTTGCTATGGAAACAATGATTTATTACACCAATCACATTAACATATAAATATAGAGAGACAAAGAAAAAAAAAACTCCCACATTTCAAATGTAAATTAAAAAAAGGTTAAAGATATTATTATTTGCACAAATGAAACTTGGCAAGGAAGGAGAGGTGGTTTGCCATTTAAACACCTTGAGCTTGAAGAATTTGATGTGTGGTTTCAGCATGATGAAGTTGTGGCACACACAGCTGAAATATCATTGGATTTGCTAAGGAGAAATGTTTCCGGATCAGGTGATCTCATTGTGTGGCGATGTTGGTGGCTGGCCCATGATTTTTTTTTTTCTTTGGGGCTATTTTAAATGATGACTGTATTCTCATCGATCCCAAACTTTTGAAGCCCTCAAGGCTGGTATTCAGCAGGAGACCCAACATGACCCATAGAGCCATGGCAGCCTTTAGAAATCACTTCTAAGCCTGTAAGCTCCTGGGCAAAAAAATGAGCCATGTCTGTATATTTCAAAATTTTAGTAATTATTAACTATAACATAAATATATTGAATAAGTATGCAAATTCTATTAAATAGTCAAGTTACTTGGTTAGACTCGCTGAAAGTTTCTTGCATCTGGAAAGTCCTAATTCATCCCCTCGTACTTGACAGCCCCCCAAAGTTCAGTGGTGTCACTAAATTTTCTAAACTAATTTATGAAGGCTTTATGCCCAGATGTTTTTTATTGGGTTCAAAATCTGGACTCTGTCCCGGCCAGAACAGGAGCTTGATGCCGTTTTTGTCTAGCCAAGCTTTAGTGGACTTGGCGGTGTGGGGGGCGGTATGGGGGTTTATTAGTTATAAAACAAATTTTTCATATTTGATATGAATTAGCTGGTGTTTAGACAAACCATCACCATTAACTGGTAATGATGTATTCTTGGCTGCTACATACTTTGCCACTATACCTACAAATATGTAATTTTTATGTTGGCTCAGTTTTTTGCCCAGGAGTGTATAGACAATGACAACCACCATTTGAAGGATCATTTTTAAAACATGATGAATAAAAAACTGTATTGAATGAAGTTTCATGCAAATAAATCTTTTAAAAAATTAAATAAAATAATAATATATTATTATTATTATTATTATTATTATTATTATTATTATTATTATTATTATTATTTTAGTTTCAGTATATATAGGCAGAGCTGATAAAGCAGATAAAACGCATAATAAATAAAGTTACAACTTCTGGGATTTGTCAGAGACTCCACCGATCATCCTCTAATGATTTAGGTGACCATTACATGCTAAAAATTTGTTAAACTGTCTAGTTCAAGAGTGAAGACTCTTCAGAATTCTCTCAGGCTGCCTGTTAGAAATTAAATGCATGTATCGCAGTCCTTTTTTCTTGGTCTACAAATCATGCATATCACCGATATATTAAAATCTCTAATAATTAATCTTCCCTCTTTCTAGCTCTTAAATGCTTCACTGATATTTAATTGTAGATTATTACCTCATTATTTGATACGACTCAATCATATTGGAAACATTATTTTTCATGACAGTTAGCAGAACATGAAAAGCATCAGTAATATAGACATTAGCATCATTGCTGGTGTTGGAAGTGTCATTAGGTTGATAGATGGATAGTGGACTGGATAATGAGTAATGATACGAGTATCAGAGTATTAAATTGAAATTTGCAAGCCCATAATTCGATCTCTCATGTTATTGGAATGGGCATCTTTACCTCGGTTTCCTTGGCTAAGAAATCTTCAGCTGTTTCTGGTGATAAGGTATGACTGTGAATCTCACAAGCATGGGTGAAGCAAGGTATTTCTTGTATACATGTTGCTGTAACGACAGCCATGTTGTCCTTGAGCACACTTGCAGTCTGTCTGGTTGGCAAAACGCTGGTAAATATAAATGCAGGTAAAGATAAACATTCAGAGTTAGTTGGTGACACACTGCTCTGTTTTGTTCAAAACAGAGCGTAGATGGATTAGATGTAGTTATCTGGCCAGACCATGACAGATTCCTTGAGAGTCATCTGAGTATGGACTATCCATCTATCCATGCATTTTCTTCAGCTTATCTGAGGTCAGGTCACGGAGGTGACTGGTCTAGGAGGGAAACCCAGGCATCCCTGTCCCCAGCGAAAATTCTACCTCCTCTTGGGGGATCATGAGGTGTTCCCAGGACACTTGGACGTGTCCAGAACACCTCTAAATGGAGGCGACCAGGAGGCATCCTAGTTTGCTGCCCGGACCACCTCAGCTGACTCCTTTCATTGAGCAGTGAGTTCCCCTGGATGTCTGGGCTCCTCACCCTATCTCTAAGGCTGAGCCCAAACATCCTAGGCATTGACTAGAATTGTCAAAATGACCAGGGCAGACTTTATACAGATGGAATTCGTCATGAAATTAGTGTAGTGATCACTTTGATCCACCTTTGTTTGACCCTGTCAGTGTTATGCAGAGGACTATAAAGATGACAAAAAGATGAAAATTGGAACTGGGTGCCATTCCATCGGATTTTAGACTATTTCAGTTTTAGACTATGTCAAAAAATATGTAATAGAATAAAAGATGTTACAATATATGTGAGCTTCCCATGTTAATACTAGCATAAGTTCTTGTTTTTATTTGTTGTGATGAGCACTTTAAATAAAAAAGGTCGCTAAGAATAACTTTTTGTTTTTTCTGATGATTATTCCATGTAAATGGTGGAATACCTTTTAGTTTGGTTAGCCACACTGCACATTATGAGTGGGGAATAGACTGGGTCATAGTGATAACGGAAAACACATACACATTTTAGCTTGAGCCAACAAGCCTCTTCAGAATTGCGAAAAAGTGATGAGTTAAATCATATATTTACTTCTTATATAACTGTATGGTTATGTACATTCAGCTCCCTGTCAAGGGGTTGAATGATTTCCGGCCTGCTATCAAATGCAAGGAGAGACTGGTGTTGCAGAATATCAAAACCCATATGCCACCTGGCCTCGATCAACATCAACAGGATGGGTACCTCCATATCTTCCACAATCCTCCTCAACATTGGAGTCCCTCAGGGCTGTATCCTAAGTCCGGTCCTGTACATGCTGTACAGCCATGACTGCAACACCACCTATGACTCTAAAACCCTCATCAAATTTGCTGATGATATGACAGTCGTCATACAACAATAAGGAGGCACCGTACAGAAAGGAGGTCTAGACGCTGGCAGCCCAGTGCAGCAACAATCACCTCAACCTTATCACTAGGAAGACAAAGGAGATCATCATAGCTTACTAGCCACAATGACTCAGAGTGACCCCACCCACCCAATACATTCTCTGTTCAGCAGACTATCCTCTGACAGGCCCAGAGTCATGCGAGCCCGCACCAATTATCTCAAGCAAAGCTTCTTTCCCAAGGCTGTGAAAAGACTGCTGCAGGAGTTATGAAAACAATACCCCACCATCAAAAATTACATTTATTGGTTTATATTTAATTATTCACTGTGACACTTTTAATATATATTGATATACATTTATATTTATTTTTATATAGTATTACCTAGTTTATTCATTCATTCTGTGCAAGGGGAGATTCATGTTTATACGTCATCAGTTGCTATCACTGATTTACTTTGAAATCCATGCTGTGAGGTCTGTTTAAAAAGCTTTTTCAATGAAAAAATAGGTTATATAGAATATTATATATAGGTAATAGTTCAGGTTGATAATGCACACATAGAACAATGCAAAAAAAACTATTTCTATCAATATAATTAACATTATGTTTTTTATTGTGGTAGCCCTTTAAAGGAAAATGTGTTGCTCTAGATCTTTATTTTTAGGCTGTTTTATTTGCACTCCAAAGAATGTGTCAGAGAATATAACTTCAGTTATCTGACCTACACAAGCTACACACCTTTTATATCTTTTAAAAAAAAAAATTCACTTACTATTAAGTTTCACTGTTTATGACCAAATAAAACAAATCAGTGTAGTACATGTGCAAGTTATAAATTTGTCTATTATGTTACAGTAAATAAGGTGGTGGCAATTCTTAAAAATGTGTTCATGTGGACAAGTTGGCAGCACAGCTGAAATTGTTGATTCTGAAACTGAGCACACACAACAGTGCAGGAGCTTTTTAAAACTTAATGATGGACGGAGGTTGGGATTTCTACAGCCATGTCTGGGAGATTTTTTTCTGCCCTCATCAACTCCAGGTTCATGTGTGTCTGAAAATTAGTCAGGATCAGCCTTTCAGAGCTTACGTGCACTGCTGATCCAACTCTGTACACTAGTTTAGATTGAGAGCTTGCAAAGTCTAGTGCACTTCATGCAAAGTGATATCAAAGTGTTAAGTGTATTAAAAAATTAAACTTTTCCAAGCGTAGTCTTATACTTGATGGTAAAATTGGCTTCATGTTGTCTAAAATACTTTTAAAGTACATTCACATGATTACTTTTTGTTTGTTTGTTTGTTTTACTCTAATATCTCTGCTGTCTTTGCAGCAACTATTGCAGTCTATGAAATCGCTAACACACACACACACACACACACACACACACACACACACACACACACACATATATAATCTTACTTAAACCCCTTTGTGTACCTTCTTTCCTGTGTGATGAAATTATGGATTCACATAGAAACACACATTCATTCATTCATTCATTTTCTGAACAGCTTAATCCTACTAGGATTGCAGGAAGACTGGAGCCTATTTTAGCCAACTCTGGATGAAGGTGGAGTACACCCTGAACAACTTACTAGTCAATCTCAGGACCAGCACACACACACACACACACACACACACACACACACACACACACACAAAACCATTCACACTCACACCTATTAGCAATTTGGAACAGCCAATTAGCCTAATGTGGACGTCTTTAGACTGCTGGAGGAAACCATACAAGCAATACCTTTACTGAGCTCGGGACTTAAACCCCAGGACATTTTTGCTGTGAGGTGAGCATGCTAACCACTACAACACTGTGTGATCCCTAGACACACAATTCAGTCTAAATGTTAGAAATATCCTTTGTTTTAAACAACTTTACTTTCCTTAATCCCAGTAGACAACCCACCTTAGATTTAAGAGTAAAGTTTTTACTGACTGCTAGAAGAAAGGTAGAAAGACGTGCTGAGATTAAAAAACAGCCTTGGTGGAGCACATTGTCAATTTGCTACCAACAGGTGTGCTGTGTTATGGGTATTGAAGGCTACGAATAATCCAGAGCCTCAGTGTCTGGAAGTTGTACATTAGAATTGTAAATGCCTCGATAGCTGGCAGAGGGTCAGGGAGGACGGGACTGGAGTGAAGGAAAACTTGCATAATGCTAAGAGACTAAAAAGTTGGATATGTCAGACAGTTTGACACAAGTTTTTGCAGGCAGAACTGTGCGGTGTTGATGGCAAATATTCAAATGTCACTGTAATGGTGAGGAACTGCAATCTGGGAATCTAGTAGCATTCAGGCTGTACAGTGGGCTGATTAAGTGCTGCAAGTCCTTGCATCTAATTTCTGACAATCAGATGAGATAGTAGTGTTAAGTCAAACAGATTTATAAAACTTTGCTTTAGTACTTAACTTCCACACAATCAACAGCAGACCAAGATCCATGAGGGAATTAATGCAAAAAGAAAATATGGTTGTATTTTGAGCTGGGCATTGATTCAATCTTGATGGAGTTGTATTAAATGTCTGCGTTATTGATAAACTGCTAGCATCGATAAGCACTATCTTCTCTCTCTCTCTCTCTCTCTCTCTCTCTCTCTCTCTCTCTCTCTCTCTCTCTCTCTTTCTCTCTCTCTTTCTCTCTCTCTCTCTCTCTCACTCTCACACACACAAACACACACACACACAAACACTTTCACACTTTTCTCTTTACTTCGCTTGTGCTGACACAAAAACAGAATGCCAGGGCATCTATATTTAAACTCGTTCTATATGAAAGTGAAATTTGATACCATCGTGAGTGAATCCATATGGCCCAGGATGTACCCTTAATGCACTGAGAAGGAGAACAAAGCATTTATTCTAATTTGCCACACCATGATTACTGTGGTTGCTTCTGGTTTTTTTTTTTTTTTTATTATTTGTAGAATCAGAATTTTTCATCACACTTTATGTCCACAGTTAAATTTACTACTTGATATATATGTAACGCATAAACAACTTCACTAGCACATTGAATACCCCTCTGTACAATCATTTGTAACTCATTACAGAGGTATTTTGTAGTTGACATCCTAAGCTTTAAAATGAAATCAAATTTTCTAACATTTTTGTTTTGGAGTAACTAACCAGTTTGGAGTAAGTCTCCCAGGAAATTTCAGCCTTTTAAGTAATGCACCTTTGATAAAATCGTGTTTCATCTCTTTGCTGTGATGGATCACATTTATGTTTCAGCATGAGAAAATGAAATTTCTTTATATTTAGCTTCATTAAAAGGAACTTTAAAGACCTGTTACACTTCTATAAAGATGCAATGACACTTTTTAACTACGCGAATATATATATATAAATATGAATATGAATATATATATATGAATATATATAATCAAGAGGGGACATTACAGAACATTTTATTAGGGCCCCGCACTGTAGTAATTAGGCTGCTTCCGTCCGTGCATCCCCATCTTTGCCAGGGCTCTAACTTACATTTACATTTGGCAGACGCTTTTATCCAGAGCGACTTACAATCATTTTTATACAACTGAGCAATTGAGGGTTAAGGGCCTTGCTCAAGGGCCCAACAGTGGTGATAGTGGGGATCGAACCACCGACCTTTGAATCAGTAACCCAGCACCTTAACCACTAAGCCACCGCCGCCTACTAACTTCCAATTTGTCTGTGCCACTTACCTCAAACTTAGTGAGTATGTGTATGGTAGTAGATCGGCATGTCTCAAACCAACATTAGGTCACTGTCACTTTGATCTTTGGCCCGTCTTAAAAGAAAAAGCTTGCCCAGGTCATATTCTTTATATGCTTAGCTTCACATATACTAAACTAGGCATACTTATACCTCATGAAATGAGAGAGTGTCCCATACCAACAGCAGGTTACTCTGATCCCACTTAAAAGAAAAAGCTTGTCTGGTACATATTTCCTTTATGCTTAGCCTCACATATACAAAACTAGTTACAATTCCTTGCAAAAGTATTCACCCCTGGCATTTTTCATGTTTTGTTGCCTCACAACCTGGAATTAAAATGGATTGTTTGAAGTTTTGCATCATTTCATTTACAGAAGATGTGTACAACTTGGAAAATGTGATTTTTTTTTTGTGAAGCAAACAACAAATAGAACAAAATAAGAAAAAAATTGTGTGCATAACTATTCACCCCCCTAAAGTCAGTTCTTTGTAGAGTCTCCTTTAGCAGCAATTACAGCAGTAAGTTGCCCATTCCTCAAGGAAAACTGATCCAGCTTCTTCATGTTGGATGGTTGTGAACAGCAATCTTCAAGTCTGACCACAAATTCTCAATTAAATTAATGTCTGGGCTTTGACTAGGCCATTCCAACACATTTAAATGTTTCTGAGCAAAGTTGAGGTACACCCTGAACAACTTGCAAGTCCATTGCAGAGCCAACACACACAACCATTCACACTCATAGATAGGGGCAATTTGAAATAGCCAATTAGCCTAATGTGCATATTTTTGGATTGTGGGTGGAAACGTCAGGGACTTAAGCCCAGGACCTTCTTTCTGTGAGTCAGATGTGATAATGACTACACCACCGTGCCACCCTGGTCTTGAATAGGCATTAACAAATTACAATGTCAGACAGCACTTACTAATCTTGAGGTGGTACAGTACTTTCAGTCCACAGTTACACAGGCAGCTCAGGACACACAGTTTACTCAATGGTTATCTGAGTGTTGGTCATGTTTTTCCTGTGTGCTATTGTGTTGTTAAAGATGAACAAGGTGTTCTGTCATTCTCTGAAAGAGCGTGATGATAATCATGTTTATTGTAGGACGGAATTACAGGTTTTGAAAAAGGATCATTGACCTGAGGTTAAAGTGGATAGTGGCTGTAATATGTATGCACACACTGTATTCCTAAACATTATTAACCCACCCCCACCCCCCACCCCTCTTCCCCTCTGTTTCAGAGCGATCTCTCTCGGCCACAGCAGCTACTGTTTTGCGCTGCTGCGCTCCATCCCTGCTGTGTTCTACATCATTCTCATCACTGCACTGCGCTATCATCTGTTCATCTGGAGTGTCTTCTCCCCTAAGCTTCTCTACGAGTCCATGCATACACTGGTCACCACGGCTGTGTGCCTCTTCTTCACCTTTATGGATCAGGATCGTACACGTAGACTATGATACACCTAAGTAAAAGTACTCAGTTTACTTTAGTGGATAACTGAGAGAAGGATGAGATGGATATATACGGTGGACAAGATCTGATGGAACAGCTTGTCACATGAGTACAGGAGGTCATTGAGACGAAAACAAAGATGAGGGATGGGAGCAGGGATTTTTCTGAGGTCACTGGGGTTGGGAAAATGAGTATGCCAAGAGAGTGATGGATGACAGTGGAGTTAAACAAACAAAGCAGCTTGATGTTGCAAATTTAAAGCAATATGTACTTACTACTCATAAAGTTATGAGACTGTACTATAAAATACACACTAAATATCTCTAGAGATTTTGTCTCTGGTTTGCTTTGGAGAAAATAAATAAGAATTGTTTCTAATTTATTTATTTTTGTACTGCACATTTATGGGGTTATTTATTGGGTTAAAAAAATAGACACAATGCAATTGATTCCATCAGGGAGCCGAGCACTTATAGTCTAATTTGCAGTTGCAATGTCAGCAATTACAGATAAGAAAAGTTTTGTTACCTACTTTTAATATTTGTTTGGGTTTTTTTAATACAAAGTATAAAATAAATCACCTGCTTAAATGTTAATTATTGAATATTACCACTCTCCGCATAACTAAGTCTTTATAACTCAGCTATATCTATTCATACTGGTAAACATTCAGAGTTTGACCATATAGTCTCAGAGTTCAGTCACCTTACCAAATTGAATTTAAGTTCTTATATATTCATTATAAATATGCTGAAAGAAGGGTTGAATCAGTAGTTTTTCAGACCAGTTACAAGAGTGTGGATGGTAAGGTGGTCCTCTGGTTAGCACTTTTGCCTTAAACCAAGAAGGATCATGTCTGTGTTAGCTCTTGGATAAACTAATGACCTGTTCAGGGGGTGTCTCTCGTCTGAAGTCAGCTTGCATTGGCTCCAGATTTCCCTCTTACCCTGAGGGCTAAGCAGTGTAGATGATGGCTGGATGGATGGATGGATGGATGGATGTTGGTTGGTGTTGTGTCGGGTTGTATATTTAGGAGATTAAGGCATCTTTCCCACATATACAATGTTTTAACAGTGTGTTAAAAATCTTGCTCTATCGTAGGAATTCTTTCAAGGTCATTGACCTGTATGTTGTGGCAAGATGATGTTATCAAGATGCCATCACAGTATGATACAGCAGTGATACGACAGTTGTGTGACAGTGCTAAGAACGATATTGATAAGATATTGTTCAAGACTTATAAATCACTATGATAAACTGATGACATCATCAAGATTTGACAGATTTAATCAAAAGTAACAGTACAATATTGGTTAAGATTTTCTTTGTCACATGACTTTGATTTTGGATGTTGTAGTCATAATTTGACATTTTATCCTGCTTCCCTGCCAATATGTACCATATTCTATATTATAATATCATAACATAACATAATATAGTGTATATAATAGTATTATTATATATTTTAATATATTTTAAAATTATTTATAGAATGCAAAGGGAATATGCAGAAATATTAATTTTAATGGCATCCCCTGAGCCTGAGGTGCATAATTGTTTTAGAATATACTACATGGGGCGCGGCACGGTGGCGCAGTGGTTAGCATGTCCGCCTCACAGCAAGAAGGCCCTGTGTTCGATTCCCAGCTCGGGCGTTTCTGTGTGGAGTTTGCATGTTCTCCCTGTGCTTGCGTGAGTTTCCTCCGGGTAC
>JAOUQZ010000035.1:20460205-20471928 GCA_028564935.1 Neosilurus hyrtlii
AAATGTCTTTTTTGTTTTTGTTTTTTCTTTTTTTTCTTGTATGGGGAGTTTCTAGTTTGTAATGTTGCTGGGTTTAAATTTGTGTGTTACTTATAAAGGGAATGCTAGTTTCCTTATGTGTCATCACTATGATAGTTTATATTGATTGTTTTTAGATTTGTTATAATTGTACTGATATTAATTTTCCTGCCTTTTCCAACCATTTTCATTGAATGGTCTTCTGTGGGTTCCAGCATGTGTCAATTCATGTTATTTAGCCTGGGGAGCTATCTTTTCATATCAGAAAGTAAAAAACACCTGTAGACAGACAGCTGATCTAGCCAGTGCCAGAGAAGAATAAAGCATGTCAAGGCAATTCAGAATCACCGTTTCTCTCTATAAACATGCATTACCTTCTCTCTCTCTCTCTCTCTCTGTCTCTCTCTCTCTCTGTCTCTCTCTCTCTCTCTCGTTCTCTTTCTTTCTTTCCCTTTTTCCAAAATTGCGTTCATTGAAAGTAATGTTTTATGTACTTTTTACAACCCTGCTCTCTTCACCCTATCCCCAATAGGCAGCCTTTTGAAGCCTTGTTTCCTTTCAGACTTCCAGAACTCCTAAGCTCCTTATCAGCTCTGAAGCAGAGTTTCATCTTACCCAGGGCATAGCGGCCACCCCCAGAATCCAACTGCCCCTTTTCTATACCTCCCTCTACTCCTTGCCTTTTTTAACCTCCTCTTCTTCCAGAGCTCTTTTCTTTCTGTCCCAGTTTCACCCTCTCTGTGCTGAATTTCTCTTCTTTGTCTGCCCTACCAAAATTTGTTATTCTTTTCTTCTACTGTTCTTACATGTCCTTTTCACAACCACCTTTGCCTCCATTTGAAACTTGTGGAGCACCACTGTCTCCTCCTCTCTCATTACTGCTCTCTTGCTTTACACTGTTGATGCTCTCAGAGAGGAAGTTGAATAGAAAAGTGAGAAAGGAATGGAGGTGGAGACAGCAGTAGGAAGGAATTGAATAAAGCAAGATTAGACACCCTCTCCTCATGCCAAATGATGACAGTATCTGTAGCTTAATGCACAGCTGCTGCCATCTTCCCATGATGTCTAGGATCGAAAGTACTCAGGAGGTAAAGGTGTGGGTGGAAATGTATTTGCTTCAAATTTCAAATAAGCAGTGGCATGTATTTTACAGAAGGTTTCAGATTGTGAAAGTTTCACTCTTGGGTGCTTTTCGATGGCAACTGCAGATAGCAGTATTCCCCGGACTAATCCTCCTATTTAGCCAGGGTTTACTGTGCAGCCTGAGATGCATGCATACAGGCAGAATGGAGTCCCGAGCAGTCATCCATAGCTTCCTTTAGTAGCTGAGAGAAAGGCTATCATTGATGCTATCATTTTCATTGTTAGTGTAAAAGTCTGTGACCTGAGCACCTTCTGGAGTTTTTATTTCATGTTATTTAGTTTTTTCACCAGTGCGGCCTAAGGCAGGAATTGACATTTTACCACAAATCACCATCAAGTTTTGAAGTTTTTGGCCTGATTGCCAACTTTATGCATTTTGTTTGACACAAACAAAATAATAATTACTGAAATTATTAAATTATTGTTTGAACTGTGGTTGATATATTTATCTATTTGTTTGTTTATAGTAAAAAAGCTTAGAATTGTCTTATTTTACTGTGGGATAATTTTGCATACTTCAACCATTTAGTTACAGAAAAAGCAAAAAGATCTGCTCAGGTGAAATGAAAAAATATGTCTACAAATAGGTAAAATGTTTTGTATATGTTATTGTTACACTGGTACCAATAACTGTTAGACCCAAATGCAGGACAGACACGAGAGGATAAGGTGAAAACAGGGATCCTTTATTAGGAACAAAGCTAACGTGGTACATGAACAGTACTATGAAATATCAGCTGGATCGTGGTGCATAGACTGAGATACGTCCTCTCTCTATGACGGCACAAGATCTGGCACGGGAACAAGGAATAGCGGGCCTTTTATCCTCCGACGGGAATGAGGAGCAGGTGGGATAATCAGGGCGGAGCCTGTAATCAGAAAACACACACGGGAGAGAAGAGAGCAGAACAAATACACAGGCATGACCTAAATCCTACGGCGGGACATCACAGTTATTTAATCTTAGCTATATAACTCTAATAATGTAAGTAGATACATCTAGGTTGCTTCTGCAGCCAACGAATCTGGTTATTCTTGTTATTACTTTGTGTACCAGGTATACCCTTTATATACCTTAAACATGAAGAAAGCTATTTAAAAAAATTATTTTGGACATTTAATGCTGATGTATGTTTTGATTAATTAATCTGTTGATTGCACAGATTATTCAAAATAAATGTAAAAATGTTAAACCTTTCACTCAGATGTCATGCAAATGATAACCTCAAGCACAGGCACAGATGGGAGGATGGACAAACTAGTAAACATCATGCTTTGACAACACAATGGCAGGTACATAAAGGAGAATCACATTAGTAAATACAAAGGTCTTAGTTATACAATAAAATAATGGTGCCCATCTGAGCCGACTCTGGGTGAGGGCAAAGTACACCCTGGACAGCTCGTCAGGCCATTGCAGTGCATAAACACACTGACGGCAATGCAGCCTACTCTTTACGAATGACAGCAATGGTTCTTTTACCACAGACAGTGAGACATGGCTGGCCTTTGATAACCCAGTTAGCTGCACTGGGGGGACAACAGTGACAACTCTGTGACTGCACCCTACCACAAGGCCACCACTGCCCCGCTGAATAAATTGCTATATAAAATAAGGAATAAATAATTATGCACTTTTATTAGGACAACAAGGGAGTATCAGAAATTGACAATTAAATCCCACAGTTGTTTTAAAAAGTACAAATGTATGTGTATGTCAGTAATATGGATTTGTGGATATATATTTGAACATCTTTTGTAAATTCATCACAGAAAAAAAAGTTTCTTAATTAGTTTTATCTTAATTTGTTAGTTAAATTTTAGTTTGTTGATTGGTTGTTTGGTATAGTAATGCTAACCAAAACTGTTCTGAATTCATAGATTTTATTTGCTGTGATACCAGAAGCCTTAGACATTACATCCTTAATTTTTTTTTTCTTTATGCTGTTTAGTTTCTTTTTTGTTTGTTAGTTTGTCACCAAATGTGTTGTTTTATAGTTTCATTTCCTTGTTGTTTGCAAATCAAACATTTGAGGATCCACACACATTTTCTGATATTCATGTGTCAACTGGTCAGCTTCTAAAAAATAAAATAATCACTGTTTTCCAAACATTGCTTTTTCTTTAAAGTATATTAAAAGGTGATCAATAGAAAATTGATGAGATATCAGAAAACAAAGGTATTGAGGTCAGAAAAATGACTGCATACTGCTATTGGAATTATCCAGAAGCATCTTTTCACTGAACCCATTCAGACACAAGATGGATGAGACATTCTCAGGCTTCTTATCCTGAGCATCATCTTAAAAACAGGTTTAAAGCTGAGTTTAGGCTGTGTATATAAATCAGGAAAACTGATATGGACCAAGAAAGCTCATGATCAAATTCACCTCAGCTCTCACGGCAGGCACACAGTGTAAAACTGTAGATTACCTTGTAACTATTGTTCTCTGAATGAAGAGACCCTCTTGTTACCATTCTGCACGTTCCATGTGTATGGGGGATGTCCCCACCTGACAGGTGGTGTGCATGGCAGGGCTACAAGGAGAAAGCCACTGCTTTCTACAAATGCTGTCCTTCTGAATTTTTGGAAAACACTTAAGTCCACCATAAGAACCTTATCCCATCTTCTTTCTTTTTTTTACCAAGTTGAGATGGGTGAGAAACTATGTCTATATCCAACTGGGTGATGCTATACTCTGGGCATGTTCATATCATTATACACAGCAGAATTAATAATATTAATAATAATAATAATAATAATAATAATAATTAACTGTAGGCATTGCAAAATTATTGAAACAGCATTCAGTAAAGAGACCACTGTGCTGAAGACAACTACTGGAGACATGTATTTGAGATCACCTTACTGTATATAGCAAGCCTTTTTTGGAACCGAGGTAGATTAAAAATACATTTTATTTCACGGCCTATTTTGAATCTAGAAGCATTGAAGGAAATGTCTTTGTCTTCTAAACGATCTGCTGTAAATAAATCAGAAATGTAGGACGCAGCACTGAAATAAAGAAATGAGTAGAAGTGACTAGGCTTAACTAATAAATGCTCTCTTTGTGTTTCTTTCAACTATTCTGTTGTAAGTGACTTCACTGCACTTTGGGTAAAGTGTGAAGAGCACCATCATAATTAAAACCCTTATGCAGAATAGCTTGAAGTTAAGAGTTGTAAAACTATTAGGAAAGGGCAGAAAATAACTTCAGAGCTGTAGCTATAAGCAGAGCCCAAACCACCTAGCTCTGATCGAAACAGCCCTTTTAGCACTTAAACTCAGGTGGCAAATAGTGCAAAAAATCTCCCTGCACATGAGACAGGCTTTCATTAACCACCAGACTGGAGTAGAAACAGGATAAACAGACTACCTGTCTCCTGGTGCTTTTAGCTGGACACTGTGGCCTAACAATAACCTAGGATGGCTGACAAGGCAAGTCCAAAGTGCAGTGTCTGCTAAGCTTTCATCTCTAAGGTCAAGACCTGCTTACAGGCATCCACACCACTCAAAAAATGAGACTGAAAAGGTGGTAAAGAGCCAGTCCATGCATTCTAGCTGAGAGGGATTATACATTATGTAAGGTATTTATTCTGCAGTGTCAAGTGATGCCCATGTGTGCATTGTAATTTAGTGGGAGAATGAAACAGTGTGTGGGGGGGAAACATTCTTTTCCACATAGAGTGGATGGAAGCATTATAATGAATTTAGAGTAAAAGCACAAACAGTCTCATTGTGTGGGCATGAGGAACAAGATCAGTGGGTAGGAAATAACCTCTGTCCTAATACTGTGAATGAACCTTGGGCTGGAGTGGACTTCAGTAGATTCTCTGATGTATTCAAATCCTGCTACTTTTTCATGGCAAACTGTTCACCTTCACCCTTCGCCCACAAACACAGTCTGAATCGGACCAACATTAGTGTTTTGGCACCATAGGCTACAAGAAGTCCTTCAACTGTGTCAATGCAGAAGCTTTCGTAATAATAAGTTATAATATATATATTTATATATATATACATAATGCTGATTTTTAATGTTAAAAGGAGGTTAACATACACTTCACTGCTTTTTGAGATTTGCCCACCAGAATTCTGCACAGCATTAGGAATTTGCATCTAAAAGTGTTACACACAAATCTTGCTACTACATAATAATAGCTGTATGTACATATGAAGATCGGTGATGGTGAGTCACACTGTGAGTAAACTGATAACTCTGTATGAAAATATGCCCTTTCTATTATTTTCAATAAGTGCTGTGCATATGTAGTAACTTCATCAAAATTATTTACATCTTATTTGCAGAATACAAATAAATGGAATTTATTGGATTTATTAGTATTTAGTCAGTTATTATTTACAGGTATTTAGCATAATTCTATCCTCCCTTTATTTTTACCACTTATCCATCAGGGCCTCAGGGGAAGCTGGAGCAAATCTACTGTCGCCAGTCTGTAGAAGTGCAAACACCAACAGATACAACCGTTTTCACTCACATGCATGCCTAGGGTCTACCTAATGTTCATTTCTTTGGGCTGTGGGAGAAAACTGGATTATTCAGAGGAAGGCCACACAAGGATGGCGAGAACATGCCAACTCCACACAGAACGACTGTTAACCAAGGTTGTTTTCTTTTATTATTAAATAAATAAAAAACAACAATAATAATAATAATAGTTTTCTCACTACATATATTATTTTGCTGCGTGTGTGTGTGTGTGTGTGTGTGTGTGTACTTTTATGAAAGTCCATGCTATGTCTGGCATTTATCAAAGTGGAGGTGAGTAGAGTCTACAATTAAATCTCAGGTCAGGTCTCACCTTGTACATGAAAGTTTTTGAGTCTTTGTGAAGTTGCACAGTGCAGCATAGCAAATCTAGTAGCGAAGAATCACACGAATCACACAGATCACACAAAATATCTCATGCTGACACCCTGAAAAAAAAAACCCCAAAGAAACGTCTTAACCAATTTAATCTGTGATCTGTACTTAATGCTACATGATCTATGTGTCATACACTGTATCTTTAACCTAAAAAAAAAAGGTATTTCGATAATGTTTTCAGTTGATGGGGCAAAGAGTTTTTAGGGTTTTGATAAATTTCACTTTTATTTTGGGAACACTTTTTTGTTAAAAGCAATGAGTAGAATACTCAGTTTGTTTGCAATCACAATAATTGTGCATTTGTTTCTGCTAAAACACCTTTAAGACTTTGAGTCCATAACACATGAAAGGGCATATGCATCCTTTCAAGTTGACTGACTCTGTGAAGCTGACTTCAGGCTTATTTTTTTCAAGGTGAGCTTAAGATCTGAGCATTTTTTCTCATTCACCTATGTGTATTTATATAAGTGTTATGTACAGGACAGTATAGGCTCTAAATATCAGTTGTATAAATGAAATATTCAAACATCAGGATCCCAAATAGAAATAATTCATTCAAATTGATTTGCGCTTTAATTTCTGGGACAGATACATTTATTTTCTTGGCCCTATTATGGCTCTCTTATGGTCTAAAGATGTGGCCTCTACACTGAGAATATTTATGGGGTTTAGTATGTAAATGATGCTGGTTTTCAGCTGCCGCATTTACACAGTGATTGGTGAGATACCAAGTGCTTATAAATCATATGTGACCCTTGTCATGGGATGACTGTTTTATTGTTAGATTGATAAATGAGGGCCAGTGAAAGTGCTCTTCATCATCATCATCATCATCATCAAACCACCAATTCAGAGAATATATGCTGGAAGAAATGCATTTATTTCTGTAGTATAGTTAAAGAGATTTGTAGAATCAATGTCAAGGTGCATTCAGTCTGTAGTGGTTTTTAGTGACCCAACTTTTATTATTATTTTGTTACTTATTTGTGCATACACTATTTGTTTGTTTTCTGTCTTTCTGACTCATGTTAGTTACATCCATTGTTGGATGTCTTGACGGAAGGGCATCGACAAGGTCTTTCTACTGATCTCTTCTGCTGGACAGCTTCACTAGCTTCCCACATGAATGGTTCCACTTGGACATTTTTCTCCGCCATTCTCCTTCAGGTTTGTTTGGATCTCCCACATTTTCTTTCCCCCTCTGACATCCAGTAAAGCATTGCTTTTGTAATGGTGTTGGTGTCTATTTGGCAGATGTGGCCGTTTTATCTCCAGCACTTTTGCATAACCAGTACTTCCCAGTTCTTCAATCAGTATCTTACGATACAATCGTTACTGCAGATCTTGTTGGACCAGAAGATATGCAGAATCCTCCATAACCTTGTGTTTGAGAATGGCAGCTTAGCAGCATTATATTTCATTATGTGCCAGAACTCAGATCTGTACAAGAGTGTTGACAGCACACAGCTATTGTACAGATTAAGTTTTTTGCTTGATGGTGCAGAGTTGGCGTGATCTTCAAATAGTGTTTATTATTCTCATGACACTCCTTGCCTTGTTTAGTCTGTTTTGTATGTCACTTTCAGTGCCACCATCCTGACGGACAATGCTGAATTGCTCTGGGAAAGTCAGCACCGAAACCTTCAACTGGTGCTGGTGTTTCAACATGGAGAGACATTAGCTTTGTTTTCTTTTGACTAATTTTAAGTCCAACTTGGCCTTCAAAGGTCTGCAGACAGTCAGTTTCCTATTGCATGTGCTGGTGTGTGTGCCATCAGAACCAAAGCATCTGCAAAGTCAAGGTTGTCTACAAAGGTGAAGAGATTCCAGTGAATTCCTGTCTGTGAATCCTCCATTGATGTTTCCAGCACCCAGTCTATAACTACACTGAACTAAAGTACAAATATCCCCCAGCCTTGCCTGAAAGCGAAGGCTGTTGCCTCAAGCAGTGCAAGAATGTCTTTGGGCTGGACAATTTTAGGTAAAATTCAATAGTGTCTTAGGAGCTGTTAGTATCTATCTCTATGGATTATGTCAAATGACTTTTTAAAATCGTGTATATTGTGCAAGGCAAAGATTTGGTCTATGCATCCTTTGTGTTTCCAAAAACCAGCTTACTTTTTCCTGAGAACTCCATTGACAGCATCTGATATTTATCGTATGATGATCTTGGTGAAAATTTTACTTGGCACAGAGAGAAGAGTTGTTCCTCACCAGATGTTGTAGTCTTGCATTGTTCCTTTCAGTCTATTCTGTGGGGAAGTTTTTCTTCCCTTCCTTCATCGAACATCGGTTTTAATATTGTGGCTGCAACCTTGGGATCAGATTCAGCATTCAAACCATCATCTCCAGGGGCTTTATTGTTTTTGAGGGTCTTTATGGCAAGCATTTATTTCTCCTCTTCTAGCTGGAGGATACTTAGGATACTTCCACCTCTTCTACTGTCAGGTACCTCATTTGGTTCTGGCTTATTTAATAACTCTACTATATGTTTAGTCCACCACCACCACCACCACTACTACCTGTCTCTCTGTTGTGAGTAGTTTTCTCTGCTTGTCTTGTGTAGATGTATAACAATCGACTGGAACTTGCTGCATATCTTCTTTGTGATGTAATATAATCTTGTTTTATCCCTCTCTGTGTAACCTGCTCCGCTTGAGTAGCAAGATCATCCATATATGCTCTCTTGTTATTTCTATCTAGTCCTTTTACTTTGTTATTAGCTTCAAAGCCCTCTTGTACTTTCCTTTAGTCTTATTAATTTAGCTACCATGACCTTATTTTTGATGTTCTTTCTCTTCACTATAGCTGACAATGTCTCTTGCTGTATCATTTCTCTGCTTCCTACTTTTGTACCCTAGACATGATTTGCTGCTTTCTGTGTACACTGTGTCCATCTTCTTCCATGCTACATCATTGTCTCCTGTGTTTAATTCTTCTTGTAGGCCCTGAAAAGCCTGAATCCTGTTCTTCATCTTTGAAGTAAAGGTTGAGTACACTTTAGAATTTAAAATTTTCTGAACCACTTTATCCTTTACTAGGGTCGTGGGGAAGCTGGAGCCCTTTCCAACTGACTCTGGGTGAAGGTGAGGTACACCAGGAATAGCCTGTCAGATCATGACAGGGCTAACAGCACACAACTATTAACACTCACACTCACACCTAGGGGCCACAGAGAATATATATTTAGTCTGATGTACATATCTTTGGACTGTGTAAAGAAATCCAAGCACCCAAATGAACCCCATGCAATCATGGGGAAAACATGCAAACTCCACACCGAAATGTTCGCTGGGCACAGAGCTCTAAAACAGGGCCTTCTTGTTTTCTCATCACTCAATCATTTGTCGAACTTCTTAATCCTATTAGGGTAGAGGGGAGACAGGAGCCTATTTCAGCCAACTCTGGGCGATGGCATGGTACACCCTGAACAGCTCGCCAGACCATCAAAGTGCCAAGACACACAACCATTCACATTCACACATAGGGGTAATATTTAACAGACAATTAGCTTAATGTAATGTCTTTAGACTGTGGGAAGAAACCGGAGTACCTGGAGGAAACCCACACAAGCACGGGTAGAACACACAAACTTCCTCACTCAACCTGGGTCCCAAACCCAGGATCTTCTTGCTGTGAGGTGGAAGTACTAACCACTATTCCACCATGCCACCCACTTTAGGATCTTTAAATTTCTAAATGTCAAACTGTTTATTCTGGGTTTGCAGTTTGTCTTCCTGAGGTTTAATTTGATAGTCCTAACAAGCTGATGGTCCCTTGCAACATCTGCCCCTCACCTCACATTCACATCTTGCAGTGATCTTCTTCCTTTGCTGATAATCAGCAGGTGCTTGATCTGGTTCTTGTCTCTGCCATTAAATGAACACTACAAAAGTTTATAAATCCTCCATGAATAAAATGTTCATGGCACAGAAGTCAGCCAGCTTCTCCTCATTCTCCTATATGACTCTGCAGCTATGTATGCCCATTTCTCTTGTGTTTTATGTATTATGTCACTTCCTAATTTGGCATTCAGGTCTCCCACTACAATGACCAGGTCATGGCATGGAACATATTGTATTTCATTTTGTAGGATTTCATAAAATGCATCTTTCTTCTCCTCCTCTGCATCCTTAGTTGGTGCATAACATTTAATAAGAGGTAAATTAACTTTCTTATTCCTCAGTCTGACTTTCATTAACCTGCTGCTGATTGGCTTTCATTCTATTCGACACCTCTCAACCCCTTTCTTTAAAATTATCGCTATTCCTTAATGATGTCACCTCCTCTCCTTTAGTAGAGCATAGTTTCTTCAGTGATCATCTTTAGTCTTACTATCTGCTTTGGATGATTCCTAGCACTTGTAGGCAATATTGTTACATTTCTGAAACAACTTGTGGTAGTCTGCTAGTATGGTACATTGTTCTGACATTCCAAAATCCAGTTTTCAATTTAGATTATTTTTTTGCTATGTCCAGGGCATCCTGGGTCAATTCAGTAGCTTTCTGATAACTTTCACTAACATCAGTCATTGAAACGTTGTTTTGTCTCACTATGTACTATGAGTATGGCTGAAACCACAATAAAGACCTACTACCTACTTAAAGACCTACTAACAAGCCCCTGGCTCGGACTCAGAAAGTCTGTCCACAACAGTCCAGATGGTGGTCAGATTTGGTGCTGTTTTCGTTACATGGAGGTTTTTTAAAGAAATAAGATTGTTAGCTCTATGACCCCTACATCGAGGACCAGGAATCATTAAGTCAGGCCTCTACCCTTCTGGAACCTTTTGAATATAATTGAATCAATGACATAGCTATCAGGGTCATCAAGACACACAAGACACCCTCACATCAAGACACCCTCACACCACGTTAAAATGATGATTCAGTGGAGGTGAGTTGTATCTAGAGGCAGTTTATTCTACAATTTATGTCACAATCTAGCCCGTCAAATCCCTTTCCTATACACTGTTAAGAACCCAGTTATCAAGACATTTAGGTTTTACGCTAAGGAGTTTACTACATATACCAACTAATAATACCAAGAGATGTATTAGTACTGGGCAGTTTTTATTTCTTCTGAATCTACCATCTGAGCTGATGTGGTACAAACGAGGATTATCGGCTTGTTATACAAGACTGTGGACATCACATATCTTTTATGACAAGCAGGACAATCGGACTTCAACTACAACTACAGCTTTGTTGGCTTTGGATACGGATATTTTCGTGATTGAGACACATCATCTCTCTCTGACAGTGAATTCGGTCAATTTCTGCTACAAGGGGAACGCGGGCACACAGGACGGATGTTCCAGGCAGTTCAATACTATTCATCTGTTTAGTTAAGTTAATTAATTGTACTCATTCTGTACCTATGTAATTGCTACATTCATTGGCTCATTTGTAATACATTGTTAAATTAAAATCCTTTCCCTAAATTTGACAGTTTCAGATATTTCTGAAACTTTCCTCTGTCTGTTACAAAATTAGTTGATGTTAGTTGTCTTTATGTCCTTCTTTCTTTTTTAAAAATATATTTTTTTATTATTATTGTATTACAAAATATTGTTTTATTATTACTAACTGTTAGGCCTGGTACAATCAACTTGATAGACCCAAAAGCAGGACAGACAACGACAGGGTGCGGTGAAGGGAATAATCCCGTATT
>JAOUQZ010000035.1:20472028-20487540 GCA_028564935.1 Neosilurus hyrtlii
AGAAAAGTCTAAGTACATCAATACTAATAGAATAAAATATTTTTCAAGTATACTTAATAAAATAAACTTCAAGTATAGTACTTTTTGCTAAGGGATAGCCTGGCGAGCTGTCCAGGGTGTACTCTGCCCTCGCCCAGAGTCGGCTGAGATGAGTGCCAGCTTCCCCGCAACCCTAATTAGGATTAAGCGGTTCAGAAAATAAATGAATGATTGAAGATGTTGAATCATTTTCATTCAGTTTGTTTATTAAAACAAAAGCTCATGCTCATCCTTTCATTCACTGCCAAAGTTTCAGAATTCTTTCTCAGACCTTCATGGTAAACAAATTGCCCATGCCACTGGTAAGTTCATTTTTAATTTATGTTATGCCTCAGTGCCTGACAACACTTAGATTTATTCGCATCATAACCCCAGAGTAGGCATGCATAAGTCATGAGCGGGGGAATATTTGGAGGAGTGAACAGTCATTTACTGATAAGACTGAGGTTCCAGGGAGAGAACAACACTGATGTGAAAAACAGAGAGGGAAATGTGAATACAGTTAGATAGTGCATTATGCTTTGTTACAAGAGCTATCCACAATGAACAAAAACAAGCTATTAAATGCATCAGGTGTGGGCTCTTCTCTCTGTCTCTCTCTCTCTCTCTCTCTCTCTCTCTCTCTCTCTCTCTCTCTCTCTCCCTCTTTGTGTGTGTGTGTGTGTGTGTGTGTGTGTGTGTGTGTGTGTGTGTGTGTGTGTGTGTGTGTGTGTAAAATGTCAAAACAGAAAGGAGTATTTGAATCATTCCACGTATTCTGGCAGTCAGCTGTTCAATCCTCTCAATAAGGGAAGATGGCTCTAACCTTTTTAATAGGGCTGTTTGACAGGTGATTATTCACATGCAAAATGGATGCATTTAGTTCCCTGACAATCTTTTACATAGAGAGCCAATCATCCACTTCCCAGCAGGCCATTCGTCTCAAAAGAAATCTCTTTGCTCAGCAGAGACGACCAATCAGACCTTAGAGAGCAGCGATTCATGCATTTTCTCTCTTTTTTGCTCTTGACCTGTCAAATCATGGGTCTGCATATATCGGTGGTTCCGATTGCTCAGGTTGCCTCACTGCACCTGTTGGAAAGTGTGTAATTGTATGAGCCCTCTCTCTCTCTCTCTCTCTCTCTCTCTCTCTCTCTTACTCTCTTTCTCTCATACATTTGTGACACAAATGGACCTAGTTTTGGGTCCATTTTTTTTTTCATTTATACTGTGATGGTAAAATATGTATTTTATGACCAAATGGCTTGTCTTTTGAAAAGGGGTCATGCCATCCCATAAAGGAAAAGCTCAATTTCTCACATTTTTTCTTACAGTTTTTAGTTCATAATGTTACATTTGTATTATTTATTTATTATGTCATGCTGGTAGGTGGATTGGTGACTAAATTATCACTAGGTGTGAATGTGTGTGTGTGTTCTCCATAATTTGTATTTTTAGCTATAATGAGATAATTAATGATAGTGCTAAGGTCCAAAAATATTTGGACACTTCCTAATGCACCCACTAAAGCAGAAAAACTGTATTTAGACAATTTATGTGTATTGAATGCAAAAAATGATATTAAAAAAACCTCATTATAGTAGTAATTATGCATACACATTTGCACAGTGTGTTGTAGCCAAGTGTTTGGTCAAATGCTACTGGAATATTGTAAATCTGTCGATGGTATCACCTGTGGGTATAATAGAGCTGACGGAAATATTTTTAACCATCTTCAATCTGTTTTGGATATTAGCAAAGTTATGGGGTGCCAAATGTAAAAATCTGACTGAAATGTTTTAACGCACACATTTTCAACTTTTAGCTCATTTAACATGTTTTTTTTCTCACATTTAATTTATGAAACATTTATGAATCACATCTAAAACAACATCTTGCATTTAACTGTTAAGAAAATGTTTGCATGTCCATCCTAAATATTAAATATTAAATCTAAATACTAAATCTAAATCTAAATGTTAAATCTAAATCGGCTGGCCTGGGAACACCTCAGGGTCCCCCCGGAAGAGCTGGAGGAAGTGTCTAGGGTGAGGGAAGTCTGGGCATCCCTGCTTAGATTGCTGCGTGACCCGGCCCCGGATAAGCGGAAGATGATTTAGATTTAGATTTAGATTTAATATTTAGATTTAGCATTTAGATTTAGCTTTAACATTTAGATTAAGATTTAGCATTTAGATTTAACTTTAGGTTTAGAGTTAACTTTAGATTTAGATTTAATTTCAAATTTAGATTTAACATTTAGATTTAGATTTAACATTTAGATTTAGCATTTAGATTGAATATTTAACATTTAGGTTGGACATGCAAACATTTCCTTAACAGTTAAATGTAAGATGTTGTTTTAGATGTGATTTAAACTTATATGTGAAGGGAAACATGCTAAATATGGGGAAAATTAGCTAAATGTTGAAAATGTGTGCGCTAAAACATTTCAGTCAAATTTTTACATTTGGCGCCTCTTACAAAGTTGCCATTAGACCTGACTGACATGATCATCTGCATCCTATTCAAGAAGGATGACAGCAGTGACTTTGGCAACTACTGCAGAATTTTGTTGCTTAGTGTGGTAGGTAAGATATTTGCTGATATACTACTGCAGCCCCTTCAGCAGCTAGCAGAGTTAGTATGTCCCGAATCTCAGTCTGGCTACAGCAGCAGATGCACGGTTGATGGTTCTTCTTCTTGCATCAAATGGTGGAGAAGTATAGAGAACAATGGCAGAACTTGCACATCGTCTTTATTGACTTCAATAAGATTGTGGGCAGTGGTGGTCTGGTGGTAGGGTGCTGGATTACTGATCCCAAGGGTGGGGGTTCAAGCCCCAGTATCAACGGGTTGTCACTGTTTTCCCCCCAGTGCATCTAACCGGCCATGTCTTTCACTGTATATGGTGAGAGGCATGTAAAAGAACTGCTGATTTTCGTCAAGAGTAGGCTGCATAGCGTGTTTCTGCAATGCACAGGGTGTACCCTGCCCTCACCCAGAGTTGGCTGAGAAGGGCTCCAGCCTCCATCCAACAGTAGTGTTAAGCAAGGGTGCAAGCTAGCTCCCATTGTTTGGGATATCATGCTCTACTTTGCTTTTAAGAACATAAATCCACACTACAATATTGTGGTTCATTTTAGATATGACGGTGACCTATTTGATCTCAGGCGCTTGAAATCAAAGACCAAGACACTTACCACATACATACGAGAAGCCTAGTATGCAGATGATATTGCCATTTTTACCAATAATGGTACTGCATTACAGTGTCTGTTATCTGCCTACAGCAGCTTGTCAAAGAAAATGGGTCTCAGGACCCAGGCTCATCAAGAAAACAAAAATCAAGAGTGTACGTGAACAGGTTGATTTCTTCTACAGAGTAGAGCGCTTTAACTGTAAGTTAGATGAAGAGACAACAGCACGGAATCAGGCTGCATGATATGCAGTGGGGAAGCTTAGGCATAGGGTTTTCAACTGCAGAGACCTGACAGTATATATAAATCCCCTGATGAGTGGGCAACCATGAAACAGGCTTGTCGGGATGAAATTGTAGTTCTTTTATTTTTCTCACATACCATATATTTCTTCAATTACTTTGATTACTTCGATGTATTAAGCACTGTTCTATGGAAAATCGACCCAGGATTTTATGTTTATTTATATACATACCTAACTATATGACCAAACTAACATGTTGACACCTCATTATTAATTCCTATGTGGGCCTTCTCTATACTTTTACCACAAAGTTGCTACAATGTCTTGGAGAAAACTCTTGGAATTAAGAGTCATATCTCAAACATATTACAGCAAGGCAGGGTCAGTGTGGATTAACTGAGGTTCAGGAAGACACGGTTTGCTTGGTTTACAGTGGAAGAACTTGCATTGCCTGCACAGAACCCCTCCTTCAACCTCACTGAAAAGCTTTTCCAGAAGAGTGGAGGGTTTCACAGCAGTAATAAGGGGATTTAGATTGGAATATTCAACAAGCACATATGGGTGTGGATAGACAGGTTTCCACATACATTTGGCCATAAAGTGAATGTGATACCTAAAAAGATCCAACAAGTCATCATTCATGCTTCATGTACAATAACCACTTAATTCTGCTGAGGATGACTCGAGCATTTTCTGGACACACAAAGCAAAACACACATTCACACTTTGGAGTAATGTAGAGCAGCAAATCCATCCACTAGCATATTTTTGTAAGGAATGGGAAAATATGCAAAAATTCTAATACAGTAACAACCATGACCCAGGAAATATAAGGTGTCAACACTGCATCACCATGCCAATGAAATAATTAAAATATGTCAATAAGTATATAATCTGTAAAAAAAGAAACAGAAAAAACTAAACAAAAATGCTTGGCAGTCCATTGCGAGACCAACACACCCAATTAGCCTACTATGCATGTTTTTGGACTGTGAGAGGAAACTGAAGTACCCATAGTAAACCAATGCAAGCAATGGGAGATCATGCAGACTTCACACAGAAACACCCCAGAAATTGAACCCGAGAAACCACCCCTCCCTGCCCCCATTTTATAGGCAGTACAATAAAACGGGTATATCATTAATTAAAGATCGTTTGGGCTTTATTATAACAAGTAGCAATATGGAAGTGTGTGTGTGTGTGTGTGTGTGTGTGTGTGTGTGTGTGTGTGTGTGTGTGTGTGCGTACATGTGCGTACATCTCAGTCTTTGTCAAACAGAAATTAATCATTAAAAATGTTCCCTTTCAAAGAAGGTTGTGATAACCCATCTCACTCCTGGTGGGCTGTGAGTCAGAGCAGAGGCCAAGCAGAAATAAGATTTCCAAGAATAAGTAGGATCTGAAAGCGCTTTGTCATTATAAGTCTGTTTCATTCAATCGTAATTGACTTAAGGTCAATTTTTCAGAACATCGAGAGAGCTCCTCCAAGGCCAAAAAAAAGTGTTGCAGACATTTGTGCAGTTCTGAAATGAAGTTCAGCTTGGTCATCACTGATTCAGTAGGTGGACAAGAGGGAATTATGATTGATTTTCATGGGAAAAAATGCTGACTCATGTTCATATTCATATTCATTTTGTGCTGCTTAATTGTATTAGAATGTGCCATTTTTTTAAGGTTTTATGGATTTGTTTTTCCAGATATGCTTCTAAGTGAGGGGCCTTAAAATGCAGCCTGTGCCCTCTGAGACAATAGCTACAGGTGATACTTACATAAATAAATGCTGTTTGTTTCACTCTCTATTTCAAGTTTAGCTGGATGAAGAAATGCCTTTTTAATATGCAAGAAAATGATGTTCTTTATAAACTGAAAGCTGATGTCCTGGTGTTGTTTTTTAATGAAAATGCAATCATAAATGATATTAAACAGCATCAAGCCTGCAAGATCTATTTCCTACTTACAACTGACTGTTTAAATCTCTTCCCTATAAGACCTCTTTGACATAAGACTTAGTGAAAGAAATGCCCTAGTGTAATGTGAGTTTTATGCAGTGGAGTGCCTTTAATGTTTCACTCTTCTTAATTGAAGGACATCATTGCTTTTTTCCCCCAGAGTAAAAGCAAGATATCTTTGGCTTGTTGCCATCCACACAATATACAGCATTTGTAGCTTGCATGTACAGTATGTGCCAAATGTACTGTATATGCAATATTATGAAGATCTGATGTTATATGTGAGCTGCAGCTTGCTACTGTCTTTGTATTAAACTCTTGCTAAAGGAATCTTCATTATCTATACCTGTCTGTTAAGCTTCAGAAACAAAAGAATGATAAATATGTTGCAATCTATTGAATAGAAATACTATTAAAAATAATAGTACAAATTGCTTTAAGAATTTTTTTACACTCACTCATTTGCCAAACGGCTTAATCCTATTGGGTTAAGCCGGCACCTGGCAAAGGCAGAGAACTCCCTGAACAGCTCACCAGATCCCAGCCTAGAAGCCTAGCTCTGGGTGAAGGCGGGGCACATCCTGAACTTCTCGCTAGAAAAATCATAGAGTCCTTTAATACTGGTTGGTTTTCAAAAGCAAAATACCAACAGTCCAATGTTTAGTGCCAGTGAATACATAAATAAGTATGTGTGTGTTCATGACAGCCACATTTTTGTGTGACATTATTACTGATCTTTAAAAAAACACTCTGAAACAGAAAGCCCTTCATTTTATATTCTTCTTTGCAGTGATTTTGCTTCAGTAAATTGGTTATTGCTACACTGCATAAGAATTTTTACTCTTTTCATAAATCAGCATTAAAAGGCAGTCTGCTTTAAAGTTTTATCTGATTTTCTTCCTTTGTTCTCCATAGTATGTTTTTCCATTAAAGGCTCATAGCTGAGATGGTGCCTGTAATGAATATGGGAGGTTATGTAATTTCCAAGAACTTAGATTAGTGACTTGGTTTGTGTCAAATGAATGTACTGTGGAGAGTAAAACATTACATAAAAATAAATTAGGCACAGCTATTTAGAGTGACAGGTATAAGGCAGATCTCAGCATGCAGAAAATCTTTCCAAAAAAGAATGAGCTATGCACACTCCCATCTACTGAATCTACAGACAAATGCTCTTGCTATATGTAGTAGAATGAGGATTGGCGGAATATATCTTAATGTTTAATCATCCATGATAAAACTCCTTCAAACATGAGTCAAGTGTTTCAAATTATACAATCCAGTGTGAAGTGGGGCTGCATGGTGGTGGCGTGGGTAGCACGTCCGCCTCACAGCAAGAATGTTCTGGGTTCAAGTCCTGGGCTTGGTCATTTCTGTGTAGAGTTTGCATGTTCTTCCTGTGCTTGTGTAAGTTTCCTCCAGATGCTCTGGTTTCCTCCCACAGTCAAAAGACATGTACATTAATCTAACTGTCTATTCCAAATTGCCCCTATGTGTGAGTGTGAATGGTTGTGTGTGATGGCCCTGTAATGGTCTGGCAGGCTGTTCAGAGTCAGCTGAGATAGTCTCTAGCCTCCCTACAACTCTAATAGGATTAAGCAGTTTGGCAAATGAGTTAGTAAGTGATTTTTGTTTTGTGAAGGTCAAGAGAATGATGAACGTTGTGGACACCCATGCACCTCAAGAACTGACATGATTGTTCATTAAATTTAAAATTTAATTTGAAATGATCAACAACTCAACAATTGTAGAAATATTGTCCATTGATAAAGTGATTATTTGGCAAATTTTGCACAAAATCTGAACATGACAGTTTGTGGAATGGCTGTCCCAGAGATCAAAAAGAAAATTTCAACCATCTTGTCAAAAAAAAAAGAAAGAATATAAGTGGTATATCTAAACTTCTACTTCTCCAGCCTCAGCAGGGCTCTTCTTTGTTGAGAAGTAAGGGCTGGACTGCAGCTGTGCATAGACTTCCAGGGACTAAGCAAGATCTCAGTAACATATCCATATCTGCTCCCACTTATCAAGCTTTAACTTGCAAATCTTACAACCTGATGCACATGTGCAGAGGAGACAAGAGAAAGAGTGTACAGTACTACTTCCAATCACTACTATACTCATCCTGAGCCCCATATATACTCCAATATTTAATTAAGGACATGTTGAGGAAGATGCTGGAAAAATATGGCATTGCATAGATCGATAAAATTCTTCGACAAAATCCCGATCCATGGAAAGTCATGTAAACCATGCCAAGAGGGCACACGCTCGCCTGTTAGACAACCAGTTGTATGACAAAGCACAAAAGTTTGAGTTCCCACTGTTTCTGTCCTGTGGTACAAAATCTTGCCAGAGGGCATAATTATGTATGACACCAAGATGAAAGCTGTAACCAGCTGGCCAATTCCCTGGATGATTAAGAACTTACAAGGCTTCCTAGGGTTTACAAATTTTTACCATCCACTTTTTCCAAGTGCGACTCTTTATTGCGACTCTGCTCAGCTCTCCTGAAAAAGCACCCATGCATGCTGTCTTGGAAAGCTGCCACCAAGGACATTCGGCCAGCTCAAGACTGCTTTTACCATGGCACCCATCCTATACTATCTAGATCCCATCAAGCCCTTTGTGATTGATGTTGACACTTTGGAGTTGGTGGTAGGAGCTTTCTTATCCAAGCACTTTGGGGAGAAGTCCAAATGACATCATGCTGCCTTCTTTTCACATAACCTCTTCCCCATTTAGCACAAATAACTTTGGGAACAGCTAGCTATTAGCAGTCACGCTTGCGAGATAGTAGCTAGAGGGCACTGCACACTCCATACACCCAACTATCTAAATTCCTGGCAAACCTGATGCACATCTGCTTTGGGACAGCTGGGCACAGGAAGAACACATGAAGCGCTTAAGGTCAAATGCTGGTGCACTAAGATGAGATTTGATATCCATAAGCATGTTGCATAATGCTTAGCTCGTGCCAAGGCCAAAGTATCCTGGACCTCATGTCACTCACTATCCACTCCTCAAGGCCCTTACCTCAAATTACCTTGGACTCTGTCACTGATTTCCAAGAACCCCTGGGAATACAGTGATTGCCATTTTGGACTGGTTTGCTCGTGTTCCAACATTATGGCATCTTGGAGGACACTGCCAATGATGGGTGTTCAGGTAACATCATGGATGTGGTACAGCCTCATGAACAAGATGGGAGTGTCTGAGAGTCTCTCTTGAAGTTACTGTCCAGAGCCCAGTAAATAAGTTGAAGGATGACAAAGAATCGCCTGTCATTAATGCCTGGTTCCAGTGAAGCAAGTCAGTGTTCAAGCATGTCCATTAACACCCAAAACTTGGCAGAAATCAACAAATGTTCTCCTGGCTGGCAGAGTAAAGAGACAATAATATAGGAAAATCATAATTCAATTTAGTTTTACCAAAGAATCAGATCTCCAGTGTTTTATTGTTAAGGTTAGACCACAAGGTCACAGGATGAACAAGACACAGACTGATTACAAATGTAAATGTGTGTTATAAGTAGGAGAAGTAAAGGAACTTGTTTGTCACATATACTGTTTTGAATGAATATTAGCTACTCAGTCAGCCACAGAGCAATAAAGCCATAAACTCCTGTACGAAGTACACAAAAATGTGGGATCACGAATGGCACGCAGTGGACCAAAAAACTGAGGCAAGGAAGGGATGAAATCACTGAAACTTAAAAACATTTACATTTACGGCATTTGGCAAACACTCTTACCCAGAGCAACTTACAGTTTTATTTAATTTATATAACTGAGCAATTGAGGGTTAAGGGCCTCGCCCAAAGACCCAACAGTGGTAACTTTGTAGTATTGGGACTTGAACCCCCAGCCTTTTGATCAGTACCCCCGAGACTTAACCACTGTTTTGTTTCTAATTTGCATGTGCATTCTGTATATATTATCATATTATATGAATTTACATAATTAGGTTCACACTGATATAGTGAGGCCACCTTCCAATCCTGTCCACTAGAAGACAGCATATTTCCTTACAGCTAATATTCTTTGTGTAGCAGAATGTTTGTAGATTTAAATGTATAATATATTCACTGTAAATGGGGTGTATTTATATTGATTTCTACACTTTATTCACAAAAGATTGCCAACATTGCATTATAAGAGCAGACATGAATATCATGAATATTATGCAAACACGTCGTATGCTTTGAAATATGATGTGAATGGAGCCCTTGGAGCTTGTGCACTGTATCAAAGCACTTTAAGTGTCACGTTTGCATTCAGATGAAAGACCTGAGCCTTGAGGTTCAAGTCATTTGAAGACTTGTGTTTGCATGTGCCATGTTTGCAATACAAAAAGTTGGAGAATTATTTACCAACTTTCAATACTTGGATAAAGATACAGTATGGCATTGCACAAGATAGATTGCAAGAAGTGCATCTCTGATTCAAATTATTATTGGAATTTTTTTTATCTTCATAACAATCAGAGATTATTTTAAAGTTTTTCCTAGTCTAGTCAATAGACTGGGTCTGAAAGCTTCCTGTGCTCCTGTGCCCATATGTCTCTCTACACTTCATTCCCTTTCCGCTCATTCACACTGGTCTAACATACCTGCTTGCACGACATGCAGTCGCCTAGCAACCTATTGTCTGCCCACAGCTGTCTATCATTATCAGGAATTGCTTCTCAACTCAAAGTGCCCGAATCCGACATGAGAATACAGAGACGGGCTTCACATAATTTCGCTCCTATGACGGAACTACAGTCTCTTTGTGATTACAGCCAGCTGTTCATTGAAACTGCTTCTTGCTCCTGCCATCACACATTGTTAGATATTATTACAGGCAGTGAGGGTTACAAAGGGGCTCATAAAGGTTCAGCTGAGACAATCAGGGACTTGTGGTCGCACAACATTTTTTGAACGCCCTGAAACTTTTAAAGCCCTGATTACTTGGAAGTCATGGTTCTCTAAGAATGGCAGGAATCTATTCATTTACTTTTTACTGCTGAAGTAGATCATACTCCAAATGCTTATGACTTATGATATGTGAAAAGGCATTTATTTTTTGCCAGTTTAATGTGGTGAGAATGACTTACTGCACAAGTAAACTGAATTTTCCTTCTGCATTTCCTGAATGTGTTTTTGTCTCCACAGCTGAGGCACATAATGTATTTGTTTATATGTTTCTGACAGCTGCATTGTGTGAATTGCTCACTCGTGGTAAAGTAACAATGAATTCAAAAAAATCCATTTTCAATAAGACTCAGAATAAATTAAATTAAGATAGATATTGTGCTTATTCTTCATCACCCATTGTAAGCCTTAATACCCATTCCTTGTATACACTGAAATGCAGCATGAACAAATGTAGATTACTTAGCTGGGGAAACCAATAATTGTATTTTTGTCAATTTATCACATCACTTGCATTTTTGAGGTAAAAAGGCAAAATCAGTTTAAAATTTTGATTGATTAAAAAAAATTGCCTTATCTTCTTTAGGGTGAGTAAACAATCTATTCAAGGAACACTGGATATGAGGCAAGAATACACCATGGATAGGATGCAAGTCCACTACAGAGCTTTCTGCACACACCACATTTATTGACATATAAGGGCAACTAAGCATAGCCAATCTACCACCGAGTGGTTGAGAGAAGGAAAGAAACTGGAGATCCCAAAGGAAACCCAGCAGGACAGAAAAGAATATTAGAAATTCCCCACAGATAGTAAACTAAGCTCAGCTCAGGATCAAACTAAGGACATGGAGCTGTAAGGCTTCAATGCTACCCACTGTATTTAAATAATAAAAAAAAAACTTACAAAGCATCCATTCCATGCATTTAAAGTAAATATAATTTAATCTGAAAATAATTTATGAATGTTTTTGTAAATGATAAAGATTACCTTATGTATTGTCTGTTATGAACATTTAAAAATACAGTGTGTATTATTATTATTGTTGTTATTATTATTATTATTATTATTATATTATTATTATTATTATTATTATTATTACATAATATTTTTGTTTGTTTGTTTGTTTACTTTTCCCTTAAGTTTGCTATAAATTCTGCTTCTGCATCAACACCTTATGGAGTTTAAACATGTAGATACACACATGTAACTGCGTGCAATTATCATACTTAATACTCTGTAAGCTATTTATGAATTTTTACATCATAGTTAACTTATAGTAATAAACCACAATTACTTAGTCAACCTAGTTATCCATTCATCCATCCATTCATTATCTATACCACTTATTCGTCAGGTTTGCTGGGGAAATTGAAGCAAATCCCAGCAGTCTTAGTGTGAGATGGGGCTCTTACCCTAAACAGGCCACCAGCCATTCACATTCAGACCTAAAAGCAATTTAGAGTAGCCAGTTGACCCAATTTTCGGACTATGGTGGTAACCTGAAGCACAACATCCACACAAGTAGGGGGAAAACATGCAAACTCCACACAGAAAGATCCCAGTTCACTGTTAAGTTTGAACCACACACATAATGACTGCACCACCATGCATCTTAGTTATTTTAATCAAAAATTGAAAAGTGGCACAATAATTTTCTTTTGAATATAACACTGTTATAGGTAGCAATGCTCATCATGTCATGTGGGACTCCCGATGCGATGGAAAAGTTCTGACAGGCCAAATGTGCTGCCCCAGGCTGTCGCCAGTGCAAAATCTCAGGTTTTGGAGGAGTTTGGTGAGGGCCTGGAAAAAGACTATTGTTGGCCTCGAAAAGGTTCTGGACCACCATCCTACACCTCAGGAGGGGGAAGGAGTACTCCACAAGCACTGTTTACAGTGGAACTGGGGAGCTGCTCATTTCGACTGGGGAGGTTGTCAGATAGTGGAAGGAATACTTCGAGGACCTCCTCAATCCTACCAACACACCCTCTGTGGAACAAGAAGAGCCTTTGGGTTCAGATGGGGGTCTGCCCATCACTGGGGGAAAAGTCGCTGAGGTAGTTAAAAAGCTCCTCTGTGGCTGGGCTCTGTGGGGTGGATGAGACCCGCCCTGAATACCTCAGGGCTCTGGATGTTGTAGGACTGTCTTGGTTGACACATCTCTACAATATTGTGTGGCCATCAGGGGCCATACTTCTGGATTGGCAAACCAGGGTGGTAGTTCCCCTTTTTAAAAAGGGGAACCAGAGGGTGTGTTCTAACTATAGTGGAATCACACTCCTCAGCCTACCCGGGAAAGTCTATTCAGGAGTACTGGAGAGGAGGATCCGAACGATGGTTGAACCTCAGATTCAGGAAGAACAATGTGGTTTTCATCCCAGCCACAGCCTTCTTGATCAGCTCTACACTCTAAAGGGTCCTGGAAGGGGCATGGAAGTTTGCCCAACCTGCCCACATGTGCTTTCTGGACTTTGAGAAGGCTTTTGACCATGTCTAGCTTGTGGAGTGTGCTTCGGGAATATGGTATACCCAGTCTATTGCTAAGGGCCATTTGGTGTCTGTATTACCAGAGCCAGAGCTTGGTCCACAGTGGTAATAAGATTTCAAATTCTTTTCCAGTGTGGGTTGGACTCCGCCAAGGCTGTCCTTTGTCTCCGGTTCTGTTCATGATATTTATGTTTAGAATTTCTAGGCGCAACCGCGGCATTGAGGGGTTCTGGTTTGGTGGCCATTGGATCACGTCTCTGCTTTTTGTGGATGATGTTGTCCTTTTGGCTTCATTGAGCCAGGACTTTAAGCTCTTGCTAGAGCGATTTGCAGCTGAGTGTGAGGCGGCCAGGATGAGAAAAAGCACCTCCTAGTCAGAGGCCATGGTTCTCTGCCTGAAAAGGGTAGAATGCATCCTCTGGGTCTGGAATAAGGTTCTGCCCCAAGTGAAGGAGTTCAAGTATCTTGAGGGAAGGATGGAGTGGGAGGCAGATCGGTGCAGTCTCTGCAGTAAAGCAGTAGAGAATAGGGAGCGTTGTGGTGGAGGAAGCTAAGAAGCCAGAAGGCTAAGCTCTCAATTTACCAGTCGATTTACGTTCCTACCCACACTTATGGTAATGAGCTTTGGGTAATGACTGAAAGAACAAGATGGCAAATACAAGCAGCTTAAATAAGTTTTCTTCGCAGGGTGGCGGGACTCTCTCATAGAGATAGGGTGAGAAGTTCGGTCATCCGGGAGGAGCGCGGAGTAGAAATGGTGCTCCTCCGCGTTGAGAGAAGCCAGTTGAGGTGGCCCGGGCATCTGATTAGAATGCCTCCCGAATGCCTCCCTGGTGTGGTGTTTCAGGCATGTCCAACCGGAAAGAGACCCCGGGATCGATCCAGAACATGCTGAAGGGACTACGTCGAATGCCTTGGCGTCCCCCTGGAAGAGCTGAAGGAAATGCCCGAGGAGTGGGACTTCTGGACCTCACTGCTTAGGCTGCTGCCCCAGTGACCCAACCCTAGAGCAAGCGGAAGAAGATGAAGATGAAGATGTGCTCAATTATTATAAAATACATTATTCACAGCAACTATGCACCAATTAACCTAATGTTCTTCTATAGTTTGTGACTTAGTAACTCATCAAACCATTGTACTCTAAGTAAAGTCTATTGGAAAGCTTCTCCCCTTCCTATTCCCTCCCTCTTTCTGCATACTGGCATGGTGTCAGTTGATGCAGTTCAGAAAAAATAAGGCTAGCACTGATGACACTGCAGCAGAAAGCTGGCTATGCTGTTGTGTTGACTAATGATAGCAGCATTTTGATTCTACATTGGCTGGCTTAGTTTATCTTCTTTGTTCAGTCCAGCACAAATCAGTTTTCTTTCTTTATTGCTGTTCCAGTGGCTCACTCCCATTTGGCAGCTGTTGAACTGTCATTGAGCCATTCACTTAGTAGAAAAAAATATGAATATCATTTGTACGGAGGTAACATGAATTTGAAAATACAGCCCAGTAAATGGAGATGAATAAAACACAGCATACAAGACGGGGGCTGCTCATATTTTTACAGAACATGATGGAATACAGCCAGAAGAGTTTTTTTTCAATGACTGTACTTTATGTATTTGTAAACTCACCCACTTACTCATTTCCTGAGCCACTTCAACTTAAAATGTCCCTAGTTATTACAACAGAGATAATTAAGAGTGATCCAGTCAAGGAAAACTGCTAATCATTACTAAACTTCATTTTAGATGACATTTCCTCTATTATTGATTAGAGACTGCTCCAGGTGATTTCTCTAACCTTATTCACCCTTCATTCACTGAACCTATGGGTTAATTCAAGGGAGAAACTCAGAGCTCAGAGATAAGGAAAAAAGCCCTTGGGTTATGTTTTCATGTTGCAGAATAAAACCCTTTAGAGTTTGCAGAGAATGCAAAATTTTCTGTGCTTTTGGCAAGATCTCTATCACTTCACAAGGTCTTTACTTTACAAAAGTAGATTTTCTTTAAGTTCTTAAAGTTCTAGGGTATTTAAAAAGTCATGAAATGCAGATTTATGGCTTATTGTTGGGTTTATTTAATGCATGTATTTGATAAAGAACACAATAATCATACTCAAGTAAAAATAAATGCATATTTATGGCAAATACCTAGAATAAAGAGTAAAGTAGCCCATGAACATTATTAAAGAAGAAGTGCTCGATATTATATATACTTAAATACCAAAAGTAGATAAATAATGAGGAAAAACTATTAATAGAAGTCCTATACACACACACACACATTTATATATATATATATATATATATATATATATATATACATACATACAATACAGCATTTGAAATCATACTAATTTTGTTTTGTCTGACAGCACTGTTGTTAAAAGGCATTATGGTTAGCACGCTCACCTCACAACAAGAAGGTCTGTGGTTTAAGCCCCGTGATAATATTTATGTGAGGAGTTTGCATGTTAATTCTGTGCTTGGATGGGTTTCCTCTAGGTGCTCTGGTTTCCTTTCATGTTCCAAAAACACACACATTAGACTAATTGTGTATTTTTGATTACCTCGAAGTGTGAATGTGAGTGTCAGTGGTGTTGTGTGTGTGTGTGTGTGTGTGTGTGTGTGTGTGTGTGTGTGTGTGTGTGTGTGTGTGTGTGTGTGAAGGGAGGTTTTAAATAGCCTTTTGGCTGTGATTTTGAA
>JAOUQZ010000035.1:20536072-20550680 GCA_028564935.1 Neosilurus hyrtlii
CATTCGCCTTTCCAACACTACCGTCAGAGAGTCCAGCTCCATCCCCACAACGTTACTGGCCTTGTGGATCAGTTTGTACAGTTTGTTTGCATCTGCAACCCTCAGTCTGCTGCCCCAGCATGCAACAGCATAGAGGATAGCGCTAGCCACAACATACTCATAAAACATCCTAAGCAGTGTTCGGCAGATGTTAAATAACCTTAGCTGACCACCATGTCCAGCACACAGCAATGCTGTCAACTTCTCAACCAGGAGGGTCGGCCTGATGGTACTAAATGCACTGGAAAAGTCACAAAATATGACCCTGACAGTGCTCACCGGTTGGTCCAGGTGGGTGTAGACACAGTTTAGCAGGTAGATTAATGGATCCTTCACTCCGAGGCAAGGCCGGTAAGCGAACTGAAGGGGGTACATATGTGGTCTAACCATGGGTCAGAGTTGATCCAGTATGAGTCTCTTAAGGGTCTTAATGACATGCAAAGTCAGTGCCACAGTAATCCTTGGACCCACTGGGAAGTGGGGTCTTTGGTACAGGAATGAGACATGATGTCTTCTACCACACTGGGAGTCTCTGTAGATTCAGGCTCATCATGAACATGTAATATAACATAAGTAATCCACAGAGCTGGGGACACAGGCTTTAAGGACATGGGGGGCTCACCCCATCCACTCCTGCTGCCTTGCCTGAGGGGAGTCTTCTCAGTTGTTTCTCAACCTGATTGTAGGTGAAGTTGACAGGTCGGGTAGGATTGTCAGGTCTAGCACAGGAGGCAGAGGTACAGTAAGGAGAGGGAGGGAGAGAGGGTGGTGTGGCAGGGGCTTTCAGGCTTGCTCCTGACAAGCTGAAAGGGATCTGAGCAGTAGCCGCAGAGTCAGATCTCATAAAAAAACATATTCATTGGCCATGTCTTCACCGCCCTCAGCTCCTCTGCTGTTATTGGCCTGAAACCAGTGATGGTCTTCATACCACTCCAGACCTCTATCATGTTGTTATGTTGGAGTTTCCACTCCAGCTTTCTCCTGTAATTGTCCTTAGCCTCTCTGATCTTGACTCTCAATAAACTTTGGATCATTCTCACCTCCTCTCTGTTGTCAGCCTGGCTTGTTATTTGGGTAACAACAGACTGTTGTCTGTCCTGGGACAATGGCATCGGTACAGAAAGTTATGTAGTGTGCCATACACTCAGTGAGCCCCTCCTTGTCCTCACCGTGGGGCTCACAGAGTACCGGCCAGTCTGTCACTTCAAAGGAACCCTGTAATTTCTCCAAGGCCTCCTCGGACCATCTCCTAACAGTCCTTGTAGTCACAGGCTGCCTCTTCTCAACAGGCAGATAGCATGAAGAAAGATAAATTATGTTGTGGTCAGAGCTCCCCAGTGGGGGGAGGGGGAGGAACTTTAGGCATCCTTAGTATTTGCATACAGCAGGTCTAAAGTTCTCTCCTCTCTAGTGGGACAGTCCACGTACTGCACAAGGTTTGTCAATGTAGTGTCCATGGTGACATGGTTGAAGTCACCCAAGATCAAATGAAAGCACTCGGGTGCTGAGTGTGTAACTGGACTATGGTAGCTTGAACAGTGTCACATGCAGGAGTGGGGCTGTCAGCTCATCCATCTTATTCCCCAGTGACCTCATGTTCCCCATTATTATAGACAGGAGACACGGCTGTTCGCTGTAAGCCTCTGCAGTCTCGCCGCCTTCCACTTTCTCTTCTTCTGCCCTGCTCCTCGGCATCCCCGGTGTGTTTTCCTCCAGATTTCAGCTGGTAAGTCCATGGGTCTGTCCGCTAGTCCAGCCGGCTTCAGGGCGATCAACTGATCCCTGTAGTAAACAAAGCATGCAGCATGAAGTTGCTGCACTGTGGTCCAAACTCTCCATGAAAGTAAAAGTTCCACAGCGATAAAAAGTACAAAAACTCTCTCAACCCACATCTTGAGAAGTACAAAAAAAAGTTAAAGTAAGAAAAAAATAGAGGGCAGGAGCGCCTGAAAAGGCTGCATGCCTGTTAACGCATGTGCATTGAAACATGGATATGAAACATATAGATATGATGGTCAAGTGTCCATAAAGTTTTGTCCATATATTGAAGTGGCAAGTCGTGCATTTGGTACCTGGGTCTTCAGTGGGGACTTAACATACTTAATGCATCTCTTAATACCACCACTATCACGTCGCAATTATAGAAACTATCAGTAAGATACAAAAATGCAATATAACAGTGCCTGGCATTACAGAGAGAGAGAGGCATTTTGTGTACTGTTGGTGAATACCATCATTACTAAAGCAAGAATCCCAGTTAACCCTTTAGTATTACGTAACTTTCACCGGTGATCAACGGTGGAAGCTGTTGGTAAATTTGGTGCTCAGCCAAATGTAATGGCTCAGTGATAGGGTTCAGAATCAATATTTATCTAATAACATGCCAAAAACATAAAACATTTAAATAAAATACTCATCAGAGATAAAATACTCAAAAAAAAAAACCATACTCACCAGAGATGATGATTATTTATAAACAAAATCCATTCTACTTTACTTGCTCAGGAAGACTACAGTTTTGCTCTGAACAACCAATCAGAGGATGGAAAAATGCTGACGTTATTGTGGGCTAGCTGGCCCTGTGAGGCGAATTTGAAATCTGATTGATTAAAGAAACAGCCCCATCGCTAATATAGTTTAAGTGACATCGGCCAGCACCATTGATTCTGAAGGCCCTGGGCAGGATAGATTGACATGGCAGCACATAGAGACTGAAATCTGATTGGACAAAAAAAATCTAACATCCACATACACATACTTGAAGCAGTTCAGTCAAGAGACACTCTATGAAATGAGAAAAAACTGTTCGGAATGAATGAATACAATTTCATGGAACAAATACTAGAATTTAAGTTGTAAATGTAGGTCAGTGCTTCTGATAGTGTTTGGGCCAGCAGAGAAGGCCTTGCTGGCCCTGACGGCCCACCACTGATATAATGTAGTTCAGATAAGATATAACTTACATCTGCATGGACCTTGACAATTCATGCTAAGATATTGCTGGAGAATTTGGTGTTTGTCCTTATTCTTTCATGAATTTATGGTTTCCCCACCCCCACTCCCACCCGTCCCCGACCCAACCTCTTTCTCTTTATCTCTCTTGCGGTTCAGAAACTGCTGTCCATGTCAGAAAGACTTTTGCAGATTTGCGCCAGATGGTGAAATGTAAGCAGTGAGTGCTGGACTAGTGGGACTGTGTTCATGAGAGACAGAAAATGTGTGTGAGTGCATGGGAAGAAACCGGTGAAATATAAGAAAAAAAATTACATTGTAAATTGGAAAAAAGGGATGGACAGAACTTACTCAGAAGAAGCTGATTAAGTCTATCAAAGAATATTTTTACTGAGAAAGGTACTGTGAGTTTTTCCATAGTCCAGACACTGGATTTGAAAAAGCATGATTTAGAAAAATACTTTTGCTGTTAAATTGATCATCATTATGGGTAATTAAGGGCCATTTTCTGAACTGAGTTCCTGCCTGAGATATAATATCATGCTTCTAAACTGTACCTATTCTTGCTGCTGGGGTGGTACCCCTAATCAAGGCTACATCTTTATTCATTCATTCATTCATTCATTTTCTGTACCACTTAATCCTAATTAGGGTTGTTGGGAGGCTGGCGCTCATCTCAGCCGACTCTGGGCGAGGGCAGAACACCTTGCACAGCTCGGCAGGTCATCGCTTGGTTTATCCTATTACATAGGACATCCCACAATTAAAGCCTAAAGTTTATACTATGTATACATGCAAAACTTTACGCTTGAGGGTACCTCTACAATGGCTGAAATCGATATATCAATATATCAGTACTCAGAGATAACACAACATTACCAGTGCAAAATATTATCTTTGAACGGAACTTCTGTGGCCCCATGCCATTGTGCTTTCTTTCTGTTCGCTGTTGTTGGTCTTTTCTATGGCATTTACTTGAGTGACAGCTCATGCTTATGTAAAGTCTTAGCTTGATTTAATGTATAGAGTCAGTACCATTACTGTGAATGATCCTCATAGTTAATTTCTGTTTTTCAGCAATTATTTGGCTTCAGTAAGTAAGCTGAGTAACAAAGTATCACATGAATTTACACCTACAAGCGATTTAGAGGAGCCAATCCACCTACCAGCATGTTGGTGGTGGAAGGAAAATCGAGAAACCAACACAGACTTGAGGAAAACACATAAACCTCAACACAGATAATAACAGATGCTCAGGATTGAGCCAGCAAGTCTTGGTGGGGGAAGCTGGAGTCAATCCTGACTGATTTCAGGCGAGAGGCAATGTATACCCTGGACAGATTGTCAATCTATTGCAGGGCTAACACAGACTCAAACGAACGACTATCCAGTTGATTTATACTGCATTTCTTTGGCCTGTGGTAGGAAACCAGAGTACCCTGAGTAAACCCACTCACCACACGGAAAGGCCCTTAGCCAAGATTTGAACAATGAGCCTCATCACTGTGAGGTGACAGAGTTATCCACTGAGCCACTGTGTCCCTGCCATGGTTTTCATTACAGGAAATAGATTTTTATAGTCTCAGAATATTCTTTGCTCTGTAGCTGAGGCAAAGCTGTTTATGAAGATAACCCTTCCGTAGTAATGCAGTCTCTCATGCTAGTAGCTAAGATTTATCCTTGATTAAATAATCCTGGGGAAATGCCTGAGCATGCAAAGTACAAATAGTGACGTATGTTGAACACCCAGTAGATGGAGACAATCACACCACGTAGCTTTCACTTTACAGCGCATTAAATGACAGGCAACTTACAATATGTTGGTACAGGTAAACTGTCCCAAATGACAAATGTATGGACGGTATTCCTATAAATCTTATACTCTTATACTTTAACATCAGGTCAACTTAAATGGTGATTCCCCCATAAAATGCAGGAAGAGTTAGATTGGATTATTGTATTAGTGTTGGAATGTTAGAAAAATGTCAGTTCTGCCAAATGGGTTGAGGTGGCAGGCCCAGGCTGCCCACAGTGATAAAATCTTGAACAAAGGTTACAATAACAGCCTAATGGAAGACCCCCTGCCTTGTATATTTTAGTGTTCTCTTTGTTCTCATCACTCCAGATTCAATTAATTAGCTAATTAAGAGCTCTTCATTTCTTACTAGGGTCATGAGGAGGCTGAATATAAGGTGGGGTGCATCCAAACAGCTTGCCAGTCCATCGCAGGGCCAGGACACACACAACCATTCACACTTACATCTAAGACCAATTTGGAACAGCCAGTTAGCCTAATGTCCATGTCTTGGACTATGGGAGGAAACCAGATTACTCAGAAGAAACGTACACAATCACAGGAAGAACATGCAAACTCCACACGGAAACTCCATCACTGAGGCCAGGACCCAAACCCAGGACCTTCTTGCTATACCGCGGACATGCTAACCACTATGCCACTGTCACCCTCTAATAGATTAGCCATCCATAATATGATATAGGGCCCTGTGATGGCCTGGCGAGCTGTCCGGTGTGTACCCTGCCCTCGCCCGGAGTAGGCTGAGATGGGCGCCAGCCTCCCCGCGACCCTAATTAGGATTAAGTGGTTCAGAAAATGACATGACAATATGATATAGGGTGGCACAGTGGTGTAGTAGTTAGCACATTCGACTCACAGCAAGAAGGTCCTGGGTTCGGGTCCCGGTTTCAGCGGGCATGCTTGCATGGGTTTTCTCTCTGGGTACTACAGTTTCCTCCCACAGTCTAATGACTTGTACATTAGGCTACCTGGCTGTTCCAAATTGCCCTTAGATGTGAATTTGAGTGTAACTGGTTGAGTGTGTTGGCCCTGTGATGGACTGGCAAGCTGCTTAGGGTGTACCCCGCGTTTGCCCAGTGTCGGCTAAGATACTAGGCACCAATCTCCCTGCAACACTATTAAAATGAATGAATGAATGAATGAATATGACATAATGCATATTGCTCCCAAGCTGTATCCCATTATAGGTGACATCATTTTTCTGACTAAACTTTTGCAAAGACAGTAAAACAGCATTTCTATTTTTTCCTGTTGGTTGTTGATTGGATTACTAATTCTCTTATATACTTACTGTCCCTAGTCAAAAAAGTGTGTATAGAATCCACTCTGTGGCCTGCAGTGGGAATGAAGCTCATCTGTCTGCCTGTAAAATGGAGTTCAGTAAGAACAATAGCACCCCCTGTCTTGCTGGAGGCCCTGCTGCAGTCAGTTGTGTAGCTGGACCCCAATTCACTCATGGTCACAAACACAAGAACAAGAAGAGAACCCGTACAGTAAGCTCATCCTTGTTGTCTCTTGAAGGAATAGTGACAACTGAAGGTAGCTTCACTTAAAGCTCTGAAAATGTGTGGAATAGGTTTGTGTTGGATCATCAATAAAGTGTATTAATATTTATTGAAAATCTCAACTTGTGTAATGTAGGTTAGTTTGAAAAGTATTTCATAGAAACTCCATGCTTTCTATGCTTTGCAGCACACTGTCACACATTAGTTTAGTCAGAATAAGGATAATTAATGTTAAAACAACAACAACAACAACAAATGTAGTTCTTTGACTCTGACCCAATTTAAGGTGCGTCTAAAAGGTGGTGCGACAACAGGGGAAGGCCGTGTGGAGGTGCTAAAGGACTCTGAGTGGGGAACAGTGTGTGATGACCACTGGAACTTGCTGTCAGCTAGCGTGGTATGCAGACAACTGGGCTTCGGTACTGCTAAAGAGGCTCTGACTGATGCGCGCATGGGCCAAGGTGGCTTACACTAAGCAATGAAAGTCTTTAGCCATTACAAACTAATATAATGAGATACTGAAAATGTCACTGTAAGATTTCTGCATACGTGAAACTAAGTTTCATGAAAACGTATCACTGTGCATTATTATTGGGGGTGAAGCCAGTATTTTGCTCATATTAATCAGAATGTGATATAATGTTGTGTAATGATCACCTAATCACAGGTACAGGACACGTGTACATGAATGAGGTCCGGTGCCGTGGGGATGAGAAGAGCTTGTGGGACTGCACTCATGACAACATCACAGCTAACAAGTGCAAGCACACAGAGGACGCCTCAGTCAAGTGCAACATTCCTTACATGGGCTTCGAAAAAGAGGTCAGAAGCTCGCTTTCTAGAGGCGAAGGAATATTTTAGCTAAATAGTTGGAATAGCTGCTTTCTGGTTGACATATTTTTAGGATTTTATTCAAAAATAAACCCAACTTTATATTCTGATGCATGTTTTTTTTTATGTGTCCAGTGTTTGTCGGATTAAATCGATGGAATACATAAATTAATAAAGTAATCAGACAAAGATTATGCTTTGCATTGGTTAAATATATAATAGTGAGGTTAATATAAAAATAATAATTTTCAGTAAAAATTTTAATGTACCATTAACTGTAGGATCACCCTATGATATTTCATGGATGCATTACCTAGTGACATTAAATGAGCCAGTGAACTGTACTTTCCTCTTTGCGTTTTCTCTTTTAACCAATCCCAGATCCGTCTAACTGGAGGCCGTACACAGATGGAGGGCAGGGTGGAGATTCTGGCAACCAGTGGTGATGTTTCAGGGGAATGGGGCCTAGTCTGTGGAGATGACTGGACTTCTCGAGAGGCCATGGTGGCATGCAGGCAGCTGGGACTGGGTCATGCCAGCAGCAGCCTCAAAGTAAGTATTCACAGAATTTCAAGACCATGTGGACTATATCAGAGGTAGCCAGCTCCGTTACCAGTGACTTACTTTCCCAGTCTACCAGGCCTGGCTTTAATATTGTGACCTTAGAATTGTTATGGAAAATAAACAGGGTATGAAACAGGAGTGGGTGTCTATGCTGAGATTAAAGCACAAGTTATCTCAGTATAAGGAACAAAACATGTCCGGACTATGGTGGAATAGAAAGCAGGTTTCTTTTATAGGTTCAAGCTGTAGACTGACAGGATCCAGACATAGCAAGCATAGACTCAAACCCTGAGACATATAATAAGGCTGTTCTAACTAGTATCTTTATAGAAACTGTTAAAATTAGTTATGTATAATTCATTAACAAGTTAGCTGTTTAAATGAACATTGAAAATGGTCAGTAAATGAAAACTATATTAGATGCTACCCTTTTTAGCTCCCGCCCACAAAGTGGCTCAGGAGCTGTAGGAATAGGTTCTGTCACACTTTAGATTCATTTACTTGCCGCGCGCTGAAGCTGTGGCTTTCAAACTTGGTATGCTGTCTCACTACTATGAGTATTAGGATGAGTTTGTGTGTGAGTGACCTTGACCTACTTTTCAAGGTCAAGGTCAAAACTGTATATTAGGGTTCTGGACATTTACTTGCCGGGGCTGGGGCTTTCAAACTTACTTGCATGTTATGAAATGATCCTTTTGGCAGAAGTGTCTGGACCCCTGTGGTCTTTTTTTTATATTAAAAGTTTTGAAAATGCAGAACAACACTTTATTACCAAGTAGTGCCATTTGGCCTATGCATTAAGAAATTAAGGCACCAATTTTGCACCAGGCGCTGTGGCGGAGAGCACTGCAAATTAGCAACTTGGACCAATGCTATCAGAGAGCAGATACTACAGTAGAGTAAAGAGTGTTTACTGAAATAGACCTCAATATTGTACTTTACTGTAGGTGAACACTGAAAATATTCAGCATAGGAAAACAGTACAGAATGCTAGATCATCTTTTATGATTTATATTCTGCAGACCTAATGCTGTAAATCTATGATTAAAATCAATTCTGGGAAACTTCTAATCAAAATCTCAAAGATTTTCATAAGGGTGAATGATGAGTTGTGTATCTGACTTTCAGCCGTATGCAGGCAACTTGAATGAGACAATCTAACTACACTGCTTCCTCTTATGCTAATGTAGTGAGTGAAGTTTATGAGTGAGATGAACAGTTATTAAGATAAATGAGCAGGAATCTTCTTTAACTTACTTAAACTAAACTTAAATACTGACACAGAAGCACAGTGAGATGAATGAATACATATTATATCCATGCACATACTGCATGTAGTGCATGCTGTTTATACAAATGAAAAGCACAGTTATTTTTTGTTCTTCAGAAGGAAGAGTATGACTTCACTGAACAACTGAAGTTGTAGGTATGCAAAGATGAAAAATCATTGATTTAAACTATTGAAAATGCACCAATATGGCACCTCACAGAAAGAAAGTTCTCGGTTCAAGTCCGTGATCGGCGAGGGCTTTTTTTCCCCGTTTTCGAAAGCATTTTGACCCTGTGCTTGGTGGGTTTCCTCCAGGTGCTTCAGTTTCCTTCCACAATACAAAAACATGAACGTTTGGGCAAGTGGCTACTCTAAATTACCCACAGGCATGAATATGAGTGTAAATGGATGTTTGTGATAGGGAATAGGTTCTGCAGAAGGTTTGTGCAGCAGAAGCCATGAAAGTGGCCCAAGGCACCCAGTGGGGTGGAATGGTAATATAGGTAGATAGAAGCAAAATGAGCTGACAAACCAATCAGAATTTCTATAATTTGCAAAATAAATAAATAAATAAATATGAATCTTTGAACTATCAGTGTAATAGAACTATAATCCTGTTTGCATACATTGCTGTCAGGTAGCTCAAAGAATATTGCGTGCAGTCAGGATTCATGTGCAGATCAAGGGCAGGATGGACAACAAGGGCAGAGTGATGGTTAGCTCCAGATGGAGCACTAGGGAGGCCATGGAGGCCTGCCGTCATCCAGGCCTTGGCTATGCCCTGCTCGCTAATACAATATCAGAGGACTGCTGTATGACTAAGTCCGTTCATATCTGAATTCAGGGTTCTCTTTTTAAGTTGCTTATGCTATAAAAAAATGTATAGAATACTGTATATATCATGGGTCTGTACTCTAGTAAACACATGACGAAAACTTAGGCATAAACTGTCTGGTTTATTCTGGCATTATTACCAGACTGCTTGTTAATCTTCAATATAATGATAGATAAGGTCTCTATAACTCTTTATACTGTGTCATTACTAAGGAAACCTGGTACTGGGACAGTAGTAACGTGACTGAGATGGTGATGAGTGGGGTGAAGTGTCGTGGAGACGAGATGACTCTAACCGAGTGTCAGCACCATCGTGTTGTTAGCTGTAAGAGGGCAGGAGCTGCATTTGCTGCTGGAGTTATCTGCGCAGACAGTAAGTAATATGTATATGACCAGTCTATATAATAGCACCTGATTTATTAAGTTTTTATGTTACTGATTACATAAGAGAGAAATGACAAGACTGTTAAAACTCTTAAAGTTTTTTGATAAAGTATAAACATATCCTTTATCTCTCACAATCCTCAGCGGCACCAGATCTTGTCCTGAATGCCCCTTTGGTGGAGTACAGTGTTTACATAGAAGACCGTCCTCTGCATTTGCTTTATTGTGCAGCAGAGGAAAACTGTCTCTCAAAATCTGCAGCAAACGCTAACTGGCCATATGGACAGAGGCGTCTTCTTCGCTTCTCCTCAGAGATCCACAATGTGGGCCAGGCCGATTTCCGTCCCCGTTTGAGCCGTCATTCCTGGGTGTGGCATGAATGCCACAGGTAAGCATGTGGGCAATGAATCAATGTCATTCGTTGCTATATAACTGTAAATATGTTTGTCACAAGCTGTTTTGTGATTCGTTGGTACTGATGGAATGATGTTTAATAGGATGACATGGTGCTGTAAGGGTGAGCACATCTGCCTCACAGTAAGAAATTCCTGGGTTCATTTCAGGGTGGACGTTTTCATTATTGTTTTGTGACATTGAATAGGAAAACCTGGAAGTCTGAGACTTGCAAAACTAAGCTGTATTATTTATATCATGGGTTCATCCCGCACCTATAGTTTATTAATATTTAAATTTGCTTTTGGGACACAATTAGTCACATTTGAGATGTTTGCTCTCGTGAGCAGACTTTAAAGTGACTGAGTCTAGTTTTATATTAGGAAATGGATATGAGAGCAGTAATAAATCCTGCTGTAATTTTGCCAGCTGCACTCACAATGTGTGTTACGCCTACCAGGCACTATCACAGCATGGATATCTTTACCAACTACGACCTGCTGGATCTCAATGGCACAAAAGTGGCAGATGGTCACAAAGCCAGCTTCTGCCTCGAGGACACAGACTGCAATGACGGTACGGCAAGTGTTATGACTATGGTGATTTTGATATGCAGAGCCTTAAGCTGCACATCTGGGTCTGATTTTACTTTTTAGGAGTGTAACGTAAGTACAAAGAAAGGGTGCCACACTTTACATCTATCAAATAACACATTTATCCTCATGGTTGGACAGTTTTTAGGTTTAGGTTATGTTTTACAGTATATGTTACATATCTTTATTGCTGCAGGTGTCTCAAAACAATACGAATGTGCCAACTTTGGGGAGCAAGGCATCACGGTTGGCTGCTGGGACACATACAGACATGATATCGATTGCCAGTGGATTGATATCACTGATGTTAAACCTGGAAATTACATACTGCAGGTAAACAGTAAGACAAAGACACCTATATATACACACTATTCAAAAGTTTGGGGCCACTTGGAATTGTTCTTGTTTTTCTAAAGAAAACATCTTTGTTTTACAATTTAAAAAAATCCAAAATTGATCAGAAAGACAGCCTAAACACTGTGAATGTTGTACATGGTTATTATAGCTGGAAACAGCTGGATTTTTAATGGGATATCGATATAGGTGTACAGAGGCCCATTTTCAGCAACTATCATACTTGTGTTCCAGTGGCACATTGTGTTGCCAATCCAAGTTTGTCATGTTAAAAGATAATAGATAATTATAAACCCTTTTACAATTATGTCAGCGCTGCTGAAAACTTTTGTGCTGATTAAAGGAGCAATAAAATTGGCCCTCGTTGAGTATCTGGAGAATCAGCATTTGGGTTTGACTCAAAATAGGCAGCAAAATTGCTTTCCCCAGAAATTTGTCGTTCTATTTTTCTTCTGAGGAATAAAGGCTATTCCATGAGTAAAATTGCTAAGAAACTAAAGAATTCATACAATGGTGTACTACTCTCTTCACAGAGCATTGCAAACTGGCGCTAACTGGGATAGAAAGAGAAATGGGGACCACTGTGCACAAGTGAGCAAGAGGAGACATACATCAATGTCTCTGATTTAAGAAACAGATGCCTGCTAGTCCCTCAATTGGCCGCTTCGTTAAATTGGTACCCGTAAAACTCCAGTCTCAATTTCAACAGTGAAGAGGCGAGTCTTGGATTACGTCCTTCTAGAGAGAGTTGCAAAGAAAAAGCCATAACTGAGACTGGAAAAGATTAGGAAGGGCAAAAGAACACAGACATTGGACAGAGGAAGATGCTGGGGAGAGACGAATATAAGTTTGAAGAATTTGGGCATAGAGGAAATGAAAACATTCTGTAGGTGTGCTTGATTCGGTCAAGCATGGGGTGTGTGTGTGGGGGGGGGGTGCTTTGGTGGTGGTAATATAGGGGATTTGTACAGGGTAAAAGAGATCTTGAATAAGAAAGGCTATCACTTCATTTGCAACAACATTTAATGTGTGCGGATGGTGCTTGATGGCAGTCACTTTCGTCCTACAGCAGGACAGTAACCCAAACACAACTCCAAACTATGCAGGAACTGTTTAGAGAAGCAGTCAGCTGGTATTCTGTCAATAATGGAGTGGCCAGCTTAGTCATCATATCTCAACCTTCAAATCGAGCTGTTGTGGGAGCAGCCTGACCGTATGGTAGGGAAGAAGTGCCCATCTAGCCAGTCCAACTTGTGGGAGGTGCTTTTGGAAGTATGAGGTGAAATTTCTTCATCTTACCTCTACAAACTGACTGCAAGAATACCAGAATAGGTATAATAGCTGCAAATGGAGGATATTTTCAGTGTTTTTGTTTTTTAGTCATCCTTTTACCTCAATATACTTGTCGGAATGATTATTTTGGTTCTCTTTGCGTACAATAGCATTGTTCAATATATTTTCACCAAAAAATTATAGAGAAGTAATTTCTTTTTAATAGGAGCCCTTTTAGACAAAAGTGGTGGTATATAATGTTCACTGCACACTACTGTATATGTATAAAATTTATGTATGTACGCAGAAAAACAAGGGAAGGGGTCTAGCAATATGGTGTTCAAACAGTACACTCTTGTGGCAGACATATGATACAGCAGCAGCACAGAAAATAGTAAATTGTTAGGATTGTTGAACAGATATAGCACATGATGATGTACGAAACGAAGACACCTGTAAGATTTATCACTTAAAATTAACTGGTCATCTGTTTACATTTTACTTTCTTCCTCCAAAATACTGTATGAAAATAATTATGCTGGATTTGTCTCTCACAGGTGATACTAAACCCCAATTTTGAGGTAGCAGAAAGTGACTTCATCAACAATGCGATGCGTTGCAATTGCAAATACGATGGCCATCGAATTTGGTTGCATAAATGCCACTTAGGTAACAAATGACCCTATTTGTACTGGATATGCAGTGTTTACAATGTTTGATATTTTTTTAAAATATTGCACTACTGATTACATCATTACTGTCTACCTTATATGCTGCTTTTAGCAATACAATCACAAAATGTTATTTCATATTTTGCTCTTAGGTGATTCATACAGCGAAGAAGCAGAGAAACAGTTTGAACTCTATCCTGGTCAGCTGAATAATCAGATCTTATAACACCGATCATCAACACCTGATTTAAGTGATTAGCAGCAGTAGCTAAATAATACCCTACTATTTATTCTTACTGAATACCAAATTTAATATTCATCTACGCAGTTCTGTAGAATACACCATGGACAACTGTCCAGCTACCAACATGACATGGGAGCTAATGTTCTTGCTTACAGCCATTCCAGCCCTTTGTTTGAAATGAAATACATGAAATGAATGGAGCAGCCCAATTCATTACTTCCTCGTTAATAAACCAAACTTTTATTTCTTATCTTAGATAAATAAACGTATGGACAATATTAAAACATGAGAATGTTCATAATGGATGCATTTATAAAATGCTGAATATATTTTTCAACAAGATGTCTCAACCATGTTTGTTTATCCCTGATGACAGCAATTTCTATTTAAACATAGGCAGTGGATATCAATTTTCAGGTGGCATGTACAGCATGTAATGTGTTATATTTCTAACCCTCCAATTCTTTTGGAGAAGCGATATTCCACCTTTAAAAGTAATGCACAAGCAAATCAAACCCATAATCCACATTGGGCACCTAGCCCATGACTGCAAAAACTGAAAACTGCTTCCTTAAAAACCTGCTGTTTCTTGGTCGTTTTCCCCAGCACTAAGTAGGTGCTGCCAGTCCTTACCTGCATCATCTAGATTAAGACCAGAGGCAACACACATATACATACATATACATACATACATACATATACATACATACATACATATATATATATATATATATATATATATACACTTTACTCTTTTCACTCTCAGCATCTATGGATCTCCTCTGCCCACTATCTGCAAAATCCAAGAGGACTTCTTGCCCTGCTCCTTGGCTCTCAGAGGTACTTCGAAGCAATCGTAGACAACTCAGAGCAGCTGAGAGAAAGT
>JAOUQZ010000035.1:20550780-20575646 GCA_028564935.1 Neosilurus hyrtlii
ATATGTATATATATATATATATATATATATATATATAGACACACACACACACATACAAATGCTATTGTAGGTGATACGAACCATAAATATCATCCCGACAAGTATATTGAGGTAAAATTATGGCTAATAGATAGATAGCAAAATAAATAAACCTGGAGATGGCCTGGTGAGCTGTCCAGGGTGTACTCTGCCCTCGCCCAGAGTCGGCTGAGATGGACATCGGCTTCCCCGTGACATTAATTAGGATTAAGCGGCTCAGAAAATTAATGAATGAATGAACCTGAAGAATAAATTAAATAGAATTATGAACTAGATAATAATTAAATAGAATAAATTCGTCATGCCGGGCATTTGTCCACGATATCAGAAGGTGAAATTTACGTTAAGTTGCAGTCAGTTTTACAGCAACTGTACCTTTCAAACAAAATGTTCAGATTTTAGTGAAGTTTTGATCTGTTTTGGCATCAATACCTAAAAATATACTTCAGTTTACATGAATCTTTTATGTTGCCCGTTTTATATTTTCAAGCACTTTTCTCAACCAAAGATGTTCATAGAAATGACACCTGATCTTACATGTTTTGTTATACATATATTGCAGAGCCATGACTGCACCACAGAATCTTATGACTTTTAATGATTTCATTCAGATGGAGGTCAGTGACAAGCACATCTTAAGTGTCCATTGCAGAATTTTGGTCTCATAGCAGTGCAACTTAATGGGTACATTACATCACAGCCTTAAAACTTACTAGTGGAACAGTATTTCCTTTCTATTGGTAAGGGTGTTGCAGCAGATGGCACATTCACTGAGCATTCTGAATAACTAAAAGAGGATTTAAAGTTTGCGAATCCTAGGGTCAAAATGGGTATACCATTGATGTCATATTCTATGGTGCATCAAATAGTGCTGGAACACTCACTAGCCAAACCACTTAATCCTACTCGTGTTGCGGGGAGGTTGGTGCCTACCTCAGCTGACTCTGGATGGATGAGGTATGTCCTGAACAGCTCACCAGACGATCACAGGGCAACACACAACCATTCACTCATACCTTGGGTCAATATGGAACAGCCAGTTAGCCCAATATGCATGTCTTTAGACTACGGGAAGAAACCAGAGTATCCAGAGGAAACCCACACAAGCACAGGGGGTTGTAAGGGAGCAAACTCCACCCAGAAATGCCCAAGCCAGGGGCCTCATGTACAAAGGGTGCGTACGCACCAAAACGTTGCGTACGCACTTTTTCACGGCAAAGTTCAGATGTATGAAGAGTGAAATGTCTGTGGAAATGTGTGGTGCTTCACGCAAACTTCATGGCTGGCGTATGCATGTTTCTGCAGCCGTTGGTGCTTTGGTGACACTTAGAGGTGATTCTGGGAAACTGTTCATAATGTGAACTTTAGTCCTCAGACTTGATTAAAGCGCATTTTGTATCGAGAGCCGGTTTTTATAATGTAATCAGCACTGTCACTGCACACACATTGCTATAAAAGCACCATCACAGGATAAATTTATATCAACAGGAAGCATTTTCATTCGATCACTGTACAGATCACATGTGATGCACAAATGCAGTGAACTAACATTATGGCGAGGTTTCCTGGTTCAACCACGATTCCTACACCCTGCGTAACAGCATGGTTGGGAACTACACGCTGGCACTGTGCGCGATGGGTGATTTCCACCATTCACCAATGCATTTATTGAGTCACTGATATTTGTGTGGATGCCTATGAGCATGCGGTCATTTATGCCACCGGTTGCACAGCACAGCGCGGGGAGGCCACGGCCAGTCGGGCGGGCAGCAGAAATCCCCCGTTTCTGTGACGCCAGAGCCGCTGTGGATGGTGGAGGAATCCCTGAGTCTGTGGCTGCGTGTCCTCCATCTCACTGTCTGTTTTAAAAAATAAATAAATTGTATTTAAACATGAGTCAAAGTCTTGGAAATCCTCTTCCTTGTACTGGCATGTTTAAATTTGCCAAACCAAAGAGCATGCACACATTTCCACATGAACCTCTATCTTACAGGGCTGTGAGCTTGAGGGTGATCAGAAACCCCATAAATATTGCATATTTAAATGTGGGCGTGGACTGGGAGGGGTCTGGTACTCCTACATGTGCGCTCAATTCCACATTGATTCGGATGTTCAAAGGAAATGTGCTTGTATTCATGCCTTCGCACAGATTCATACATCTGAATTTTTTGTGCATACGTTTTCTGGATTTAAATGTACGCCATTTTTCAGTAAGAATTCCACGCAAGTCTTTGTACATGAGGCCCCTGGAAACTGAACACAATGCCTTACTGCTGTGAGACAGAGGTGTAACCACTACACCACAGTGCTTAAACATATTTCAATAATCTTAGCACCATATTATTTCTTAAGCTCTACATTTATTAGTTGTGTATTCATGAGTTCCTTTTTTATTCACCGTCGCCAATCCCATACATGCCTTCAATGCTTAATCAGTCAATAAGTACCTATGAAAAGACATGTACAACTTGATCTCATTCACTTGAAACACACCCGGTCCTTTAGAATAATACCTCCGTATAATAAAGTTGACATATGAAACCATACAACTTTATTTAAAACTATGAAAGATGTACATGGGTTAGTACATTAATTTGGCCAGGTTAAATATCTGAATAAATGTGTTCACAGAAGTTCTCGCTGTCACCATTCGGAAACACACAAGAAAACTTACCTGTAGAAAAGAACTTTATTGCCTCCTCTATTCAGCTTAACTGAATGAGCCTTTCAGCAAGATGGTGGCCAAAACAAGGCCATTGTAAAGTCTGCAGTAATATTGTGGATGTCTATGGCCGTAATCAATCATTCATTTGCCTTTCAATCTATCACTGGGTCAACACGCACAATCATTCACATTCCCACCTGGGGGTCATTTTGAATAGCCAATAAGCTTAACAGAGTATGAGTTTTTGGACTGTAGGGGGAAACCCACATGAGAACAGGGCAGAACATGCAAACTCCATCGACATTTTCTCTGAGCCTGGGGATCCCATGTAATTTGAACGACCAAAAGAGGGACGCTACCACTAGTATACTACTGGAATGTGAATTCGATCTACCTCCTCTAAATAATAACATTAAATAAGTAGTGGGTTCAATAGCATCTCCTGCTCATTGACCTACACACTGTGCCCCGACCCTTGGACATCTATGATTTGGCGGCTGAAGCTGAATACAAAATTAATGAAAGACCTTATAAAACATTTTAAAGAATTTAACTGATCCCTGTGCCAAACCACTGCAGTGCCACACTGGGCTTAAAATGAAAAGGACAACTGTATTAAAATTTCATAAATGAATCACCACTACAACAGATACCCAGGAGCCAAGATTACTTACTGTATGATTTATTGGTTTTACACAAACACAAGTATCAGAGCATCACAGAAATTTACATGTGCCCAGTCTTTTGCCAAGGGTATTAAATAAACACAAAATACAGTGTAACCACATGGAAACATCATGGAATCAGTCATGATGTCCTTCTTAAACCATTTGCTTACTCCTGTACATGAGGGTCTTAAGACACCTGCTTGATATTACTAAACATCGCCATTTTGCGATGAGAGCACAGAATGATAAGAAAATGGTTGCTATAAGCTCAGACAGAACAAAAAAAGAAAAAAAAACCCAAGAGAAAACAGCGAATAGAAATAGTTTGGGAGTTGGAGTGGTTTTGCTGGGAGACCTCTATATTCGGCCAAAATGAATTGATGATAAAAGATAAAACAGATAGGCTAATAACTAATGTATGGGCATCTATGCCCACACATACTATATAGTCGGATCAGTAATTTAAGCCAGCTCCTCCTCCTCTTCATCAAACTCTCCTTCCTCTTCAGCAGTTGCATCTTGGTACTGCTGGTACTCTGACACCAGGTCATTCATGTTGCTCTCAGCTTCTGTGAACTCCATCTCGTCCATACCCTCACCTGTGTACCAGTGAAGGAAAGCCTTGCGTCTGAACATGGCCGTGAACTGCTCGGAGATGCGCTTAAACAGCTCTTGGATAGCTGTGCTGTTTCCAATGAAGGTGGCGGACATTTTCAGACCACGGGGTGGGATGTCACATACAGCTGTCTTCACATTGTTGGGGATCCATTCAACAAAGTAGCTGCTGTTCTTGTTCTGCACATTGAGCATCTGCTCATCCACTTCCTTCATGGACATGCGGCCACGGAAAACAGCAGCCACGGTGAGGTAGCGGCCATGACGTGGGTCGCAGGCAGCCATCATGTTCTTGGCATCAAACATCTGCTGGGTTAATTCGGGTACAGAAAGTGCACGGTACTGCTGACTACCCCTGCTGGTCAAGGGGGCAAAACCAGGCATAAAGAAGTGCAGACGGGGGAAGGGCACCATGTTGACGGCCAGTTTGCGCAGGTCTGCATTGAGCTGCCCAGGGAACCTCAGGCATGTTGTGACTCCACTCATGGTGGAAGAGACCAAGTGGTTGAGGTCACCATATGTGGGTGTTGTGAGCTTGAGGGTGCGGAAACAGATGTCATACAGGGCTTCGTTATCGATGCAGTACGTCTCGTCCGTGTTCTCGACCAGCTGGTGGACAGACAGCGTGGCATTGTAAGGCTCCACCACTGTATCAGAGACTTTGGGTGAGGGGACAACGCTGAAGGTGTTCATGATGCGATCTGGGTACTCTTCACGGATTTTGCTGATGAGCAGGGTGCCCATGCCTGACCCAGTACCACCTCCCAATGAGTGAGTGAGTTGGAAGCCCTGCAGGCAGTCGCAGCTCTCAGCCTCCTTACGCACCACATCCAAGACAGAATCCACCAGTTCAGCACCTTCTGTGTAATGGCCCTTGGCCCAGTTATTTCCTGCACCACTCTGGCCTGTGGAGAGGAAGCACTGCCCATTATATATGCAGAATCCCAGCTAACAGGAAACAGCAGGCAAATCACCCAAATATATCTGACAGATGAGACGGTATCAGATTTAATGCTTTGCATCTGTATGCTGGTGTAAAATAAAGAGACCGTGGTAATTATATTAGTGTGGTGTAAGAATTACCAAAAACAAAGTTGTCAGGCCTGAAAATTTGGCCAAATGGCCCAGAGCGCACAGAGTCCATGGTACCCGGCTCCAAGTCTACCAGCACAGCACGAGGGACATACTTGCCACCTAGGGGGGATTTAAAAAAAGAGGGAGTGATCAGGCTGTTAAGGAATATGCATAATTATCTATATAACAAGGTGACCCCAAAAAGAAGGGAATCCCCACATTTCACAAATGTATCAATAAAGACAAATAAAATTTAATTGAAAATAATTTCATTATCGTAGTGATGTAACTTAAAACCCTTGAATGTTACATTGATACGCTCAAAAACAACCTCAAAGGCCACAACTTGAACATCTTGAGCTTGAAGAACTCAATTTGTGGTTTCAGTAAGATGGAGCTATGGCACACACAGCTTAAAGATCACTGGAAGTGCTGAAGGAAATGTTTCTGGATCGGGTGATCTTGCTACATGGCGATGTTGGGTGGCCGGCCTGTTCCCCTGACCTTGCCCCTTGTGATATTTTTTTGAGGGCAACCTAAATTACAAGTGTATACTCATCGACCTCTTCAAACGCCTGAAGCCCTTAAGGATTCTATTCAGCAGGAGATAGATGTTGTCCCACCTGGCACGACCCATCGAGCCATGGCAGCTTTCAGAGATTGCCTCCAAGTGTGTACAGACAATAACAGACACCGTTTGGAGGATGTCATCTTTAAAACATTACGTATCAAACTGTATTTAATTAAGGTTTATGTATGCGAATAATTTGTTTATCTTTAAAAAAATTTTATTTACCTTTGGAAATGTGGGAAGGTTTCATTGGGTGGTTGGTACACGTACACACACACAGACACTTAACATGGTCGTTTGAAAAGCTCACCTGAGGCTTCATTGTAGTAGACATTAATTCTGTCCAACTGAAGATCACTGTCCCCATGGTAACTGCCCGTGGTGTCAATCCCATGTTCGTCGCTTATGACTTCCCAGAACTGAGGGCATACAAATTCAGGGTTAATAATGTGAAAATACTAGTTTTGCCTCAAGAAATTTAATATAAAGCTTTGCAGACGGAAATTTTAATCAAAAGCATCAAATAAAATTGAACAATGCATCATCCGAACAGAAAATAAGTAAAATAGTAATTTCTTTTCTTGTTGCTAAGGCGGCTTACTGTGAGCCTAACCAGATATAACTGGCCACAGCAATGCCAAAGAGCGCACATGTGGGTGGGCCAACACCCTTCAGCAGCTGAATTGTTTCACCATAAGCTCATTCACAGTAAACCACTTGTTGAGAAAAATGGACAAACCAAAAAAGTAAAAATCGGAGGTGCACGGTAGTATGATGTAAATAAGATTGTCAAAATGTGAAATATGTCGACTGGTTGAGGAGCGGTTCAAGATTAAAGCATGTCTGACAACAGACTACGACGACAACCAAAGCCAACATATAGATCACCAAAACAAAAATAGTATATTAAAAAAAAAAATTTACCTCTAAAAAGAAAAAAAATTATTCAATCCACATGACCTAAACCAGACCGAGGCCTTTGGGAGTCTGAGTGAGGCCACGAAAACCTGTTTATGTCAAGAAGTGAGAGATTTCCTTTCATACCTTTGCACCAACTTTGTAGCCACACTGTCCTGCTTGCAAATGAACTACTCTCTCGTTCCGTATGTTGGAACGGAACTCTGAATTCCAACAAACAAGAAGCAATGTATGAAGTTGAATAAATATCCAGGGTGCTGTCACAGACTGAAGGTTTAACAATATAGTAGATGTTAAACAGGGCTTTACCACCCCTCTCCATGTCATTGTAAGAGTGGGTGGGTCATCATGACAAAACAGCGGGACATGGAGTCCAGCACCCAGTACGTCACCAGGTGGTCCTTTCCCCTAAGGGAGTTGACACACTAGAGGTGTGATAGAAAAGTGAAGGCAATTCAGGGCTCAATATATCCTGAAATTTGTCTTACATTCGCACCATTGTACTATGGTTGTCTGGTTTGTGAACACGTTTGAAATTTGAGTGTCGCAAAACGAGGCTCTAGTGTGGAATAGTCTCGAGCAGTCCGCTCATGTTATGAGAAGGTTGCAAAGTTTGGGTTTTGCTTGCAAATTTAATTTTTTTGGTTCACAGAGAAAGCAACAAGTTGGAGACTTCTACACAAAGTATGAGACTTGCTGGCCTGCTATATTCTGTGTATTGTCATCATTCGTATTTTATTCATGTTAAAAGTGAAAAGGTTTGAGAACAAAAAACCACCACAAGATTCTTTCACCCCCCCTCACTAAACATGAACAAACCACCACGCGATATACTTAAGCTGCAAAACAGTCGTTGGCACATGGAACTGCAACATATCTTAAAGCGAACTTCAAAATTCACCACAACCAAAAAAACAAATCAAATTTACTTTCACACCACTAGTATGATCATCCTTTAACAGAGGGGCCCTAACATGCTGGGACAATACAATGAAGGGGTCACAAAGACCACCAATATTAATTTGATTTCATATTGTTTTGAAATGATTCATACAACAGAGAAACAGTTTGAACTTTGTTCACAACCATTTCAGCCCAAGACCTTAAATTATCCCTTTATGTAACCAGAAATAGCTGAATGGAGCAGCCCATAAAAGACAATTTAGGGATAATATTCTCGATTTGATGTACTGTAAGGAAGATAACGGCACCATTCTGGCACAAAGCCCTTATAAAACATTTGCAAAAAAAGTAAATACATTTAGGAAACCCTCATGTTTGTCTCCCCCCCCGTGTTTTTTTTTTTTTTTTTTTGCACAAAGGCATTAAAAGAACATTGGTGCAACACTAATTACTGCAACAGTAACTAGCTTCTTCAAAATGGTCTGCTTGGTCACACCAAAGGTCCAACATATCTATAGCAGAGAGATCTTTTTACCAACTGCCAAAGTATTGAACCAAAGAAATTGAATGCTTTTGCTGGAACACTGTAGAGCACCACTAGTGATGGAGTTGTATTAGATTAAATTACTGCAACAAACACGCTGAAACCATGATTATGAATTGTGGGATTTATTGCACAACCAGAACACAAGTAACAAAACCATAGAATCTGAGAAACAACTCAGTACGTGAAAAAGACACAGAAATAAACAGTGAACATACACAAAACAGATTTAACCGTGTCAGTAATTTAAGCCAGCTCCTCTTCTCCCTCCTCCTCAAACTCTCCTTCCTCTTCAGCAGTTGCATCTTGGTACTGCTGGTACTCTGACACCAGGTCATTCATGTTGCTCTCAGCTTCTGTGAACTCCATCTCGTCCATACCCTCACCTGTGTACCAGTGAAGGAAAGCCTTGCGTCTGAACATGGCCGTGAACTGCTCGGAGATGCGCTTAAACAGCTCTTGGATAGCTGTGCTGTTTCCAATGAAGGTGGCGGACATTTTCAGACCACGGGGTGGGATGTCACATACAGCTGTCTTCACATTGTTGGGGATCCATTCAACAAAGTAGCTGCTGTTCTTGTTCTGCACATTGAGCATCTGCTCATCCACTTCCTTCATGGACATGCGGCCACGGAAAACAGCAGCCACGGTGAGGTAGCGGCCATGACGTGGGTCGCAGGCAGCCATCATGTTCTTGGCATCAAACATCTGCTGGGTTAATTCGGGTACAGAAAGTGCACGGTACTGCTGACTACCCCTGCTGGTCAAGGGGGCAAAACCAGGCATAAAGAAGTGCAGACGGGGGAAGGGCACCATGTTGACGGCCAGTTTGCGCAGGTCTGCATTGAGCTGCCCAGGGAACCTCAGGCATGTTGTGACTCCACTCATGGTGGAAGAGACCAAGTGGTTGAGGTCACCATATGTGGGTGTTGTGAGCTTGAGGGTGCGGAAACAGATGTCATACAGGGCTTCGTTATCGATGCAGTACGTCTCGTCCGTGTTCTCGACCAGCTGGTGGACAGACAGCGTGGCATTGTAAGGCTCCACCACTGTATCAGAGACTTTGGGTGAGGGGACAACGCTGAAGGTGTTCATGATGCGATCTGGGTACTCTTCACGGATTTTGCTGATGAGCAGGGTGCCCATGCCTGACCCAGTACCACCTCCCAATGAGTGAGTGAGTTGGAAGCCCTGCAGGCAGTCGCAGCTCTCAGCCTCCTTACGCACCACATCCAAGACAGAATCCACCAGTTCAGCACCTTCTGTGTAATGGCCCTTGGCCCAGTTATTTCCTGCACCACTCTGGCCTGTGGAGAGGAAGCACTGCCCATTATATATGCAGAATCCCAGCTAACAGGAAACAGCAGGCAAATCACCCAAATATATCTGACAGATGAGACGGTATCAGATTTAATGCTTTGCATCTGTATGCTGGTGTAAAATAAAGAGACCGTGGTAATTATATTAGTGTGGTGTAAGAATTACCAAAAACAAAGTTGTCAGGCCTGAAAATTTGGCCAAATGGCCCAGAGCGCACAGAGTCCATGGTACCCGGCTCCAAGTCTACCAGCACAGCACGAGGGACATACTTGCCACCTGGGGGGGGAATTTTTTTAAAGGGAAAAAGGTAAGGAACGTGCACACAGACACACAAAGACATGTATACGCAAACTTGAAAAGCTCACCTGTAGCTTCATTGTAGTAGACATTAATTCTGTCCAACTGAAGATCACTGTCTCCATGGTAACTGCCCGTGGGGTCAATCCCATGTTCATCGCTTATGACTTCCCAGAACTGAGGGCACCAGCATTCATGGTTAAAAATAAGGAATTACTAGTTTTGCCTCAAAAGATTAAACATTAAACAAAAGCAGATTGAAAGGACCATAGAACCACAAGTGAAACTTCAGTCAAGTCACCACTTGAAACGTTCTACCCACCGGACTCACTGCTCAGGCGAAAACCGCGTCTGCCATGTTTCAAGCTTTAAGACAAGCCTAGACAGTTCAAGTCTTTACAAAGACTTAAAACTTGATACACAGGCAGCAACAGTCAAAATTTTTATTCATTTTGTTACTTGAATCACAAGCGAGTAACAGTTCTTTTTTTTTTTTGTGGGCCGATATAAATATCTGAAATGGCACCAATGCCGACAAAATTGGTGTATAGGTATCGAGGAGTACCCCGGTCTACGCGCCGATCCGATAGCACAAGTGACTTTACACAAATTTAGTTTTCGATCCTGGAAAACAGCGGCGGAGAAAACAACCATCTCGTCAGCATCTGTTCATGATGTCCGTAATTCGAAAAAACGTTTCCCCACCAGTAAAACATGTACTGGGGAGGCACCGGTGTCACTAAACTCAACACAAGCAATCTTGTAAAGTATTTGAAGACCGAACCCACAGGAAAAATGCGTGGTGGCGACGGTGGTGGAAGTGAGCCACTGAGCTTGGAGAGATCCTTCCTGCTCTCAGAATGTGCTCACTTTGGATGAGTTAAAGAAAAGGTTATTTTATTTCCCTTGCAGGATCAATACAGTACGTATATAAAAAAAAAAAAAAAAAAAAAGGAGGGAAAGAGAAACTGCAGCAAAGCACATTCAAGCAGCATGATGTTTTACAAAACAGTCATATCGGATAAGCAAATAAACTCAGGAGACGATGCTAAACAGTTAGCGTACAGGAATCTTTGATGTTATTAAATAAATTAGTTACTTTAAAGTTAGTTCGGGAATGTTTAAATATTAAAAAGTCTTCGCTCTTCTAAATTATGGCTGTGCTTCAACACATCGAACTGATTGATAAACTGGAACAGTGATCAGATGAAAGTCTTGCGATTACTAGCTGCCATATTGGAACCAGGATGAGCTGGTTGCTAATGTAAACGAGCTGCATTCACGGGCTAGGCTTGCTGCAAAAATCTAATTTTATAGAAGTCTCAAGACATCAGACATTGTAACCCGTTTAAAAGAAATTAATTTATAAATGTGCAATGAGTAGCATCATTTGTGTAACCATTAGTTTTAACTTGTCCAAGTCACAGTTAGCACTAGGCCTTGGCCTTTACTCAATACATTTGTTGCTTTACTCCATTGTCAATTCTAGCAGGTTGACCCAAGAGATGCATAATACATGGGCACATGTATGTCACTAGTGTTAAAGTGGAAATTAACATTTACTAACTTCTCCCGTAAGCTTCCCTGAATCAAGTTCAAGAAGCTTATGAACAAGTTATATTAGCCTCATGCTATTTTACAATTTTGATAAATGCTAAAAGCTAAAATGAACTGGCTGCTAATCTCATTCTACAGTAGCATACAGTTTTGTTCGAATGTGTGCATGGACTTACTGGGCATTATTTCTAATTAATTAATCATTCAATTCCTGTACATACTTCCATTAACAGTACATTGTATACATTATACTACTACGTTTCTGATTGAAAAACACCAAGAATGACCAGAAATAAAATGTTACAGTAAAAATTGAAAGTTAACTGGAGGAATGAGTTGATAAAGAGGTCTGTGGACTCTCAGCCGCAGTCCAGTGAAAACTCAGCTGTAATTGAACTAGTCTTTCTAGAATCGAGATCTGAATTATACTTTGAGATCTGAACCTACAATAGATCTTGTTCAGACAGTCTGACAGACTAACAATTAAAGATCTCGGCCTAGTCTTTACCTTGCTATTACCAGGTTAAAACTCACTTGTGGAAATATTATTGCAACTTATGGCGTAAGACTCTTCCCCTTAGGTGGATTTTGCTCATCACAGCCGTGGTCTCTCATCATTGACTTACATTCTACCCACCATGTTCCAGTTTCCAATATGGCGGCTCCGTGACGCATTTCCAAATAACTTACAAACCGACCAGTCACCGTTCCAGGTTTATAACACAGTTCAAGGCTTCAACATTTGTGTTGTGGACTTTAATACAGACACGAATGAATAAGAAATAGCGTTTATGTTCATGTTAACAGGAAAATACACAGGATAACTCAAACATATTAACAGACATTTTTATGTATGGTATCAGACAGGTATCCACAGATACTGAAAGGACAAATATTGGTATCATTAAAGGGAATAAAATGATATCGGAACATCTCGGGTCTTCTTTTTGTCTTCGTGTTGCCGTTGAGGCGGCGTTCCATGAGCCTAACCAGATTCAACCGGCCATGTTAACGGCAGAGCGCGCGCGCGGGCCAACACCCTCCTGCGGCTGCATTGTTTCGCCATTAGTTCATTCACACTTAACCGTTTATTGAGGAAAACGGACTCACACATTTAAATAAAAACAAACATTTGGACTCTATATCAACGGTTTACAAAAACAGAAAAAAGTGTTATTTAATACCGAGCCCGATAGTTAACACTAAGGCTGTTTCTTTAAGAAATGTTACATAAAATGTATTGTATAACATGTAAAACAAAGAATAAAAAATAAATACAGCTATAAAACAGTTTTAATACGAATGAAACATTAAACAATCCCAGGCTCTAAAGCAGACCGAGGCCTTCAGACTGTCTCTCACAAAAAAAAAATTAAAAATGTGACTCTGTTGAAAAGACAGCACTTAACTTCTTACCTTAGCACCAATTTGGTTGCCGCACTGTCCTGCTTGCAAATGAACAATCTCCCTCATTCTGTCCGACTGAGAACAAATAACTCGGCTGAAAGAATAACTGGCGTGAATCTGCTTCCCTACAACAAGGAAAACGCAATATGAGAAATTCTCCTACTTATTCAGGCTGCTGGACTCGCCCGTACTCTCCCATTGGTCGATTAATGTAATGTGCCCGCCTCCCCATCGATATAATTGGCGAAAGCTTGTCGCGCGTGAACAGAATAACTCATGACTATTGGCTGAAGGTACATATAGTGAGTTGTGATTGGCAGAAAGCGTTGCAGCAAATTTTTTAAAAAGATTAATGTCTTTATCTTACCTGTGGCTTGAAGGTTGGGTTGTTTTTTTTTTTTTAACAGTTCTCATGAGCAGTGAAAACAACGTCTAGGGGGAACACTGTTGTCCAGGTATAAGGGTCCCCTAAAACTGAGTCAATGGTCCCTGATTTTAGGGCTGTTTTTTCCGGCTAACACAGAGGCCGCGTCCACAATACAGCACCAAGATCAGTTTTGCACTGATCAGAACCGGTTCCCAGTCTATATCAGACCCAAAACCATTTCAGACCTGTTCCCGAGGTGGTTTCGCCAAGATTGATAGTAAAATACTGAATATTGAATCTTGCGCTTGTAGTGCAGACAGGAGAATCAAACATGAAGAAAACTTGAACTACTGAGTATGCACATGCGTAAAAGCTTGTAAACAAGCGGCAAGCTTTGTGAGTCTTTAGCGTGTAAACCACGCCAAACCACGTGTTTAAAAGTGCACTCACGCCAGAGATCTTTGAGACAAATACACCATGCCAGGCGACGGAAAAGGAAAACAATGGCACTTCAGGTATTTCCTGACATGTAGTTGACCAGATCAATATGTAAACCTCTAAAGTAGGCCATCTTACAACGATATGAGTGGATCTTAAATAAATAAATTAATAATTATTTGGAACACTATTGGATCCAGTGAGCTGTATGGGTTCTAGAGTAGATTCATTACTATTTACTAGTGTTTAGATTCAATTTTCGATTGGGGCAAGAGCCATATAAGGATTGGGCGTGTGGTTATGCCGTTGTAAGTATACTACTTTGCACACAGCACAGTCTTACTGTTCTCTTCTCTGTTTCTTCACTTCATTTATTTAAAAGACCAGCAACAAGGAGAAAACAGTTAAACTCGTTTAAATTAACATGGAAACACTGGACGCCATTGCGATGAGTCTAGTAAGCCATGTCCATTCAGGTCTGGTTTTATGTCAGATAAAAATGCTTTCAAACTTGATCTTGCATCTTGCACAAGCTTTTCATGCGGATGGGCAGTTTTTATACAACACAAACTGTAAATGAGTTCATACAGCACAAATTTCTAACTTTAAAAACAGTTCCAATAACAATATTAACCAATTAAATTCTTATAATATACTAAGGGAATCTTTCTTTTCACTAGTGAATAGTCAATGTTTTTTGTTTTCAATTATCAGTTCATTTTGGCTGAATATAAAGGTTTCATAGTGAAACCACCCCAGCTCAATGGCTTGGAATCTCATACTCACCTGTTTTACATATTCTTTACTTATAGTGGCCGTGAGGTTAAAGGTCATGATGGGCCTGATGGTGCAGCTTCTGCAGGCTCTGTATGATACCGCTCAGTGCTCTCCAACAGATTGGTAAACGTTCTATCCACAGTGTGTTTAAGCTAAATAAACACAAAGGACCACCACATAATAGTAACCATGAACTACTTATTTAAACTCCTTATGATAAATGATGCAAGTGCAACAGTATAAACTATAAGTCTGATAACATACATAAAATTATGTCTATTCTGTTGAGAGTAATAACGATAAAAAATGATTATCGTGCAACAGTATAAACTGTAGGTTTGCTAAGAATATATTGAATTCCGTCTGTTTTTGTTGAGGTTAGTGCAATTATACTAAAGGTGTTTAACACAAATCTGTGGTGATAAAACTCAGAGGGACATTTGATAGGATTTTCTTCAGGTCACAATATCAGCAGACTCATGCCACTCCACACACTACACTCCCCAGCATGCTCTGCAGCACCTGCAGTCTCCGTATTTATAACTTCCGTGTCACATGATCTCAGCACACCTGTCAGGACTCTGACACCTGTCAGGACGCTGATGACACGCCAACCTATAAAGACTCAGGTTTAAGTTCAAGTTGCCTAGTATTGTATCTGTGGGTTTTTTTTTGAGCCAGTGTGTACCGAGCCATAGTATTTCAATGTTTGTGTATAATCATTGCTTGCCCTCATGTTTATGGGTCTGTGCCTTTCCTCTGATATTGACCAACTGTGTATGTGCGTCTTATGTTTTATGATTCCGCCTTGCCTACGGTGAACTGTTTGTCTGATCATTTGACCTCTGCTTGCCTACCATTTACGAGAAATCTGCAACTTATGTCCGTCTCCACCTCTGCCATGAAGCGACATGACACTTCACTGGATGCACCGGCCACGATTTAAGATCCTATAAGGAATCATCTACATGGGGAAAATACTATCTTTTATAATAAAAGGTTTTTGCCACTGAGTGTATGAAGCATTTTCAAGTCTTTTCAACAATCTTAAAAAAAAAAAAAAGTATTTTTAACAATCTAAACTGTCAAAGGTCAGCAGTAAAAACGGTGTACGATCTTCACTTAATATACAACATGACAGCTCAAATATTTCAGTACAGCTTCTGTACTCTGTCCTCCTTTAATACCAGAATGAACCTGCACTAACCCAGTTGTGTGGTGTGGTGTATCCTTTTACATTGTAAGATCAGAATCACATTGGAAAACATTAGTTCATATAGGAATTAAAAAAAGTCTGACCGGTATCATGTGAGCGCACAAGGTCTATACATTTTTATAGATATCACAAATTAATTGTGCCTTCATGAGATGAAACTGTGGGGTGCACTGCACATAAGCTTCAGTACAGGAGCATTTCATTTGTAAAATAAAGAAGCCAGAATATATTGTAGATCGATTAGTGAACATCTGCCCAGATGCACTTTTTTATACCCAGTCATGTTATTGACTTGTTGTCGGTTAATCGAATTAGTTGGAAAATATTTGGAAAATACTTTTTACTGCCACTTACCTTTCCAGCCTTATATTGTGTCACACTTTTCTGCGACATGTTCCTGCCATCAAAAACAAAATGAGCTAATATCTTTAATGAAAAACTGATGACACTGATGACAATATTGGCTCAGTGGTTAAGGCTCTGGGTGAGATTTGCATATTATTGCATTCTGATTTTACATTTTACACAGCATACCAACTTTTTTACACAGCTGGAGGTGTCTTTATTATTATTATTATTATTATTAATAATCATTATAATAATAATAATAATAATTATTATTATTATTATTAATATTTACATTTTTATGGCATTTGGCAGACACCCTTACAGTCAAACTTACATTTTATCTCATATGTACTACTAAATAAATGAGGGTTAAGGGCCCTGCTCAAGGGCCAAACAGCAGCAGTTTGGTAAGACTAAGACTTAAATCCCCAACCTTCTGATCAGTAACGCAGAGCCTTAACCACTGAGCCAATATTGCCCATCATCAGTGTCATTAGTTCCTACCTATCGGCTATGTAAATGATCAGGAAGCATAAATTCAACTTGCTCTAGGGATGTTTCCTCTAATACTCCACTTGCCAGCTGTCTCATCTTTAATCATGACCTTTAAACAGACACAGCCAGAGAGCTATAGCATGTTGGTGTAATATAAACAAGCATGCAACATGTTTCTATTGTGGAAAAAACATGGGTTGGAAAATGTTCCAACTGATCCAATGACCTTCATCAGCTCTCATATTCCGCTCTGTCACTTACTGTCACTGTGTCTGCAAGCTACTATAAATACCTTTATAATAAGGAGGCCACTTAGACAAGTAATCCTGTTTGTGAATGCTGTAGGGATTTGCTTCTGACACTAATGCTTTCTCTTTGTGTTATTCCACCAACAAAAAAAAAAAATTGAGCTGTAGCACAATATCCTGTCAGACTGTAAAACAAGTTTTACTCTGGTAGGTAAATAGACTAAATCCAAAATAAATCCAAATCTAAATCCAGACGGCACGGTAGTGAAGTGGTTTTCACGTCTGCCTCATAACACAAAAGGAGGTTGGAGTCTATCTCAGTTAATACTGGACGAAGGCGGGGTACACCCTGAGCAGCTCATCAGACCATCACAAGGCCAACACACACACACACACACACACACACACACACACACACACACACACACACACACACACACACACACACTGGAGACCGGAGTACCTGGAGGAAAACCACACATGCACATTGCAACCTCCACACAGAAATGCACTCGTCAAGCCTGGGGTGTCACGGTGGCGTAGTGGTTGTTAGCATGTCCACCTCACAGCAAAAGGTATTAAGTAATGTGTTGTAATATTGGTACTGTAGTAATAACATGTTTAGCTCTAATAATAAACTATAGAAGCATTGCACCCCTTAGAACTGTAAGGGTTGATTGGCACAATGTTATACTAAAAGAGAAAAAAAAATGAAACCCTTTTTAAGCAATATACACTACACAAGTCTGTAGTTACTTTATTATCACACCCATAAACAGGCCTACTACAAACTATTGGCCAAAAATCGGAAGCACGAAGTTGTATAGAATGTCATTGTGTGCTGTAGCATTCCATTTTTCCTTCACTGGAATGAAACTCAAATTTGTTCCATATGACGACTAAAGAAGGTCCATGAAGACATCCTTTTCCAATGCAATTGAACAGAATGGAGTGGCAAGCACAGAGCCCTAACTGAATTGAATCCACAAGGGAAATCTGGCACTGCATTTATCCCATCCAAAGTGAGCACACATACTCGGAGCAGTGGACAGCCACATTGTGATACCCAGAGAGCAGTTGGAGGTTAGGTGCCTTGCTCAAGGGCACTTCAGCCATGAAGTTGGAGGAGAGGGGGGTACTGCTCATTCCCCCCGCTACCATACATTTTTCCTACTGAGTTGTGAATTGAACCAGCAAACTTTCGTTTCCAAAGCTGCTTCTCCAACCATTAGACCTACCCCACATAACAAACACATATGGGTGTGAAGGTGTGGTGTCTGGATTCTTTGGCCATGTAATGTATATCATGAGCAACAGCTCACCTTCATTATTGTTAAGTTTATTCTAGTCATATATTGGCAAATGCACAACTAATTAACTTCTTAAATGGGTTTCGTGACTAAAATCTCAAAGAAGGCAACTCCCTCCCTCCAGTGACTGCTGACTTTAATTCTCTCTCTCTCTCTCTCTCTCTCTCTCTCTCTCTCCATTCAGTTAACCCTCACAAGAAGCTGTTGTAGTATCTGCCATTGGTGGTTCATATCTCTGAATCCAGTCCATGGGAGGCGGGGAGGGGTCTTCCACAATGCTGGTTGCATGGCAAATTCAGTGTTTGTTGTACAGTTCTGTAACCTGATGATCCCCTCTGTAGTCCTCACAATCTTCTGGAAGGCCTTGTGATCAGTGACATTGCGGTTCCCATATCAGTCAGTGATGCATGTGTAAAGGATGCTCTTGATAGTCCCCCTATAGGTCATAAGAATGAGAAGGGCAAGGCAAGCTAGTCTTTTTCAGCCTCTGCAACAAGTGCTGCTGACGTTTTGATGATTATTGTTTGCCGGTATTGTTAAGTGTCCAGGAGAGGTTGTCTGCTGTGCACACCCACAGGAAGTTGACACTACTGACTGTCTCAACTGCATAAGGGCCATTCTGCAATTTCCTTGTTTATAGTTGCATGTTCAAAAATTTGTGGAATAACTCCTTGAATCAATCACAAGACAAAATGTGCTCCTTACCCTGTGATCAAGCTATTGCCCAGTCAATGATCTTTCCATAAGCAAATTATCAACTTGTGCCACTTAATTAAAATGTACTTAAAAGAGCCATTGCATGAGCTGGAAGATGCATTGATGATGTCAGATCACCACCCTCATTCGCAGTAATTTCTGAATGTTTCCTCATTTCCTGAGTTTGTTGCCAACTTAACCAGCCATACTCATGGCTCATAGTATGAGAGTGATATGATGCCATGGGCATTGCCTCTTTACAGGCTGTCTCTTCTCAGCTTGTCTTCATTCTTCTCTCCCTGCTGAATTGTCCATACTTAATCACCCCATTAAGTAAGAGGTTTGCCTCATGAGCGCTACTTTCAGAAAGGTTAATGTCACCATGTAGTCCAAAACTCAAACACACTAATGCATACCTGCTTAGAGTAACAGAGCGTTAAGGGTGATAATAACGCATCAGTTAACTGAGAAAAAGAGAAATTAATTCAAGACCTTGCAACATTACAACCAATACCACTTTGTTGTTTCTTTTTCTGTCTGTAATTCTGATGCCAATGACAAACTGGATATTAAGATGTCAGCCCATTAGTCAGTAATTCTTACCAACGAACTTGGTGTGCATGTGTACATCAGTGCCAGAGCATTAGGTCAAATGTCATGCTAGCGGTCCTTGCCTATGGATTGAGTTGACACTTCAGTTATGTTTCCACATGAGCCCTGCAGGAATCATTAAGTCCAATCTGTCAACATATTCTCAATTCCAAAGCAGTTACTGACCAACTCGTGTCATCGCTAAGAACCATGCCGACAGTGTATTGAGCACTGTAAAGCACTTGGAATAATAACCACTCTGTGAATCAACACAGCCGGAGGAAATGAAGTAATAGTAATTAACACACACACACACACACACACACACACACACACACACACACACACACACACACACACACACAATTCCCCTGAGGAGTGCTATAAAGACATATAAATGACACTGAAGATATCAGTTTGGCCCGATAGCTGATAAGTACTAATATATGTTAGCTTACAAAAAAATAATATAAAATTCTTAAATAAAAGATAATAAAATAATTTAAGCCTCAGGTTGCATCTGTATTCAAATGTAGATCCAAACTCCTGAGAGATAAAAGTGATAATCAAAACATGAAAGCAGTACTTGCATTTAATTCCCATATATTACACAAAGCCAGACAACTCTCCTCCAAGCAATGCATAATCCACTTTGGGCACCTAAATCAGTACGACACACCTAACAACAATTTCCTGTAAAACATAAAAAAAACATGCTCCTGCCTTGTTTTCGGTAGCTTCTAGAGGTCCAGCATTTATTTTTATTTTTATCATCTAGAAGGAACCCATGCGTTTTTTGTGGATAAAGAGAAGGCCAATAAAAAAACCCTTAAAATCACCTAGTAGAACAAGTAGCTAATCATTTTTCTTTAGTCAAATAATTAATTTATTAAGAAATGTGCTGAATGCCACATTGAAAAAGGAGAATTGTTAAAGTTTGTTGTTTCAATTGTTGTTTCACTTCATGAAATAATTACTGCAACAAATGTCTGACCTTGAATTTTGCACAAAGTCAACTTTTTTTCTAAACCAACATTCTGGTACTCTACATGCCTGGCATGAATTTTAACTAAGTCATACATGATTTGGCCGATATTTAGATTTTTTTTTATTTTGTCCTGTGATAAAGATAGTGGTGTTCTGGATTTCGCGATTTTCTTTGCAAGATGATCCCAAGCACAAACAGTATCAGCTTCGGAATGTAATGGTTTGTCACTTGTAGGTGAAAATGTAACCTCCTGGCATCCAGAGTCCATGGCACCCAGCTCCAAAACTGCCAGCATCACACAGCAGATATACTTACCACCAGAAAGGACTGTGAAGTGAGGTATCTGGTTTTGATTATTTTGTATTTAATTAAGTTTCAGGCCTATGTTAGTGGTTTGCATATCTAAAAGACAATTACAATCCGCAATCCACAAACCCTCAAGGCCCTCACGACATGCAGTGGAACTGTTGATCATTAAGAGCACATGCAGTAAGAAGGCAATTGGCTAATTCAAATCCATCTCCCTTAACTAAAGTGGATTTGCAACCAAATTAAGAATTGTCATTAAATTTATGATTTCCCTTGCTTTTGTTCCTTTAAATACTGTTTAAGTGATGTAATTCCTGCTCACCCAATTTGGATATGAATTCTGTTAAATTAAAGCTGATTTTCATCCTTAATATAACAGGAGTGTTGGACTCCATTGTAACCTGCCTTTCACCCCAAGTCGTCTCAGAGTGGCTCCAGCTTCCCTCGTGACCCTGACGGATAAAGTGGTATAAATGATGGCTTAATATATTGCATGGCTTTCCTGAAATAAAAACTGAAAACGAAAAAAGAATTCAACTGAAATCACCCAAGCTCTCACACGAGTCACTTTATGTCTTGCACAGATTTCCCACATGATTTATTTGGTCATTATCATTACAGATATTGTTAAAACAATTGTTACAAGACTCAACTTGGCCATGTCCTTATCTTACTGGTGTCGTGAGATTCTAACGGTTAACACGAGTGGAAAAATCAACCTCCAGAGGAAGACTGTAGTCCAGCTGTTCTCCAAAGGGTCCCTTAAACAGTCAGGGGCTCCCTAATCTTTTCTTAAAAACTTGTTTAGAGTGACACACACAACCGATTACTTTTATTCATTCATTCATTTTCTAAGCCACTTAATCCTAATTTGGGTCATAGGGAGGCTGGCACCTATCTCAGCCAACTTTGGGTGAAAGCGGGGTACACCCTGAACAACTCACCAGAGCATTGCAGGGCCAACACACATAGAGCCACTCAAACTCACACCTAGGGGCAATTTGGAACAGCCAGTTAGTCTATGTGCATGTTTTTGGAGAAGACTGGAGTACCTGGAGGCAACCCTCACAAACACAGGGAGAACATGCAAACTCCAAACAGAAACACCCCGAGCTAGGAAATCGAACCCAGGCCTTCTTGTTGTGACGTGGACGTGTTAATTACTGTGCCACCGTGCCTCCCTCCATTATTTTTAAAGTTATTACTTTCATTATCCAGTTCTTATAGTTATTATGTTTGACTAGTGACTTATATTTGGTTTGGTAAAGTTTGCCAGCCAAAACAAATTTATAAACAATAACAGCTTGCACTTCATGTGTTCTGTAGCAAAAACATAAAAAATTAAAGACTGGCTCTAAGAAAGAGAAAAATATTGTACACGCTTAAATGTCCATCAAATATTTCTGTACAAATGGGGTCAACTATATTTACTTTTACAGTTACGTGGGTCCCTAGCTACAAAATGTACAATGGGTACAGACTAGTTCTAAGGTCAGCTCAGAAATTGCTGTGCCAGTCTAAGTAGTATTCTCTCTCACTCATTTGCTAAAACGTCTAATCCTGATAGGATCACTTGGAGACCAGTGCCTGTCTCAGCCAACACTGTGCGATGGCGGGTTTCACCCTAAACAGCTCACCAGACCATCGCAGGGCAACACACACACAAAACCATTCACACTCACACCTAGCAGCAATTTGCATTTCCAATTTGTTAGCCCAATGTGCATGTCTTTGGACTGTAGAAAGAAACTGGAGTACCTGAAGGAAACTCACTCAAGCTCGGGGAGAACATGCAAACTTCACACAGAAACTAATCAAATCGAACCCAGGACCTTCTTGCTGTAAGGCAGATGTGCTAACCACAATGCCACTGTGCCACCCAAGCTAGTATTACTATAATAATTTAAGACTAAGAAGTGTGTCTTCATCCATACATCTTACAAACACATTAGCTCCATTATAATGATTTTTAGTTTTAATTAGCAGTTTAGGATTTTCATGAATTAGTGACAAATAGTCCTCACTGGAGTCCCTGGAAGACTAGGTCATACAGGCACGGTTTTGTTACAATCACCTGAGACGTCAATTGAGAAGAGATAAGAGAAATGATAGCCTTCTAAAGCAAATGTGTTAACTGTACACAGACATTTAAAATTCACAGTGAAGTTTGCCATTTTGTTTCCACAGTATTCAAAATATGATAACGACAGCTTAGCACAGACACGATAAAAACATTCAGGAAACAAAAACAAGATGAACGAAACATTTAATTTATAAATGATTTTTAATGTTTGATATTGAATCAACACAGACCCTTATATCTTACCCTCAAACTGGGGTTAGTTTAGTACCACACAATGCCAAGCTCCTGCTTTCTAATTCGAAACTTTATAAAAATAATATGAGATGTTCCACTGGTACTGGGGTGTAGTACAAACTGTTTACCAAAATAATCTTTTTTTTTTTTTTTTTTTTTTCCTGTAGCAGAGAAATCATTAAAAAGACATGCATGATTGCCATGCAAGAGGATTAATAAAAATCCACCCAGGTCAACTTATTTCCAACCCTTCCTTTCATAAATTTGCTGAACACAAATTCTGCAGGTGAAGTCAGTGTAATTCTTTCTTCCTGTTGTTTTAGGACCACTGTGTGAACTCCAGTTAACTGTCCCTCAAAAAACATGAGTAACTTGTCCACACTCATGAGTCTTCCTCCTGATCCAGGCCATGTTTCTCGATGTAACGTCTATGAGAGGAGGACAAATGAAACAGACATCATAATAATCCAAAGGTTAAACCACCAATGTGGTAATGCTTTATCTTCTATATACATTCATTCACTTCATTGACCTGACTTGGAGATATTAATGAGAAGACTAATCTAGCACAGGCTGGAAAAAAACAACAACAAAACTTTATAATGTTCACTGGTAGCTTGCCAATACACATTACTGAGTATGTGCTACTGCTTGCCTGTGTTAGAAATCTGGAAAAAATATGCTTTCAAACTAGAACAGCACACACAAACCTTTTCTGTATCAATGTGTGGTTTTTTTCTTCCACATAAGACTTTCTTTATATTTTACCTTCTTGCATAATCATACAAGGCTGCTTTTCTGTCCTGTAAAGACATGTGTCTGTCTGCTGGTGATTTCCCAAAAGATTTGGCAGCTGGCTGTAGATTAAATACAAAAACATTTTCAGAATAAAACAAAATGGTGCACCAAACATGGATGAACTTGCACAACAGCACATACAAAACATAACTAGCAGGTCCTGCATACTGTTAAGTGCTTTTGTTTAAAACCCACAAGAGTGCACCAGGAAATACATGGAGCAAAATGATGAAAGGACCAAACATTTGTGAAGGGAAGTCATGCTAACCTTTCTAGAGTGCTGATCATAAAGAAGTCCGGATAAAATTAAAACACAGGAATAAGAAACTATTTAGATTTTGGTTTGAGAAATAATAGTTTTAAACTTCAGTAGATGATAACGCTCTATAGTTGTAAACCATTCAGAATAAAAGAAAACAAAAAAATTTAACTAATAATGATCTTTCCATTTTTGACCTGCTCCAGCATAATAAGGATTAAATCGCAAGGTAGTGTTTTGAGGAAGAGCAGAAGTTGAAAATGACTTCCCTGGACGAAAATGCGATATTGCCAAAATAACTTCTTTCCCTACTTCAAAGCACAATCTTCAACACGACCAAATTCAAATATCCATAAACACAATCTATCCAGGGTTCCATGTTCATGTTGTTGTAAAATTATGGAAATATCCACTTATTCTGATGATTTTCAATATGCTTTTGTGATTGCTCAGGGTATTTCCTTGTTATTCATATTCAGTACCAGAATACTCTACCTACTTACGGAATCCCAGAGGATTCCCCCCCAAATCATATAACGGTAAACCAGTAGGAAGCCTCAAAACATATGAATGAGATTAGAATTTCCCGATTAGCGATATGTAGCGTGATGTAACTCAGTCAATTTATGCTTTAATCATGCATTACACCTCAGTGTGAAACATCTTAAATTCTCTTTCCAAACATTTCTCAGTATGTAAAATTTCTCATTTAATTTGTATTATGCTGGAGCAGGTCACATGACTCTGTATTTTTTTTAATTCTCATTATTATTATTATTATTATTATTAAGCATTTTCAGAGCACCTCCACTTTTGCAGTGTGATCCTGCTTGCAACATTCTCAAATTTCTTCATAATTCTAGCTTTGGAAACCCTGTTATACTGCCCAAATTATTGAAAATATTAAGGCTACTCTTCAAACACTACTGTGAAAAGATAAATGAAATGCCTTATTAAGCAATTACATGTATCCAGAGCGGGCGGCACGGTGGCGTAGTGGTTAGCACGTCCGCCCTACAGCAAGAAGGTCCTGGGTTCGATTCCCAGCTTGGCCGTTTCTGTGTGGAGTTTGCATGTTCTTCCTGTGCTTGCGTGGGTTTCCTCCGGGCACTCCGGTTTCCTCCCACAGTC
>JAOUQZ010000035.1:20575746-20589620 GCA_028564935.1 Neosilurus hyrtlii
CTGAGATGGGCGCCAGCCTCCCCGCGACCCTAATTAGGAATAAGCGGTTCAGAAGATGAATGAATGAATGAATGTATCCAGAGCTTTTTAGGGTAATGATTCTCCCCCTGTCAGCATATTGAAAATCATCAAAATAAGTGGATATTTCCATAATTTTACAACAACATTTCACACCGTGAAATCTGTCAATCATTCCTACCTTTAAAGTTGGTGGTGGGGCAGGAACAGGAGGAGTGGTGGAGGTTAAAGGTTGTGATGAGCCTGAAGGTGCATCTTCTGCAGGCTCTGTATGATACCGCTCAGTGCTCTCCAACAGGTTGGTGATCGTTGTGTCTACACAGTTTGTCTGCACTAAATAAACATAAGGGGCCATCACATAATAGTAACCATGGAATACTTATTTAAACTCCTTATGATAAATGATGCAAGTGCAACAGTATAAACTATAAGTCTGATAACATACATAAAATTATGTCTATTCTGTTGAGAGTAGTGCAGCTGTTTGACTCTTGATGTGACAAATACTAAAAGGTGTCTTACACAGATCTCTGGTGATAACACTCAGAGGAACATCGGGAAGCACTTCCTTCACCTGATGTGCCATTCGCACTACTGTGGGATCTTCTGCCCCTGCGCTAGAGCCCAGGAAACCCTGTGCTACAGTGCGAGGCCTGGCCCCCATATCTATACAGAAAATTATGATTTCAATTTTTGACAATGAATGTAGAAAACTTTAGCCACAAGGCAGATTCTTGATGGTTAGCTTTAAACACACACAACACATCATGTTCACTCAGCAAACAATGAGACAGCTCAACATTTTCACTACTCTATCCAGTTTCTCTGTACTGAACCTTGACTCACCCAGGTGAGTGGTGTGGGAAACTGTGTGTCTTTTCCTTTTGATGTACTCGGCCTTGTCTGCTTTGGTGATTTGTGTTGACACAACACCGATCTCGATGGCCAGAAGCTGAATAGATAAAACAAATTAAAACCCAGACAAGTTGTTCAAGATTTCATTTGATGCATTGGTGTACAAGCCAACACAGTTACAATTTAGTACCTGAAAATAAAAAAAAGAGGAAAATAAAATGTTCGTTTTAATTTGGTGTTTGGTGGCCATAGGATCTCATCTCTGCTTTTTGTAGATGATGATGTCCTTTTGGCTTCATCGAGCCAGGACCTTCAGCTCTCGCTGGATTCGCAGCTGAGTGTGAAGCGACCGAAATGAGAATCATGTGCTCCAAGTCGGAGACCATGGTTCTCAGCAAGAAAAGGGTGGAATGCCCCCCTCCGGGTTTGGAATGAGGTCCTGCCCCAAGTGGAGGAGTTCAAGTATCTTGGGGTTTTGTTTACAAGTGAGGGAAGGATGGAGTGGGAAATCCACAGCGGACCGGTGCAGCCTCTGCTGTAAAGTGAGCTTCTACCAGTCCGTCGTGGTGAAGAGGGAGCTGAGCCGGAAGGCAAAGCTCTCAATTTACCAGTCAATTTATGTTCCTACCTTCACCTATGGTCACAAGCTTTAGGTAGTGACTGAAACAACGAGACAGCGAATACAGGCGGCTGAAATGAGCTTCCTTCACAGGGTGGCGGGGCTCTCCCTTAGAGATTGGATGAGATGATCTGTTATGTGGTCAAGTGACCAGAATTAATTGTTTTGTCCTATGGTTGGGCTGTGATACTGGTCACTGACCCCATGCAGCAGGCACCAGTCTAAGATAACACATTTTTGGCCAGTGCTGAGCTGTGTCACCAGGAAAAAGGAGGAGTGCAAAGCATACGGTTGCACAGACAACAAGCGCAGAAATCGCAGAAAATGCATCTTTTGCGTTTCTAAGCCAACTGACAACAGCAAAGCCAAGCTGGCAAAACACTGGCTGCATTGCAAACGGTTCCTTTCAGACACAACTCAGTAGTCTGCGAAGACCACTTCAAGCCGACCTGCTATCGCCGTGACATCCAGGCGGAACTACTTGGCATATAGCCCAAGCTTTCATGTCTAAAACCAGGCTCAACAAGTTCATGTCACTTCGGAGAAATTTAAGAGATTAAGCACTTGGTCTATCTGCCCGCTCAGAAGTTAAGCCACCTGGCTGCCATATTACTAGTCCTAAAACATTAGGCTGTGTGTATACTATATTGCTTACAACCATGTCTATATACACTAAGACAAGTGGATCTTTTTATAAATACTTGATAATTGGGAGTTTTATATATTGAGAATATCTTGCAAAACCATTCTTAACCACAACACGTCTAACATAGTTTAAGCTAAAATTACCAAAGAAAAATCGAATGTAGTTTAAGCCTATATTAATAAAAATAATAAAACCAGTTTAAGTAAAATATATATTAATTTATCCAGTACCTTGAATTTAAATTTAGCAAAACAAAGTACAAAGAATGGTTAAGATATACATATTGACCAAATAATTACTCTATTTAGTTTTTAAGATAATATAAAATATTCATAAATATTACATCATACCTCTCTATATAGTATGCCTACAAAGAAATTTGGAAATATGGAATATAAATTTACTAATACATAAATATACAAAATTTCTCTTTATAACAGAGCTACAGATGATTAACTAATGTAATCTAGTAACAAAGTACATAATTACTGTTTGCATGCATAAATGTACAGTATCTGATGTAGAATTTACTACACGTAGGATTTTTACACTTAATTACACATACTGTATATGATACCAGTACATTTGTTTCAATATCAAGATATTATAATTATATAAAAAAAAATTATACACCTGCAGTTAGACCTGTAACTGTTAGATCTGCGGGTCTTATTACTGTATTTGTTCTAATACATGGCATTACATGGGTATTTGGAATGTTTCATTCCGTGAACATGTAGTACATGTGTGTAAATATTCAATTATATTTTACAAAATTAAATATTACAAAGATACTTAAACACTACTTACACATGGAATGATTTCCCGGGTACTGGTTTCTTTCAGTTTGTACAATTTAACACTGCACACGAAGGCATAATTAAAAAAGTACACTACAAAACAATAAAAAACTGAACTAGTATGCTTCCACTGAAATCAGGTTTTTAGCCTTTCAGTCTGGTGACTTCAGCCTCAGCACCCTGGTGTGATATCCAGTTACTTTTAGATCAGTGACCACTAGTAATTCACAGGATAAAATGACCAGTTTTCTGCTTTTTATGCTCATTTTGGTTAAAATAAGCTCTGTATCACTTAAATATATTACATTACACACAAATTAGGCTGTAAGAGTAACCAATACTGGTACTCTTCAGGTGACTCAAATCTGTTTGTTCCTTAATATGACACAAATCCTATGTTTTCAGGGCTGTCTGGACATTCAAATGCGATTCGTAAAACTGAATTTGCCACATTCATATGTGACCAGTCATCACCAGCAGCCTCTTTATTTGGAAGTGTCAGTGTCTGTGGTATGGCAAAACAAAAATGCAGGAGGGCTACACAGTCAGTGAAAGGATGGTACAGTTGATTTATTAGACATAGACTAGATATTTGGGGAAATAAGTCATCCAGCCTAGCTCAGCCAACTCTGACCAAAGGCAGGGTACACCCTAAACAGCTCGCCTCTCCATTGCTGGATAACACGATTTGTTACAGCCAATTAGCCTAATGTAAATGTCTTTTGGACTGTGTAAGAAAAAAACAGAGAGCCCGGAGGAAACCCAGGCAGGCACAGGGAGAACATGCAAATTCCACACAGAATCACCCTCACCAAGCCCAGGACTCAAACCCAGGACCTTCTTGCTGAGAGGCTGACCTGCTAAGCACTACACCACCATGCCACCAGGATTTAAACAGTTTAAGCCAAGCTAGACAAAAAACCGACGGAAATTAAGTAAATAAAGAACCTGGTACATATAAAGAACATGTACAGCGGACGACCTGCTTGGAGTCAATGTTTTGCTTACACTGATTCGTGGAATATAGTAATTTGGTTAAAGCATTTACTGCACCAGTGTAAGCAACCATGCTTGTACCGTAAATAAGCACAGTATTCACTACTTTTATAAATTTGTGAAGTACCTCTTGGACTCTCTTGGCAAATTCTTGCTGTGATTCTTCATCTTGTCTTTGCACTGGAGGAAGCCACCTGAAGGAAGACAGAAAAAGTAGTGTGATTAAAAAAACCCTTACTAGAAACAAATGATCTTAAAGAAAAAATCCATAGAATAAATGACTCAAAAATATGAAATAAATTAATTTTATTAAACACTGCTTAATATACTGAGAGGCATTAAAAACGCAACAAGCACAAATGTACATGTTGTATATAAACATGAACATTTGAAAACAAGATAAAAAGCCTGGTACAAAAAGTTTAGGTTTGTGAAAAGACTGCCACAAGCAAGCAGAGACCAGGCCCTGGGCATGGTATGTGCCGGAATGACTGCTGCAAGGGTAGCAGCACACTTTGCCGTGCATCGTTCAACTGTTGTATGCCTTCAGACAAGCCACAAACAGACGGGAACCACCCGAGACCCACCAAGACCTGGCCAGCCACGTGTCTCTACACATGCACAAGACGGTCGTATCCAGGTTAAGCATCTGAGAGACCGTTTCCTCCAGCAACACTGACAGCGGCTGAGGTTCCTGGTACTCGCCGCAGCCATATCAGTGCTCGTACAGTGCACAGAAGGCTCAGGGAAGACAGTATCCGGTCGTTCAGAGCACATGTTAGTATGGTCCTGACAGACCGCAGGCACTGAACAACACTGAAACGTGTTTTTATTCGCCACTGTCCGTGTCTGAAGTGTCTATTCTTGACTTGTATATTATTTAACTGATTCGGTTAAACATCATAAAATTATGGAATTATTTCAATGTTGCGTTTTTAATGCCTCTTAGTATATATTATAAAATTTTTGAAATTATTAATTATATTTTAAACTGCACAGGTATATCTTAAAGATTGCCATTAAAATGCTGCATATTAATAATAAAAATCAGATAATAGTTAATTACAATGTACAGGCAGGGAATTGTACTGAAAAGAAGCCATTATAAAAAGCAACAACAAAATTGTAGCAGTAGTAGGAAGAGAGTAATATTTAGTACCTTACTTGATACACTGTGAACGGGACAAAAAACGTCCACAGCAATTCAACAAGCCATGACGATTCGGTTACATTCTAAAAGGAGAAAAATGAAAAACGCCACCAAAAGTGGTTTTGTTAATGGACAGCTGGGAGAGATATCCAATCTGGTCTATTAACTCATGCTACATAAAGAGGTGTACACAGACAACATGATGAGTGACAAGTGACCATGTAAAGTAATGAAAGCCAAGGAAACGAGCAATGAGAGGCGGAATTTTTATAAGTGACACATAGTAGGCAGGTACGGAGTTCAACTAACTAGTACGGAGTACTAACTAATGACAAACATGAGCTTAATGATTCCATCTACATCAACATGAAAGAGCAGCTCATTATTGCTGTGTGTAAACATCCTGTGCTTTACGAGTACACACAGGTTTTAATACCCGAGAGGCAATGTGTCTCTTTCAGTGGCAAACCAATTCACTTGTCGCCCTTCGCTTCCTGTGTGGACGCAGCTTAACCAATCAAGGAGCTTAAATTCAGCTTGCTCTAGAGATGTTCCTCCCTAGAACCATACCTGCCAGATGTCTCTGCTTTAATCCTGACCTTTAAACAGTCAGTCATGGCTGCACTGCAGGATTTAATATTAAAGACAACCATGAACATTTTGGCATGTGCACACCAGCTGATCCAGCGACCTTCACCAACTTTCATAATCGCACAACTCTGTCACTTATGATCATGTCACAAAACTGCTATAAATACCCTCATAATCAGGAGATTTAGACAAGCAGTCCTGTGTTGCCAATTTTCTTAAAATAAACAAATAAATAAATAAAAAAAGAAAAGGAGGTACAGAAATTTAAGTGAGTAGGGGGAAAAAATGACATCTTCATATTCCCCTAGAATACAAAAATTAACCTTAAACTTGCTGTCCATAAGAGGGGTCTATATATGAAACGGATAAACTGTCACAAATCCAATTGCTTATTAAGCATTAATATGCAAATTAACCAATTACATTTTACAGCACGTTCCTCGTTTTTAGCTGCGCTGTAAAAAGATTGTAGGCAAATTTTATTTTTTGGTCCATAAAATGCGATGTTATCACTGTGTGAAGGCCGAATGTGTGCAGACATGATGTGTTTACACGACTACTATTTTCCTATAAATATGACCCTGTCTTGGAAACCTGGTTAAGTCACGAAATCTATGAACTAGACATTGTTTAAGGCGGTCAATTATATTCTGTGCCAAAACGATTGCTCCAAATTCAATAAAAAAATTTCCACTATAGCAGGGATGCCAAATTCATTTTCACTGAGGGCCGCATCACTAAATTTAATGGTGACCGAGGGCCAAATAATCATTGAACATCTATTCTAAAAGGGCAACCACGAAATCGGCATAACAAAATGATTGCTTTAGGCATTTGTACCCTTTCCTTTTTTCACTCGCATTATCTGACAACGCTAAACAGCGACAAGCTAGCATGCAATCTTTCTTGAGTCATGAATGACTAGCTGTTTATTCGAAATATTCTGCTGCCACCTAGTGGAAGGATGATGAATTAGGTTTCATGGTAATGGTTGATGCAAAAAATGTAAGATAATCATATTCTTTAAAAGCTCGTGGGCCACATAAAATTACATGGCGGGCTGGATTTGGCCCACGGGCCTTGAGTTTGATACCTGTACACCATAGCACACAATGCTTATTTTTGCTATAGAGATTGTTAAAACCCACCAAATGACTTTAGTGAAGCAAGGAATTCATAAATTAAAGAAACTGAAAACTAGTTTCTCTGACTGCTAAAACTCCTACTGCGTTTGCCTATATGCCTGAAGCATACATCACGCCACACACACATTTCTGGGCATCTAAGCGAACAATAACTCTCACTGATCATTCCATAATATTATGCATTGCATTTGTCTTACTGTTACTGCACGTCAGTTTCATTTAAAGTACAAACAACTCTATCTTTAGTCTGAAAACACCTTGTGTAAAGACTATATCTATAAGAAACGATACAAATATAATAAAACATTTATAAACTATATTCATGCCACCCTAGTCAGGTCCATGGTTTATAGTTGAGTGTGCATTATGCATCATCTACTGTGAATCAAAATACACACTCATACCACGTTAATGCTTATTATATAACACTTCTCTGGTATTCATATTGTGAAAATCGAAGAATCATCTAAGAATTATCTTGTGTATTTGAAGCCTCTTGTTTCATTATTTAAATATAATTTTATTTACTTTACTTATTTCTATAAATTTTTAAATACACACCTTTTTGCTGTGAAATAGCCACCAATGATAACATGGCATTAAACAAAATTACCTACCAACTTACCTGCTACATTCTGATTTTCAAAATACATTCAATATTTATTAATTTATTATTTACGTTAAAAGAAAACGTGCTATACTGTGATGTGTATTAATATCAGATTATGAGATTACCTACATACTTTGTAATACATCACTGCATGTTTTGTATTTTCAGCAAACAAAATATCTGCAGCATTTTTTCAATGATTGGTGTTGGTACATTGCAATATATTAAAAGGAACACAGGGTGAGAATTATGACAAAGATTATGCTTTTAATAATTACCACAGCTATAAAGGGCCTCTTCACCCTCAGGGCCACAGGTTGTATAATTTCTGCCACAGAGAAAGGCCAGGAGCTAAGATAGGATGAGGAAGGGAGAGAGAGAGAGAGAGAGAGAGAGAGAAAGAGAGAGAGAGAGAGAGAGAGAGAGAGAGGAGAGAGACTTAGTTAAAGATTAGGTTACCTCAGCCGGGGGAGATTTTATATTCACCAGTGTCTGTTTGTTTATTTGCCTGTTAGCAGGATTACACAAATGCTACTAAACCGATTTTCACCAAGCTTGATGGAGGCATGAGGTACTGGCAAGAAAACGGAACATTCTGGAGCAGATATGGCTCATGACACGAATCCAGGAATGTGATAAAGGATTAACAAGCATTTATTAAAGGATTTCTTCTGTCAAACTTGGTAGAGGAGTGGGGCCTGGGCCTTGAAAGAACCCACTCAATTTTGGAGGTGATTCGTGCATGGGATCACGCTGAAAATAAATCCCAAAAACCTGAATAAAAAGCCCCATCTTTAACATTGGGCAAAATGCCAACACCCACTAGATGGAGACATTTCATTAAAAACGATGCAAAGTTACAATCCATTTGTGCCTGGTGGTACCTTGCGCTCTGAATTTCCCTCTAGTTACTTTTTTCTGTTTATAACTATTACTTATTTCGCTTCTTACAACAATAATAAAGGGCTCTAATTGAGTAGTTCAAGGTGCATGAAATATTTAAAGTGATACTGACATGAAAAGCCAATGGGAAGTGGAAATATTTGATATTTTTTGTGCTTATAAACTGTAATGAGAGAAAACACATTTCTCTTAAAGCGCCAGATAGATAGCTTTGAGGAAGCTACTCCAAAACATGGCAAACATTAGAATAGCTTTACTTCTAATCACCCAAGTGATTACCCCAAACACCTATCCTCAGCAAAAGAAAAAAACCCAACAATCTTCTCATGTACTCTCACATTATTCATACTGGGCTTTCATTAACTGCATTTACTTTCATAATCGTGGCTTGAGCACCACAGGGGAGATTTGTCCTCAGTAGGGTATTCCTAAGCACTAGGTGTGGGGCAAGGCCAAGTTTGATTCCTACAAGATGAGGAAAAATAAGGGATTGTGATACCTCCCCCAGAATAGGGACACCAGGTTCCCACCCTGAAGGGACTCGGGGGAACGGTTCAAAAGCAAGCGCCTGATTTTAAGGTGTTTGCCCATGGATGCCAGCCGGGTTGTGCCCCAAAGAGCCACATGGGTCCACCCTTATCTGGGCCCCACTATGTGCAGAAGGAGCCAAAAGCACTTTCATTTGCAAGAGATACCTCTCTAGATATCGTTTGGCTCAATGCTCAGCACAGGTCTTGGAACCGATCTCCTGGAGCGAACTGGACTCAATGCCCTACAGTTGACTCTGGTTCAGTCTTTATAGATTGAAAATTTTCCTAGCAAATTAGAGATTTATCTCCCTGTGACTTTTGGTAGGGTAACATTGTTTAAACTTGGCTGAACACCAGTTCAGGTTGCACAGGGTTCTTGGTTGGTTTAGGATGTTGGTGCTTATTGCAGTGTCAACCTCTGAACTCAGTGGACTCTGGGGGCCAAGGGATCAGATACAGGGAGGCCAAGTGTAGTGTGGCAAGTTCAGTGAGGCCATAAGGAATTACTTTCAACTGGCCTTGAGATAATTTTTCCATACTACATATAGTGGGGCTGGATTGTTGCTGACTGCAACTGAGGACTTTTTGAGACTGCCCTGAAGCCAACTCACATGCCTTCCAAACAGGCTAAAAAATATCATATTCAGATTAATAGAAAAAATACATTCCACCTACAGCCACAAGCTGTGTGTAGCAACCAAAAGAAAGTTGGATACAAGCAGTGGAAATAAGCTTCCTCCAAAGGGTGTCTTGGCTCACTCTTAAAGACTCAGAATACAGCCGCTTCTCATCCACATAGAGAAGAGCCAGCTAGAGTGGTTCATTCACCTGGCAAGGGTGAATCCCAGATTCTTCCTTAGTGCTGTATTCTGGGAATGTCCAACCGGGCAGAGACTGGGAGGACCAGGGAAAGCTAGAGGGATTTTCAATCTCGCCAGGGTTGGGAACACCTCAGTATCCCTCTAGAAGAGCTGGAGGAGAAGCTGGGCATCTCTGCTTAAACTCCTGCCCTCACAACCCAGACAGGTGGCAAAGAAATTGATGGATGTTTTTCATCTGCTACGTCTGAGATGATAAAAAGCCTGACGCAGACTGGATGGCTTTCATAAAGCTCAATACAGAGTTTGCATAGAACAAAGAGAAATGGTGTTGATGTATTGAAATGGTTCTATACAGCAAGTATGCATGATCGGCTCACCTGAACTTGAGCAAGCCAGCACGCCCATTGGTTGTGTCTTCTTCTGGGAAGAGTAGTAAGGGCAGAGCTTCAGGAACAGCACAATATCCACGCAGAGTCTGTGCCAGCTCAGCCCTGCTGCCTGTCACAGTGCCCAACTCCATGAAGCCTCGTGCCCAGCACACAAACCCTGATGGGCCTTCCAACAATGGCTGGATGGATATAATTAGGAGAATTAAAAGAAGTCCGAGTTAGCCATTATTTGGCATGCATTGCTGAGGATTTAAAAAAAAAAAAAAAAAAAAAAAAGACTGGATTGCATATTAGGGTTTCAATTTTGAAGCCAGGTGGCAGCCATCTTGGTGAGGCCACATTTCTGTTGAAAGTTATATTCGAAATAGCATGAAAAGATGGGAAATGGAAATAATTACACCCAGGATGTGCACTGCACTTAAACTTTATTTTTGCCAAATTTTGGCCATGCAGAACTTTTTCATTTTTATTGTTTTCAAATACACTTCACCCTCGATTTCCCGTACCCCCATTTCCCGGAATTCCCGTACAAAATCGGGCGCCGGGCATTACTTGGTATTGCCGGAAAAATGCTTGGACAAGTTAGGGAATCAGTGATGGAAATCCAGGTTTGTTCATGATTTTCCAACTTCCGACATGAGTGGATGGATGAAAATGAAGCAGCAGAGGGGCACAAAATAATGTCCTTTAAACAGATAGTGGCATCAGTGGCGGGAGAACTAAGTGAAAGTGAGGACGAGCTGGAACCCACATCATAAAATGAACGTGATAAAAGAATGTGCTAATACACTCCAAGTTTGTGGAAACACAATATTGTGTATTGAGTGTCGGATGAGTGTTGTGAAAGTCCGGGACTGCTGCTGAATAATGGTGATTGCCGGGCAGATTATGGTAAATGTCCAGGAAAGGGTAGGGACCCCAGATACTAGTGATTGTCGGACTTTTGAGGTTCCCGGACATCCTATCCCCCTAATAGTCCGGGAAATCAAGGGTGAAGTGCGCATACAAATATCAGTGAAATGATTGGTAAACTCATATGATATTAAGGTATTCAGGTTTTCAAGCTGTGCTGGCTTACAATGGCTCCATTGTGCCTCACTGCAAGAAGGTCCTGGGTTTGTTTCCCGGGCTCGGGTGTGTGGAGTTTGGATTTTCTTCCCACGCTTGTGTGGGTTTTTATTGGCTGTTCCATCTCGCTCCTAAATGTGAGTATGAATGGTTGTATATATGTTGCCCTGCAATGGCCCACCCTCGCCCAGAGATGGGCGCCAGCCTCTCCGTAACCCTAATTAAGATTAATCAGCTTAGTAAATAAATGAATGAAGGTGTGGATACTGCTTGGTTAAACTGAAAACCTGCCCCCACACTGGCTCTTTGCAGATAAGATTGGACATCCCTGATATAGGTGATTGGCCGAGGTTTATGCTCCCTGAGAGCTCTTTAAGTTTTCGATCTTCAAGCTTGTTCGTTGACTACGAGGTATTCAGTATTCAGTGAACCTATCCTACACTGGTCATTCATTTCTAAAAAGTACTACTTAAGAGTTCTGTTAGGCTGAATCATATTAACAGTGATAATTTATGATGTATATTGTAGGATATCTACTTAAATCACTGAAAAGGATAAATATATTGCATCTAGCTCAATATCAGCATCACATTATCAATTAAGCAATATTGTAAGCAAGAACAAAATAGTTCTTTATAAAACCAGATTTCTTTCAGATTTTATTTATTTCATACTGGTATGCTTCAGCTACTAACTAAAGCTCATTAACGCTGGAATCAACTGTGTTTTTCTATATTAAAAGGCCCATATCTGTCATCTGCTAATATGGATCATTACTATATTGACAATGATGAAAAGACTCTTCCGAATTTGCTCTTAGAACTGGATTATCCATCCCTCTGCCCTTTACTTGGTTTTGTGTTCCAGTAAGTTGGAACACATTACAAGATGTATTAAAGCTCGGGTCTCTCATATTGTTTAAGTATTTAAAACTAATTTCACACAAAGTAAACTTCGTTTTTAGCCATTTATTTTCAATTATTTTTGCATTATGGCTAATTTGTTAGTGTTATCACTTGGTAATACTTGAATACCTTTATTACAGTGACAGCCTAAAATGATGGTTTAAACCAATTTAATTGAGAAAACTCACTTAAATTAAATCTAAAAAAAAATAAAAGAAAGAAAAGAAATATACATAATTTGACAACCCTAACATTATGTTACAACTGTGAATAAAATATCTCGCAGAGTACCGTAACACAGAAAATCAATATTGGGTGTAAAACAATACAAAAGGCATAACAGCAAACAAGACTGCATTATATTTCCACTCTGGAGATAACTGGAGATGTATAGTGAACACTTACTGTGTGGCAGGAGGTAAGGAGGTTAATTACGTTGTGGTCAAATTGAGTAACATGATTGCTGATATACAACTTAACATTTTTGTCCTTTAGGCGCAGGTTGTTCTGTTTTACATGCAGGCCCAGCACAGAGCACATGACTCGTACTATAAATCTGAAACAAAAAGAAACACACAGGTAGATTGAGAAATGCTCAGACGCATACTACCTGTATAAATAAGTTTCTTTCATGTTAATGGTTGGTGTTACTTTAAAAACAAACAAACAAATAAATAATATATGACTGTAAATTTTATTACTGGTCTACTGTAATGCCCAAGCTTTGAAAGCCCGTCTTAAATAATTCTTGTGATATTTAATCATAACTCATTTTTCATTTACATGGATGGTGAAAAGAAAATAAAGATAATTTCACCACTCAGTATTTCTTCCGTGATTTCTTACAGCCATCACATGAGCGAGGAACAGACATTCCATTCACGTTGTGTAAATACTAGATTTTCACTGCAAACTACGTGAAAGTCAACTCTGATTCTTTTTGTTTTTTCTTAAATAATACATTGTGTGTTTGACAGGAAGCATTTGGTGTAACCCTGCTTGATAATACTGTGATAAATGGTTTGGGAAAAAGTGAATGATTTTTACATAACGTCTGTCCTCATGTGATGGGGTGAATTGCAGTGCCAGTGGAAATAAACTACAGCACCTATTCAAACTTATATTGGATGTAGAGCTTCCCTAGAAAGCTGCTATTTTGATGCTGTTGTCTTGTAAACATAGTGCTGAGAGTAAAAAGAAGGTTATCTCAACGCTATCTCAATGACAAGAAAAAATGGCCGTCCTGTTACATAAGATCATATACGAGTCCTTAATGTTAAATCATATTCAATGCACACATCAAACATACAATAAAAATTCTGTATTTCAGAAGTTATCCTTTTATTGCTGTATTATACTACACATAATATATTATTAAATGCATAAAATAGGCCATTACATTATGACTGTTTTGTCCCTCAACACACATACACACACACACTGTGAGCACAATTATTAGGCAATGTATTTTTGATAATTGACTGTATTGTACTGTACAGTACTCTTGGTCAATCCAAAATGTTAAACCCTCAAAGCTGAACATTTAAGTAGTAAAAGTGAATTTTTGGCTTCTTAAGAGAATCTATATGTACATCATTATTAGGCAACTATTAGTGTGGAGAATTATTATGCAACTAAATGAAAAACAAAGATTTTCCATCTCACTTGTTTACTTTCACCTGTTAAAGTGAGAATAGTAAACAAACTCAAAATTTACAAATAAACATTTCTGAAATTTCAAACCCTCAGTGACCAATATAGCCCCCTTTCTTTTCGATAACAGTCACAAGCCTTCCATTCACGGAGTCAGTCAGTTTCTTGATCTGGT
>JAOUQZ010000035.1:20593547-20609092 GCA_028564935.1 Neosilurus hyrtlii
TTCCTGAGGAGAAGAATCTGCCTAATAATTATGCACACCTTGATATAGAGTGTTGATCTCCTTAGGCCACACCCTCCCTCGTTACACCAGTACACATCACCTGATATACATTAAATCCAATAAGCAAATTTATACAGCTTGGAGTTGGAAATTAAGCAAATGTTTGGGTGCACTTCGGATTTTCCGGGTATGAATGATCTTGACATGACATATGTGGTATGCAAAATGTGCAAAATAAAAGTCAAGTATTTCGGGAACATTTCAAATCCCGAGCCCACATCTTACACCATCAACCTGAGCTAAAAGAACCGGAGCAGCAGCACGACCAACTCCTGACCAACGCACACTCCGTCACTTCACTAAATTCCCAACCAACTCTGAACGAGCAAAGCGGATCAGTACATCTACAAAACCAGCTGTGTAGTAATATAATTTCTTTCTTTCTTATAGAAGAGTCGTTCCCAGCTTATAGAAGAATGTAGTTACTTGTGACATTGGCACCCTTTGTTTGTAATGGTTATAAATCAAACATCGGTTTGAATCGAGAATCGATTCTGAATCAAATAGTCACCCAAAAAAATCGGAATCGAATTGAATCGTGAGTTGTTAGATTCACATCCCTAGTAATAAGTCAGAAATTAATAAATTTTGAGTTATTGGTACTATTTTGTATCTGATATCCTAAGCTTTAAATTCTACCAAATTTTCTAACATATGTTGCTAGTTTTGGAGTAACTAACCAAAACCTTCCAGGAATTTTCACTCTTTTTACCATGCAACTTAAAAAAAAAAAATCAAGGAAATTAATATTGGACCACCTACACCGTTCATTTAAATTACAGCTTTAAAAAAACTGTTTGTATGCTTCTACTTACCGTCTTACAAAACTGTCAGGAAGTGCACAACTCACTAGGAATATATGAACACCTATAAATACACGTAGGAACATTAAGCAAAGGCCAACTGGGGAATACAGCAGCAGCAGCAGCAGGATCAGACCATCACTTGGCAACCTACAAAGAAACGTTTTGTCCGTCAATAAAGTATTTAAACGAGAATCAATAGAAAAACACAGGACTACAATTGCACATGTCTACTATCACTTGTCTCACTGTTGTATCTTCATCACTGCACTATATTACTCAGCCCTTTCGCTCTGTGTATTAGTTGATGAGAATCTCTCCATGGACATTACAAGAGATGATCTGGGTGAAGAGCTGAAGATGGGGCGTGTGTGTTAAAGCAGGGGTGCCCAACCCTGTTCCTGGTGATCTACCTTCCTAAAGATTTTAACTCCAACCCTAATGGGGCCCATCTGACAAATCCAACCATCACTTTAAGTCTTTATTTCCAAGTCTTACAGTTGGATCACCAGATCACCCCTGTTCTAAAGTGTCAGAACTTACTCGTACCATCAGGTCCCACTGGCAGCTAAAGCACGGTTTGGTTGCACACATGCAGTTCCCAAAACTATATATCTACAAGACAGCCTGAGGAGGGTTTCCCCAGATTTCTAAAACGATTCATTCAAAGGAATCGATTATACTGTCCCTGGAAATAAACTTGATTCCTGTCGCAGTAAACTACACAGCCGTTAACTGGCCAGACAGCTAATCCACCCGAGCTAGTGCTACAGACTTACAGAAAGTCCACGCCGCTTTAAATCAATAAAAAAAAACTTACTTAACAATAGCTTTAAGTCGGAAAATGATACACAGCTGAAACAGCCTACATGTTTTAGACACATGAGGATAAATAAACATTAAGGATGTCCTTTACAGCACAACCCAACTAACTAACTCGGCTAGCTAACGTTTGCTAGCACCATACACACAGAACTATTATTTCTCATCATGAAATCTAGGTTAAATATCGTTATTATAATACTTATATATATACTTGTCATTATAAAATTAGCCATACAGTGTGATTCATATCGGCTTAATGTGACAGACACGAGTTTACCCTCCTTTTTTAGCTAACATGGCTAATAGCCAATCTGCTAATTGTTTAGCTAAGTTATAGCCAGCTAGCTATGAAGTCATTTCCAAACGAGGGTATGTTATCTGGTTACATACTGCAAGTTTGAAGGAGCCATTTTAACCAGAAATTTATTAAGACAAATATAACATGACTCCCTTTAAATGTACAGAATGCTGACGGTGTCTAGCGTTTGCTTGTATTTCTTTACATTAGCAGGCTAGTTAGCATGCGAGCTAAACCTGGTGTTAACACTAAATGTGAATCTTACCGCTGAAAGTCAAACATCTGCTCTATACCCCGCGTTTCCATTATTCAAGATTTCTGCACGACTCTCTCAGTATCGGCCGGTTGCTCTCCTGCATAATAGACTTCAACGAGTTACAAACCTGTTATTAATGTTAAACACTAGCTTATATTATTTATCCTAAATCCCCTCGCCGCCATGTTGAAGTACTCTCTACTTTGGGATGGGGGGGGGGGGTATGCTCACGACATAAGTTTGTCTTTCACACTGACACAGGATCGGTTGCATGTAACCGCCTGTAATTTTAAAGTAAAATGAAAACGTTGCACTGATCCCAGACCGGCTTTAAATGTCAACATCTGTTATACTGTAGGAAGGACAGCTCAGGCTTTGTCATGTACGAGTATTATTTAAAGACACTGCCACCTAGCGGTTTGGAGTGTGTAACATGACAGGGGCTTATATCCTTTGCATTTACTCACTCATTCGCACTCTTTTGCTGAACCTATCTGGAGTCTATCTCAGCCAACACTGGGCGAAGGAGGTTATACACCCTGGACCATCGCAGGAAACACACACACACACACACACACACACACACACACACACCTAGGGGCAATCTGAAACATGGCCTAATGTGTATGTCTTTGGATTTAGGTGCCAATCTCTGCCAACACTGGGCGAAGGCGGGATACACCCTGAACATCCCGCCAGTCCATCACAGGGCTAAAACAAACCATTCAGACAGGGTCAGTTTGAATAATGTGCATGTCTCTGGATTTTGGGAAGAAACCAGAGTTCCTGGAAGAAACCCATGCAAGCACGAGGATAAAAATGCAAGCTCCACACATAAACACCCAAGGCCAGGATGCTTCTTACTGTCAGACAGACAGTGTGGGTGTGCATGGTTGTGTGTGTTGTCCTGCAATGGTCTGGCGAGTTGTTCAGGGTGTACCCCACCTTCGGCCCGTATAGGCTGAGATAGGCACCAGCCTTCCTGCGACATTAGGAGTGTGTATAATATAATGGAGTGTGGAAATTTTTTTTAGCTTTATTGTATGGGTTTGATGATTATGAGAATAATCATGTCACCTATAGCGGGAGCTTTCAAAGCTTTTACAACCAGGAGGCCTGGGACTCTAAAAAAAGACCTGCTGGCACCCTCAATACAGTTTCTAGAGTGTAATCTTAATATAAGATATAATATTAGGCTTATAATTAAACTGTATACAAAAATATTCAGGACACTCACTTTGAGAGAGCAGTACATTTCTGTCAGACCATATTAGGTCCAAGGTGATAAAGTTTATAGGCTACATAATTTTGAGTTACTGGGATTTGGTTTAAGTGTGTTTAGTGCAAATTACCAGTCAAATAATTATTTGACTTATTTGAATATAACTTTTTTTTGTTTGTTTGGGTTTTTTTTTTGATGTACATTGACAGTGTTCATACACCAGAGGGCAGGATTAGCTTTCTTGTAAGCAAGCCATAAAAATCATAGCAGTGTTAACTTTGTTCCTGTTTTTCTTTGTTGTTTAATTAAAAAAAGAAAAAAAAGTAGTAAGATGATCTAAAAATTCTATATGTAGATGGTATTCTGATCTCTCTCATTTAAACTCTGTTATTATACATGACTTACCAATGCCCAAAAGGGTAGAAAGACACATTGAGGGTGAAAAGACCAACAGTGCGCTACAGAAAGATGACTCCAAATTCAAGATAATATAGTCTCATATTATTATTTATGTGGTTCCACTGTAGATAATTTCATAAAATATGCTACTAACTGTTGGAAAGCTAACATTAAAAAAAGTACCAGGCTTTTACAAACTTTTGACTTTATTAAAGATAACCCCCTCCTCAAACTAAAGTCCATCTCTTTTCCTCTCACACTGATAAATAACAGTTGTTCTCCTTTAGCTCAGTCCATTTGCCTCCAGCTGCATCGCCCCAATATGTCTCTGCAGCAAGAGATTAAATCTGCCCCATTCATTAGCCTAAGTGGATGAGCCTTCCTAATAGATGCTCCCCTTCCCCTCAATAATTGCTGTTGATTGGCGCAAATTAGACCCTAGTTGCCAGACGAGTGATTCTCGACGAAGATAATCCGATTCTCAACTCAAACTAATAGGATTTTAACTCCAGTTTGGCCTAATGTCCGTCTGTAAGGCCCGGCCCAGCTCTGCTTAGGCCAACACTGCTTCCTTGGCCTTCTGTTTCTCACTGCACGCCCGTGGGACAGAAGCAGACCTGCTGAGTCTATATCTTTGGCTGAACATGCAGTTATTCACAAGCTATACAGCTGTAAATGCATGGACATGAGCTAGTTAGCTAGCTAGCTCAGAGGAGCGAGCAGTTAAAGGCTATGAGTGACAGTACCAAAGGCTTGTTTTTTTGGGAAGAAACTCTTTTTTCTTGTGTATTGTGTCCTGTAACTAACAGAAAGAAAGAAAGAAAGAAAAAGAAATACATAAAAACACTGTTGTTTTAAAAGTGTGTAAGACTGAGAATGATTTATAAAACATTTAAACTAGTTCTTAAAGCTATTTGTTTATTTATTTATTTATTCGTTTGTTTATGCATTGATTCATTCATTCGGCTATTAATGCACTGTACACTGACATCAAAACATTATGCAAGTTCTTCATAAGCCAGTATCCAAATGAGGATGCCTTTGATACTATTTGTCATTGGGATGATAAGCGGAGATCGGATGCCTGCTTAGGCCTCGAGTCTAATGAAACTCCACTCCATTAGAGCTGAATCGGACAGATTGCCCTCCCAGAGAAATGAATTGAGTTTTTTGTATTTGTGAGATCATTCTCCCTCCATTAACTGCTCTTTATCCCGTCTCTTCATCACAGCCAAATCAGGTTAGACGGCCATGATTAGCTGGGGTGGCCTCCCTTTTTAAGCAGTAATTGGGTTTGGCGGCTCAGCTGATAGCGCCATTAAGACCAATAAAGGCTGGGCTTGGCTTGGAGAGTGAAACAGATTCTTGCAGAACAGATGGCAGGCGCACATAAAGGGGTTTGATTTAGAGCTGGCAAAAGCAAAGTTTGTGTAACTAAAGAACTTGGTGTACAACAGCATGCCTGCAAGACGGTGTTTCATGTACACTCGCTGTTTGTTTTTGCGTTATCTGTCTTCGAGACATTACATCATCTTGCGTAATGCAGCGTTCTGAAATATGGTATAGTAACATGAATAAATAGTTTATCCACAGATTCAGGATTCATCCATCAGCTATTCAGATTTTGATATTTTGACACAAACATGTGAGAAACAAGATAGAACATACCTATACATGGTAAGGAATGTACAGTAATCTGGAAGTTTACACAGAAGAATGTGAAATGCACTGAATTTGACACGTTATCATGCTGATATATGAAAAACAGATTTGAATGTATTTGATTTGGGAATATAAGAAATATTGTGTGTGCTTTAATCATAGTGTATATAGTAGCCCTGCTCAATTCTGATTGGATAGAAGAATAGTGTTAAAATAAACAGCAGCTCCTCCTACGAGATTTAAAGTAATACATTCATTCTTTCAAATTTTTCTTGTATCTTACATCAGTGCTGGTATGGAAGACTCTTGATGTCGATGGATATTTCTTGGTAACATGAATAACTGGTCCGGGGATGACTGGTTACAGCTGTATATACATAAGTCTTTTACAGGAACTTGTTATGCAGCTGTTCCACAACATACAGGAGTTGTTTAAAAGAGCAACAGAATCTCTGTTCAGTCCTGTTCAGTCACAGCCCTGTATTGAACCAGGGGGTTGATAATGAGTCCATAGTGATGATGAAACTTGTGTGACTTGGAGATTCCCATTCACTCATCAGGTGTATTAAATAAACATGAAATACAGTGTTATCTTTTGAAAAGAAAATGAAATCGGCCATGATGACTTTCTAAAGCACTCTGCATACTTCTGTATGCAAGTCTCAATGACCCCTGCACTGGGTGCGACAGCATTAGTAAACATTGCCATCTTGAGGAGAAAGTGAGCACAGAATTGGTATCTCATCATGGCAGTGATTGGGTCAGCACAGGCACTGTGTGTGTGTGTGTGTGTGAGAGAGAGAGAGAGAGAGAGAGAGAGAGAGAATGAAAGATGTGGTAGGCTAGTTTTATTATCATTCATTTTTTGATGGGGAGGCTGGCACCCATCTCAGCCGACTCTGGGTGAGGGTGGGGTACATCCTGGACAGCTCGCCAGGCCATCACTGGGCACAAACAGGCTGATGGCAATCCTTTTCGAATGACAGGGGGGTTGGAACGAATATAGTGGTTGGAGTTCTCTTACATGCTTCTCACCATTGATAACAGCTGGCCTTTGATAACCAATAGTTTAGCTGCGCTGGGGTGGGGTGGGGGTATTATGACCTCCGCCAAGAAGGTTATGTTTTCACCGGTGTTGGTTTGTTTGTTGTTTGTCCGTTAGCTACATTACTCAAAAACTTATGAACGGATTTTGATGAAATTTTTAGGACGAATCCGAAATGACACAGAGAACAATTGATAAAATTTTGGCAGGGATCCAGATAATTGTCTGGATGCAGGGAAATTTTAAAGATTTTTTTTGTGGCGTTGGCAGAGGTCTGCACTCTCTGAGTGCTTTTCTAGTTTCTTTTGAAATCATATGCCTTCTTCTGTTTTTTAACACTTCATCTCTGACTTTTCCACGTTTCACCAGGAGCACTTTACGTATAGACGTACTGAGAAAACCCCAACAGGGAGTAATACTGGTTAATACCTGATTTCTAGATTTGTTGTCAGGTTCTGATTTCTAAATTTGTTGTCTGGTCCTGACAGGTTTTCTCAGTACATCTATACATCAAAGCATGATGAAGAATCTGTGAGACATTAATATGCAATCATCACTGCGGTGCTTTGTTTGTTTTATATCTCATTTCAAACTCGTGTGTTTTATCTCTTATTATCAGTTCATTTTGGCTGAATGCAAAGTTTGTGGTGAGAAGCCCTATAATTAATTTTCTTCCAATTCTCCTTCATGTATAATAATAAAAAAAAATTGAAAAAGAAATAATTTCACTGTACAAGGAACTGATAAATGCATGAATTTTTCTTCATATAAAATGGTATTAATTGTTATTATAGACACTGACACCTCAAAACAACCACAAGCAATTAATATTATGGACAGCTCAAGGCCTTCATTTGTGCCTACTTCTAGAACAGCTATCAATATTGTATTTCCCATGCTAGTATTTCTTAGGTAAAAGTATCACGTTCTTTTTTGTCAAATATGTTTCACTAGGAAAAACTTGCCAACGGAAGTAATAAGAAGAATTAGAAGAGCACACACACACTTGCTTATCTAGAGGGCTAAATGCTGTGTATAAATTGCATAATGGCTATGGAGTGCCATATATCTTTCCTGAGCCTCATTAGGATGAAGCGGAGTGCTTATTTTATTTATTTAAGAGCATTTCACAATACTGCTTTTCCCGCTCGGACCTTCCCGGGGGGAAAAATAATGAGAGAGCACTTCAAATGAATTACTGTATACACAATCACTTTAATTATTCAGTTCTAGCTAGGCATTGGGTGTGACTGTTGGGAAATACCATGCCTGCTGCCAGGTCTACCTGTTACAGTGATCCGATTAATGTAACAGTGAGATATGCACTTAAAACATCAGATATCAACAGCTTCTTGCAGATTAGCAGCAACATCATGCTGTGCAGTTTGCAAAAGGTCCCATGCAGATGCACTGCACCCTTGTGTGATATCCTGGCCCCCCGGTTGATCATTTGAGGCTGAAGACAATAACAAGAAAAAGCTGCAGTTTAAATTAATTTTAAAGGAATATAACAGTGTGTGGAAGGTTTAGCGATGGCTAGTGGCTAATATAGTTGACTGTCTCCAAATAACTATTTCACAAAAATAAAGGCATGATATTTTAAAAAAGGAAGATCAACAAGAAAAAGAAAAGTGTTTTACAAAAAAAAAAAAAAATTATAATAATAATAATAATTATTATTATTATTATGATATGTATGCAATATTCTCACCATGCTTGTTTTGGGTTTCCTCTGGGTTCTCTGGTCCTCCCCAAGGCCTGGCAAGCTGTTCAGGGTGACTGAGATAGGCACCATCCCCCGCGACCCTAATTTGTCTTAGAAAATGAATGAATGAATGTATAGTAATAATAAATAGTCACATATTGGAAAGTGACTGCTATACACCTAAGATAATGATATTTAGAGACCAAGAGTTGTTTTTTTTATTATTTTTTTTACAAGCTGACACAAGGAAGGGGAATTCTTTATGAATTGCCAGACAGAATATTTTATTGTGGGCAACATGGTGGTGTAATGGTTAGCAGGTCTGCCTCACAGCAAGAAGTTCCTAGGTTCGAGTCCTGCATTTCTGTGTGGAGTTTGCATGGAGCGTGTATGCCTGTTTCCTCACACAGCTAATTCTCTATTCCAAATTGACCCTAAATATGAGTGTGATTGTGAATGATTGCGTGTGTGTGTGTGTGTGTGTGTGTGTGTATGTGTGTTACCCTGGTAATGGTCTGATTCAGGGTAGACCCTGCCATTGCCTAGTGTTGGCTGAGAGAGGCACCAGTCTCCCTTCGACCCTAATAGGATTAGACAAATGAGATGGGTGAGTGAAACGATTTACTGGTTGATAATGAGATTTTATTTCATGTCATACAAAAATAAATAAATAAAATGAGCAAAAATAATAATAATAAATTAAATTAGATATACTGTACATCCATTCACATGTGTAAAACACTTGATCTGTATGAAACAGTCACACACAGAGAAGAACCCTACAGAGATTAAGTCCTTCTTCCAGTGCAAGGCGTTATGGCCCGTTATGTCATCATGAAGCAGTATGAAAAATTCCCTTATATTTGGCATACTCTTCCCCTGTTTGTACTAAACACAATGCAGTTGCAATTCATGGGCTACTATACAGCATCCAGAATAATAGTTTGACAAGCATTTGCTCCTGCTGTGACCTCCTGTGACATTCTTATAAAAGAATTGAATTTGGACAGGCTCTGTGATGACTGTAAGGCTGCTCCTCCTATTTGCCTTCTTGTATATTGCTGTTATAAGAGACAAGAGGGAGAGATATGAGAGAGAGAGAGAGAGAGAGAGAGAGAGAGAGAGGAGATGGAATGATGCCATAGATCTTAATATCTCTGGCAGCGGCTGTCCATTTCAAAATGAATCACAAGATGCAAGAACCCATTATAGAGGACATTTACAACCATGTGTATTACTGAAACTCTTTAATATATGTAAACAACAACAACAGCAATAATAAAGTGCGATATTTTAGTTTTGTATGCCAAATAAAGTGTATGCAGACTGTTTTTTTAGTACCGTAATCTATCTTAAAACCGTCATACATTCTGCACAGTCCCATTTATATATGCATAAATATCACTATCTATTCCAAACCCTGAAGATATTTTAATAACAATTAGTCATGACATGTGTCACTATCAGGTTATGAGTAGTGTTTATGGATTTATATTATGGATCATGTTTCCTTCTCAGTTATGCTCAATAATATGAAACCTGTAGCAAGGGCAAACATAAAGCACTGGAAATTGAATTGAGGATTGTAAAGTCTGTTTTTTCTTCCATCTCTCTACAGATATATCCAGAGACTTCATTCAGTGTATTCTTTTATTATTTCATGCAACAACAAGAAAAAGAAAAGTATTTTACAAAAAAAGTTAATAATAATAATAATAATAATAATAATAATAATAATAATAATAATAATAATAATAATAATAATAATAATAATATGTATGTATCCAATATTCTCCCCATCCTTGTGTGGGATTCCTCTGGGTTCTCTGGTCCTCCTCATGGCCTGGCAAGCTGTTCAGGGTGTACATTGCAATCGCCTAGAGTCGACTGAGATAGGCACCATCCCTATTTGGCTTAGAAAATGAACGAATGAATGAATGAATGTATAGTAATAATAAATAGTCACATATCGGAAAGTGACTACTATACCCATAGGATAATGATATTTAGAGACCAAGAGTTTTTTTTTTACCCTTATGACACATCACTTACAAGCTGACCCAAGAAGAACCAGAAGCTGGAAAATAACAGAGACAAAAGCTTATGCAGCATTAATTAATTATTTCTGAATGTATCTTATATTTAAAAAAAAAAAAATAACACACACACACACACACACACACACACACAAAGCAATAAATGTGGTTTCTGTGTTGACTTTGCTGTAAAGGAATGAAAGTAAAAAAATGCATTCTTGCATTAAGAATCAGTTTCTCCACGTGAGAAATAATAAAATCCTTTCTGATTGTTTTAAACCCTTATTAATAATACTAGACCATTGCTCAGTGTAAAGTACCTGCAGCTTCTCTCACAATGCACTGAAGCAGTCCATTCATTCCAGCACTCCATTGAGATGGCCCGAAGCAATTAGCCCCACTAAGACCAACTCATTAGGAGGCATGGGCTGAATGAGCTCTGCTCACTGCAGCTAATCAATATTAATGATGGATTATTTACAATTAACAATGGGCCCTTAATGGCCCCCTAATTGTTTGTTTTGCTCCAACACAGAGAGGTGAGAATTGCAGGTAGAATGGAGAGATTAGTGAGGGGAGGGATAAATGGTTTCTCAATTATTCAAGTTGGTGAGCTGTGTCTGATACAGTTCAAGGAAAGCAACGTATTTGTCTGAATATAAGAGTGGAAAAGAATGCTTCCATGTTTCATTAGGTGCTACTATTACAAGTTATTGGTTTATGATTTATTATGTCTGTTTTTCAAGATCTCCAGAGCTACATGAATGAAATAGTCCTTCTGACTTCCTCATCGAAGAAAATAAGATACAGGTTACAGCATGACTTTACAACATAACCATGTTTTACTGGTACATTTAGAGCTGTAATGCCCTGAGGCTTGCAGGTAATCAGGTATCTGTAAAGACCAGGTGTATTGGGCTGAATTTATGACCTTTCCTGCTGACTGTTACATTTTGCCCATGCACCCCCTTCCCCCAACATGCAGAATTCTGATTGGCTGCTGTTAGTTTTTAATCATGCAAGTTTTCTCCTTTCCCTTTCTTTACCCCCTCGCGCATACATGCTTTCTGAGCTGTACGCTTGTCTAGGCTGTGGGTGAAGACAGACATCTCCCTTCTCTGTTTAAAGGAAGAGTTTAGGCTGGAAGAGTGAAAGCAGATAAGCGGCTTTACTTTAGGCTGCAGGAAATCTGCAGCCAACTATTGACACCAGCAGTCTGGGACTTGGAGGCCTGTAGCCTGCTAAGGATCACTCATCTCTGTTAAGAGCTTGTTCGCCAGCAGTGAGATGAAAGGATTTGCCGCTGCCTGAGACTCAGCAAAGATCTCCAAAACACTGACTTGATTTTCAGTTGTTTGTCAACAAATGCAACCAAGGCAACAGAAAATGGCATATATCACGGTGTTGCTAGTTGGGCTGCTAGCTTCCTTCTCTGAGCCTTTTTCCCTTGAACACCTCAGGCATTTAGACTGGCGGAGGGACATGCGGCAAGGCCAGCGATGTCCAACAAAGTGCCAACGAGAGCAGTGCCCGGATGCCAGGATGCTCCAAAACTGCCTATGGGGTCAGGTCCGGGACCTGTGTGGGTGTTGTTGGGAATGTGGGAATGGAGAGGGCCAGCTTTGTGACCCTGAACCCAGGACTGGGTCTAGGTTTTTCGGTCAGTGTGCCGAGGGACTCAGCTGTAAAACCCCACGCAAGGACCCTTTAACAAGGGGAGACCCCAAACCAGTATGTGTATGTACCAAGCAAGGGATTTTGTGTGGTACGGATGGAAAGACGTATGAGAACATATGCCAGCTACGGGCAATGCAGCGCCGGATGGGTGAGCAGAAAAAGGTCACTGTGGCGCACCATGGACCGTGCAGAGCAAGTGAGTATATATTGCAAAAGGGCCTAAAGTAAGAGTTTGGTAGGAGGGGTAGGAAGTAGGATGTAGGTCATTATATTGGAATATTGACACCATATCTCTTGGAATTGTTTTTAAAGCAGCTTTTAAAAAGTCTTGGGGTTCCATTAACTGTAGCAAACTAAAGTAAATTTGTGATTGTAATAAAAATGATATGTACACATCCTGCTTTGTTACACCTTCTGATGTCTAAGTAGGTTTTTCACAGCCAATAAATGTGTACCACTTTCTTTTCCACTGCATTAACAGCAGATTACATTAACCAAAAACCATCAGTGCATTGGAATAGCAAATACATTAATTTATATTTTTTATTTTAGGTACTTGTCCTGCATCCTTGTTGTCCTTTCTGTACACCCTCATCTGCAGTCTTATAAATAATACCAAAGCTTCTGTGTACATGCTACCCATATTGATGGAGACACATAGACCATACCGTCGCTCTAAAGACTCGAAACTTCCGGAACAGCTGATTATAAATGCTAAAAGCTCATTTGTTTCAAATCTATGAAACTATATATAGCTTGCATAAGCAGCTGTTCAGTCCCTCATATTTCTCCTGCCCCGTGTAATTCTTCCTCTATGGTGTCATTGATTTTTGTGAATTGATAGAGTGCTCGCTTAGCACAAAACGGACTGGAGCCCATTTTTAATGCATGCCTGTGTTCATTTTTAAACCAATATTAACGAGCAATTTTTGGTTAACTCTGTAGAGCCAGTCATCACCTACGCACCCAGTGACATCATTGCTCTGGAAGGAAGCAACATTCTTCTTTCCTGTGAGGTGTCGTCATACGCAGTGGCCTCCATCCAGTGGAAAAAGGAAGGAGACAGTACTTTCCTTGCTTCTGAGGATTCAAACAAAGCCATACAGGTATGTACACATTATTTGTACAGTATTGCATTATAATTATGTCCATATTTTAATACATCATCTATCTGTTTTGTACAGAAGTAATGACACTGATCTATCCTTAGTGGGCTAAAAAACAAGAATATACTCTCACAGCTTCACAGCTACAGATGGTGGATTTGTTTGTGTGTAATTACAGGCGAGAGGAGGCCAGCGGCGGTTTGAGATCACTGGCTGGCTCCAGATCCACAAGGTCGGCCCTGATGATGCAGGGGTGTACACATGTGCTGCCAGGAATGCCTTTGGTGAAACGTCTGCCTCCGCAAGATTACGGGTTATACATAGAGGTTTGTCTAATGCATACACATAAAGCCATTAACAATGTGAAAGGTCAGTTGCCTGAGAAAAATTACTTTTAAGGACTGAACACACACACAAACACACACACACACACACACACACACACACACACACACACACACACACATACAAAATCTCTCTTTCACTTTCTGTCTCTTTCACACAAATATATATATATATATATATATATATATATATATATATATATATATATATGTACACTACCGTGCGATGGTCTGGTGAGCAGTCTAGGGTACACTCTGCCCTTGCCCAGAGATGGCTGAGATGGGCGCCAGCCTTCCTGTGACCCTAATTAGGATTAAGTGGTTCAGAAAATGAATGAGTGAATAAATATATATACTGTACATACATATCCAAAAATGCTGTCCACTATGTACCCTGAACAGTTATAATGTTAACACCACCTGACTGGTGTAGCAGCAATGCACTGTGTATTCTGACACATTTCTGTCATATCCTGCATTCTGTGGGATCAGCCCAGATGTACTAGCCATCACTCCCCATGTGGGTCAGTGAGCCTTGGGCACCCATGGCGCTTTTGTCTGAACACCTTTGCTTGGTGAGTACCACTGCATAAGACCTGCCATTGTGGAGATGAATAGACCCAATCTTTTAGCCATCACAATTTTGAACTTCAGAAAGTCACTTAAATCCTTACGCTTGCTTATTTTTCCTGCTTTAAACACATCAACTTCAAGAGCTAACTGCCCACTTCTGCCTAGCATATAAGTAACTGCAATTCAGTAAATATTTAAATATGGGCTTCAGACTCAAAGTGCTGTTTTACATTTAATTCATACTCATTATTAATCCATGGGGTGAATTGTGTTAGAAGATGGGACCTGGACCTGGATTTTTCCTCTGCTAATCAATAGATAACACTGGGTGAGTGAAAGTGTGTGCTATTGCAAGATTTAGTGAACACAGTCCTTTCTCGATGAATGTGAGTAACATGCCATTCACTTCTTGCGGTGTGGACTGTGGTAGAAAAAGACGTGCATGAAAATCAACAATGGAAGCCAAATCGATTTTGAGCCCCAACTATCTGTACCCATCATCGCTGCCTGAGTAAAGGTGAACTTGGCTTTCCGAGAAATCCCATGAAATGGCAGATAGCTTTACACCAGTCGCAGACTTTCTCTTGAAAGAACACAGTATTAGTGATGACAGGAGGTCGAGAGAGGAAGGAGATGAGTGAGATTTGGATGATGGGGGGGTGGAGGGATGTGTGTATTATGTGGCAGGCTTTTGGTGTGACTGTCTGGTTACTATCGCTTTCTCTGGGGGGTCTGCATCTCTACTATCCGCCTCTTATCTGAGCCACAGGCAGAGCCCCCACCCCCCACCCCACTTGCCATTTCCCGGAATCTCGCCACTGCAATGCACTCTGGGAACTCACGGCAGAGGAGAAAGGTGACACAAGGCAGACCTGCTTCCTCTGTTTGAGCTTTATAACACTGAGATGTTTGAGACAAAAGAGTAGTGAGGTGTTGTGAAAAGTTGGAAATTATGAAAAATGTTTATCGAACCTGAATGAAAGGGTCAAACAGGAGATCCACTAAAACATGATTCATATCTCTTGACAATGCAGTCTCCTGGACACAGAGTGCTTTTTTGAACTCGCTTGTTAGTCTGTTGGAAAAAATGTACACTCAAATTTTTTTTATTGCCTTTTAGGATGACAACAACTGTAATTCTTACTTACTCTAAACTTTCAGGGTCTCAGAACAGCAGAGAGCTGGCTGAAAGACAAAATGAAGCTATCAATGAGGCTGAGAATGAAGATGATGAAGATTATGAGGGACAACCAAGTGGATCTATGTATTTGTAAGATAAAACAATTCCGTTTATCAAAGTTCCAACTGCATTTCAGGTCTGTGTAGCATCATCACCTCTGTAAAATAGCTGACGATGTACCTGAGCACTGTAAATAAACACTTATTATATGATTTTGTAGAAATTTCTTTTTACTAAACACTTCACATTGATTTAGTTATTTGTTTTCATTTTGATATCATGCTTAATATTCTGCTAAAAAAAACCCAGACAGATTTAAGTTTCAGATTTAAGATTTTAGTTCATTATATATAT
>JAOUQZ010000035.1:20610390-20628376 GCA_028564935.1 Neosilurus hyrtlii
GTGTGTGTGTGTGTGTGTGTGTGTGTGTGTGTGTGTGTGTGTGTGTGTGTGTGTGTGTGAGAGAGAGAGAGAAAGAGTAAAAGGGAGAGGCAGAGGGGGGATAGATGGAGAAAAAAACAGACAGGGAAAAGAGAGAATGCAATTAAAAGATGATTCATTCTCACTTTCGTGTAACAGTATCTGTGAATATTAGAACGGACACTCTTTCTCATGATAGTGTTTGGCTCAGTAAAGCTCTCCCCTGGCCCTCTTTCTCAAGGCCGGCTTAATGATTCCCTCTCCGATGAGAGTGTGAGCTAATGTTGGGATAGGAGGTGGAAGTCTAGCTGAGCATGTTTCTTGGTCAGTAACACCATGTGCAGGGGTCAGTTAGGGTCAGAGGTCATGGGCAGAAAACTGCTAATAAGTGCGCGGTTAAGTTACCTAATATCCAGGATGACCCTCCTAGCTAAGGAAACCCTTGGGATAAAAAGTTATTCTAGTATGTACAGTCTGAGTTGCCTTTGCCTATACCAAACCATTAAGCAGGCTATTTGCGAAAAAAACCCTAACATGCTGTCCAGTGGGCGGCATGGTGGTGTAGTGGGTTGCACTTCCTCCTCACAGCAAGAATGTCCTGGGTTTGAGACCCGTGTCTGCCGAGGGCGTTTACATATGGAGTTTGTATGTTCTCCCCGCGCTTGCATGGGTTTCTTCAGGTGTACCGGATAACTCTCCCAGTCCAAAGACAAGCACATTAAGCTAACTGGATGTTCTCTATCACCCCCTGGTGTGAATGGTTGCATGTCTTTTAGCCTCATGATGCTCTGGCAAGTCCCGACAGTCTTCTCAAGACTTTTTTAAAACACTAAGATACAAACTGTATATATTAGTCTAATGCTACTGCTTTCATTAATGACTCGAAAAGAGTGGAGAAATTCAAATTTGAAAACATACCCCTTCCGAGTCTTTGGACGCATGCATGCTCTGTCTAATTTGAAGACGAAGTTGAACTTATAATTATCTAATTAGATCCCGGCGTTAGACCTATTGGAAAGTTCCTGTCTATGTAAATGTAATGATTATCGTAATATTACTTTACTTTAGTACAATTTCCGTAAGCTCTCAAATGTCTAGTAATAATAACATGGAGTGTATAGCTCACGCGAAACTTCCTAGCACCGAGCAATCACTCGTACACAGCGAACGGAGAAACACACACAAAGGTAATAATTTTAAGATAAAATGTCAACTTTTTACTTTTTTGGACTTTTGGACTTACATTTCAGCGCATTTCCATATTATTGTTAAAAATATCAAAATAATTTTTCCCCCTCATATTCTGATAAGGTTTCTTGGCTTAAACTGATTTTTTTTACTACTGCTGGAGTGTAAATTTGGCACTGATAAAGAGAGATGATACATAACAAAACCGGATGTTTTATTCAAGGCGGAAGTGTGAGCGTTTGCCATCAGGTGGCGCGTGCTGCTCTCGTAATCCCATGCAGGCTACAGGAGCGCGTGCTCCTCTGGGAGTGCCTGGTATTTAGATTGTGGATTCAGGGCGCCCTCATTAAGCTGCCAATGACTGAAATATGTCTCTGTCTCACTGTGTTGCCGAGTAATAAAGCCACCGGATTCTTCAGCACAGCTGCGTATTATTGCGAGCTCTCAGCTGGACGGGTTTTTTTCCCCCTTCCTCTCCTCCGCCGGTACTAATTGACAAACGAGAGAATGAAAGGTTATTACTGTCCGCTCATCTGAGGTGCAAATGATTTTAGGCCGCCGAGGACGATGATGTAGTGTTTTGTTTACATACGCTTTAATAGCTAAACTCGTTGCTCAATTAAACTTTTAAAAGGAAGACAGTCACATTAAAGAATATAGCCAATGGGCAAATCTCTCACATTCACACACAGGGTTGGTTAATTATTGAAGTTATTAACACAACACTTTAAATACACGCTTCTTATGAGGGTGATATGAGACTGGTGTTAGGCCAGTGTAATCCTGCATTGCTTACTATAATAATAATAATAATGATGATGATGATGATGATGATGGCAATTCCATCCGGGTGTTTTCCTACAGTGCACCCAGTATTCCCAGGATATACAGTAGGTTTCAGATCCGTCAAGACTCACCAGGATAGCACCCTAATTAATGAAAAGCCTAGTAATATAAACATTTAGGCACTGCTTAAAAGCCGAGCTCTGAAAATGGTTGCATTTATTTTCAGTGAAAACATCAACAACAAGTGTTCACAACTGTTCAAGTGCAAGTGCAGTCAGCGCCAGGGTGATTCTGGGTGGGGACAAGTAAACTATAAAAAACAAAAATTAGTAAACTATGAATATGAGGACTTTTTCCATTGCAACAACATGTATGGTGTCTCCGGTAGGAAAAGCTACTACTGTGCACATTGGGTGCACAACATACTGTATGCGAACCATCTGACTTGAAATGAAACTGCACACAACCCAGAGAATCCGAACATAAATGCACCTCATCAACAGAATCACAAATGCACACATTAAGAGAACTCGGAGCAGCAGTTAGCAGAAGTGGAGGAAAGAATATGAGTGGCATCATCAATAATGGCATTTGATCTCTCATAGTATATTATCTTGTTATACAGCATCACATTACAAATCCAAAGTTATCAAGTAGGCTTGCAACTGTAATAACACAACCAAAGTAATATTTCAGAGCAGGGAAACCCATTGCTTTCCACAGCTTAACCTATTACCAAAATAGCACACTTGCCATTATGTTAAATAGTCTGACCAGTCATGTTCATTTCCTGAAAAGAAAAATGAAATGCACAGTTATCTTGAATCCATGAATGAGTTAATTTTTTTGTTAATAGCATAGCAGCAAGCCTGAAAATCCTAAAACATGTGCTTGTAATGGTGCCTGAACTTGAAATGACAATGTGAGCATCGATAATTGTCCAAATATTATAATAAAAAACATAAAAAATGAAATCTTATATACTTTTTGTGGTTGGATGACAGTTTAATTCAGGTTTAGATGTTCCTCTCCCCAGCCACTTCCTCCAGCTCTTCCGGGAGGACACTGAAAAACATAGTCTCTCCAGCATGTTCTTGGTTGACCCTGGGGTCTCGTCCTGGTTGGACAGGGAGGTGTTCAGGAGGCATTCCAATCAGAAGTCTAAGCCACCTCAACTGGCTCCTCTTGACACGGAGAAGCAGCGGTTCTACTCTGAACTCCTCCTGGATGGCCAAGCTTCTCACCCTATCTCTAAGGGAGAGTCCTGCCACCCTGCGAAAGAAGCTCATTTCAGCTTGCCTGTCTACTTTGAAAATATTTTGAATGAATAATAAAGGAATTTTAGAATTCAGCTATTGTATGATACAGAATTATTCAGTCTCGGAGGGACTTTGGCCTCCACAGATAAAAGCCCCTTGACCGAATAATTCTCCATAGCATACGTCACCTGATTAATAAGAGCTGATAATAATAACTAAATACAGTGATTATTACCAAATAAATATTTGTAAAAGCACACAACAACACATCTTTTTTACTTTACCCATTCTTCATTTAGCTTATTCTGTTTAGGGCTGCGGGCACGCTAGAGTCAATCCAGCTGTCACTATAAACACCTTTAATAGTTTCACAGACGAGCTGTGTCTACAGTGCTTACTTAATAAAGTACATTATTACAATCTCCTACACTGTTGCCATGTTTATTCTTTGTCACCTCTGAGCTGCCCTCTAGTGGGTCTTAACATTGGTGTCAATGCAAATGACATGCAATTATGTGGATATTTTTGTGCATGAAAGGAGCATAAATGAGCCTTAATGTGCATGTCTTTGGACCGTGGGAGAAAACAGGAGCATCTAGAGGAAACCAGTGCAAACATGGGGAGAACATGCAAACTTTATGCAGAAACACCCTCACTGACCACAGTATTCGAACCTAGGACCTTCATGCTGTGATGTGAGTTTACTAACCACTACACCACTGTGCTCTTTGTATTAAAAAATACATCCGGAAAATATTTTTTTTTAATCCCTGCTATACACCTGTGAGATTTTTATTCCATGGAATATTCTTTCTTTCTTTCATTCATTCATTCATTTATTCTTTCTTTCTTTCTTTCTTTCTTTCAACACAATAAGAAGTTGTCTTGTTTACAAATAGGCCATCAACCCTCCATTTGTAGCATTGTTTCATTTAAGAATGAAACTCCTGTAGTCCTCCCCCTGGAGAGTGAATCTTTCACTTAGCCTTTCTTGTGAAGGGCAGGATTTGATTACCAAGCTGATGCAGGTATTTCGGAGTCCTGTTCATGTGCTTCATACAAAGAGTGCTCATGGCAGTTCAGACATCATTTACACCAATCTGCCTCCTACCAAGTCCCATACCAGCACCAGCATCTCTGCAGTGCAGAATTGTCGAGGAATTTGTTGTGTGTTAATATTTGGGTGGAACACTTATTGCACAGGAATTCCTGAACACTTCCCTGCATCTGGTGTTGTATCCTAGCTTAACCAAATTGAATTATAATTAAGAGAGAGTTTAAAGTAATAATAACAGTAATCATAATAATAATAATTATAATAATAATAACAGTAATAATAATAATAGTAATAATAGTGATGAAAATAATAATAATAATAATTATAATAATAATACCAGTAATAATAATAATAGTAATAATAGTGATAATAATAATAATAATAATAATTATAATAATAATACCAGTAATAATAATAATAATAATAATAATAATAAAAACAATAATGTTTAAATGCATCAGCACAGTGGTGCAGTGATTGGCATGTCCGCATCACAGCAAGAAGGTCCCGGGTTCGATTACTGGGCTTAGGGAGTTTTTGTCTGGAGTTTGTTTGTTCTCCCCTGCTTGCGTGTGTTTCCTCCGGGTACTCCTGTTTCCTCTCACAGCCCAAAAATATGCAGTATCATGCAAAAATATCCAAAAAAACAGTAGGCTAATTAGCTGTTTCAAATTGCCGCTAGGTGTGAGAGTGAGTGTAAGTGGTTGTACGTATTTTGGCCCTGCAATGGTCTGGCGAGTTGTTTTGGGTGTACACTGCCTTTGCCCAGTGTCGACTGAGATAAGCGCCAGCCGTCCTGCAAACCTAATTATGATTAAGCGGCTTAGAAAATGAATGAATGAATGAATGAATGTTTAAATGCTGGTTTCAGCAACATTTACTCAGTACTTGTTTTTAAAGATGGCACTTTGCCATTAATTTGACTGTTTTTCTTTTTTAATCACACACACATTTGCTTTTCTTGACTAAAAGACTGACTGACGGCTCGATCGATGTCCTGAGAGAGACCTGGAGATGATGAAATGTGGGTGTGTTTTTTGTTTATTGTGTTTGTCTGATCCAAGACAGCAGATGCTGCCATTTACTGCCAGAGCCTTGAGCGGTGCTGGAGGTAGATGTGGTACTGTTACCATGATGATGAGCATGGGATGCTGCAGCCTTTGATATCCTCCTGTCACTGGAGGAAGATCCAATTCAGGAGGAAGAGGGGGCGTGACAATCACACCTGCAGCTTCTGTCACTGATATAATGAAGCAGTGGTCCAGTCTGACAGAAATCCACTGGGCATTTGTTCTGTTAGTTTCACCATATGATTAAACTCCTTTCCTTCCTTTAAATTCCGTCGCTTTGATTCTTTCATTGCTTTCCTTTCCTTAATTTTTTTAAATTATCATTTATTTTAAGCTATTGCTACATATACTGTTTGGATTAAGGTGCCTCTGCATGCTCACCCTTTAGCTTTACACTATTCTTCCCCTGCAACATCTCCAGTTTCTAGAAATGATTATACCTGATGGTACCAGCATTCATTCATATGCTTTTTCAGAAAAAAAAAACATCTCTTAGTGTATGCTTGGATACATTTCAGCTCAGGAGTGACAAAGGCATGCTGACAAGATGAATAGAAACTGGAAATGACTGCAGGTGTTAAGGCGGAGGTTATAGATATACATGCCTTTTGCTTCACGACGCTGCGCTCAGTGCAGGCTAAAGTGAATAAATGGGCCCTTTAAGTATTATATTTGAGTGAAATAACACTTTCAGGTAAAACTCTGACCCATTGTTAAGCACTAATGATTTTTTCATGCAGCAAGGGAAATTAAGTTGCATAATTCAAACAGTAATCATTGTTTTCATCCATTTTTTTTAATGATCTCCAGTCCTCATTTGCAAACAATTAACACCAGGCTGATTGCCGCCATACACATTTGGGTTTCAATAGCTCAGCGGTCGCCTCTTTGCCAGCTGTCATATTTCCACAGCTTAATAACCGCAGGTAGTGTCAGGGGGAGCCTGTGGGTTATAAGGCATAAAGGTGAATATGTTCTGATCTCACCATAACAGGACCTGGAGGGGACATCAGAGCTTTACAAACATCAGCACTGATAGCATGCTGCTAGCACTTAACAGACAATTTAAGAATGTGCCTCAAGACACTAAGCAACACTGGACAATGTTTCTGTTCAAGATCTGGTCTAGGGGAATGATGGGTAAACAGCATGTTCTTCAGATGTTAGAAGGATTTTTGTGACAGCCTCCTGCAACACTCGAACATTTTTCTTGACAATGACATCAAAGCAAGACAGAACAATTCGCAAGCCCAAGTGTCATTTTTACAGGAGAAAAGTGATCTAGCAGAGGGAGCACAGGGGTTAGAGGGGGAAGCAAGTCTCAATGTGATTATCATTGGAAGAAAAAAGAGAAGACAATGGACGTTTAATGCACAAATGCAGGAAAAAGTGATATTTTATTACAGCAAAAAGGCTTTCAAAAATTACAGGAAAAAGCAGGAAAATGTGTCTGCTATGGATGGCACTAAAACCCAGTTTAACAGGGTCATAATTCACTTAGGTCTGATGTGTCCCGTCATTCACACGCTCAAATGTGCTGCCCCGAGCCCTCAGTCCATTCTCAGAAAGTACAATTTTGACAAAAAAGCACTTTGTTGCTATTACTGTGGTGTTTCAAAGAGGAGTAAGAGCAAAAAATTGGCGCTTCAAATTTCATTTTTTGATGTCCCATTCAATTGATTAGCTTATACAGTGAAAAACGACCATGTTTCCTTTCAAAGATGGAAGGGCCTTTTGTTACATGTACTATGCATTGCAACATAATTAGATAACACAGGCTACATTAAAGATGATTTATGCCAAAGATTATATCCACGGAGATCACTCTCTCCCAGTGTAATCTCATCTATCTATGCGGAAAATCTGAGATGTCTGCCATGCAGACTCCAAGCAAAACTTTTTTTTAACTTTATAAAAGAAGCATTCATTATTTGCATGCTGATTTATATGGGATTAATTGATACTTGACATAAGCAGATTTTTTTTTTATACATACATATGGTGTAGGTGTCAGTACTACATTATGAGTTTCTGCTTCAGTAAAATTAAGCAATAAACTCTTTCCTTTTAATTATTAGAAAATAATTTAAAATATTAAAAAAATTATTAAAAGCATAAATGTGACCCCTCGTATCAAAATGATTCTTAATTCCCCACTTTTCTTTACTGATGTATATTAATAGAGGACATGTCCCAAACAATTTTAAATCAGTTCACATTGTATGGAAATATAACAAATTTGTATCTTAAGTTAATTAATTTATTCACAAGACTTTTTGAGAAAATCCACTTTACTTAAAACGTCAGTTTGGTGCATTACGACTCATTTTGTGGTGATGAGTGCACTCAAATGGTGCTCATTTAAATATTTAAAAAAACATTTTCCATGTAGAACCCCCCCTTTTTTTTAAATAAACACAATGTATCATTTGAAATACACTTAACATATAAATAATATTATAAACACAATGAAATAAAAGGAAAACATTCAATTAGCGAATTAAAAAAATAGAAAATGTCTAAACTGAATATTAAACTTCAAATGGAAATCAGAGAGTAACTGCTAAAAGTATTTTCAGGCATCATTCTGAAAACACACTTCATTCCCATATAAAAACTATACACACTTGCACCTAACATCTTCACATGCAATTTTGTGAAGCGCTTAGTGATATTTGCCAGAGTGTCAGGATCAGTGTGTATTGCTCAGTGGCCCGGCTTAACATTAGCGTTAGCATGCACCCTGCAGTGCTTGAACACAGATCACCCGAGCGTAGCGGGAGGATCATTAACCTTAATTACCTCTCTAATCCACTCCTGGCTTTGCAGAGTAAACAGCCAGGCCCATTAGGCTGGATGACTGTCAGCCTGCAGGGCCCCATGACTCCTCTGGCATTGAGCTCTGCCTTTAGGGGATATAGGTCTTTTTAAGAGCACAATTCAGCCCTCGGATTCTCTCTCTCTCTCTCTCTCTCTCTCTCTCTCTCTCTCTCTCTCTCTCTCTCTCTCTGTCTCTGTTTTTAGTAGCAACACCTCCTCCTTTCTTCAGCACTCTCTGATATAATACAGGAGGCTGGAGGAGGGCTGACACACTCATTGGCATCCCTGATGCTTTTGTTTGTTGTCTTTCTCCCCCTCTTTCATGTACCCAGATGGTTCATTTTGAAAAAGCTGGTTACTGATTCCACCCCTACACACTTATTTGGAGTGCTTTTTGTTACTTCTGCCCTGCAGGCATCCCCACTCATTCTCGCTCAGTTGCCCTCCCCTTTTTCCCTTTGCTCCCATATTTGAAACAGTGTTCCTTAAGGAAATGCAGCTTCCAGAAGCTGCTGGTGCACCTTCATCACTTTTCCCTATTTGCATTTTTGATTCGGCTTGAGATTTTATAAGGTATCAATAGCTGAGTATTATCCTATACAAACATGCTGGACACAATTATCTTCAGCCATTAAGTAAATACTTTGTAGGACACTATCAGTGTAAAAGTCTCACAGTCCAGATGTTTAAGTTTCTGAGGAATTATATGGAAGAAGAAGATATCGTGGCAATGATGCTTGGTTCTCTGTTAATTAAAGCACACATCCAAGGGTCTTATATGCAACTGCCATTCTTTTGTTTACCATCACCTTTCCTTCATATATTTCCACCCAAATACATTTCTATGTCCCAGTAGTGCCATGTTTGGGAACATTTGCCTTAATAAGAAAAAGTGAGCAATAATGCCAGTAGTGAAATGCTGGTTTTCACTGGACATATTCCAAGGCTATTTGTCTTGACTCTGGCAAAACTCCAGAATGTTATTAAAGTTTTCCTTTCCTGTGCTCTCTCCGGAGTGAAACGTGGGCACTAAACCAAAGTCAGGCTAAGCAAAGATGCGAGACATTTTGGGGCCCATTAGGCCTCACATGGCTGCTGACAGAGTATAACTATCTGACCCATAGATCTCTAGTGGCTTTGAACTCAGGACCACTTTGGAGAAGTTCAGCTATTATAAGGTCTTAGATGATCAATAGGGTCTTCATAGTGTTTATGATTACGATTTTAAAAATGTTAAATTTGTCAGTGAGTCACTGATATATCAAATAATTGCTGTTATTAATGTTTCACAGCTTCGTCTGAACGAGAAGAAGTAAGAGAGAATAACACAGTCTAGGAAATGAACCTTTTCTTTTATAATGAATATTTGCAGAGGATTCCCCAGGCATTGTTCATTGTTTTCCTCTAAATATAGAATCAGAGAAAATCAAATTCATCAAACCATGTGCATATTTAATTTGGAATAATGAGGAATATGAAAATAGATTCGCCACTGGCCATGTAATTCTGTAACAATATTCTCTTCTGACTTTGTGAAACTGTGCAAAAGTCCTTAGAGGAATTGAGGATTAATGTAAAACCAAATAACGTGTAATCGCCATAATCTTTCACCGTGTTAACTCGAACGGTAGGACAGTAGGACTGTCCCACAATCCTTTGCAATATTTATCCTATGAGCACAACACAAACTGAGCTGTTTTCATCTCTCTCTCTAGGTCATCTGTCCCTGTTGATCTTTAAGAGTAGTCCCTGCTAAGCCAACTTCCCAGATGAGAGGCTTTGCTCCCCGTGGCACCATCGGTCGCACTAAAAGCGGTCTGGCCTCTTTGAACAACCGGGAAACATTAGCCCTCACCACTACTGCCTGGGCCAGCCTCTAATGGATCGCTCTCATTTCATCAACCCACTGACATTTAATGAATATATATTTTATCTCTGCTAGGCCCCGTTATCGGAATGCCCAATATGTTCCGAGAAAGAGTCACCCTGGGAGTGTTTGGGCTGGACCAGAAGATCCTCCGGCATGGCACCTGCACACCAATCTCAGGCCTCCTCTCCCCATCTCCGCCTTTCTCGTGTCCTCTTCTTCTCCTCCTCCTGGCCTTCAATATCACATGTAGATTAATAATTCATGGGCAGTTATTAGGGCTGGTTCAATAGGAGCTGTGCTGATGGAGGACTGTGCAGAGTGAGTGTGCCCGCAGGGAGGGAGAGTGTTGTTGTGTCAGCCCCCATCTGCCAGAATGCAATAAGGAGAACAATGGAGGCCTTGATTCCCACCAGCAGGCCTATAATCTTTAAATGGCTATTAGCAGAAGAGTGCAACCAGTCAATAACCGACAAAATCCTTTTAAAAGCTGCTCTCTCTCTCTCTCTCTCTCTCTCTCTCTCTCTCTCTCTCTCTTGCTTGCTCTCTCTCTCTCTCTCTCTCTGTAAATCTCCACAATCACAATTGTCTCTCACTAGCAATCTCTCAAGCTGCAGATAGAGACAGTTTGATGGAGAGTTGCTGAGTTGCAAGTATTTGATTGACATCAAATGCAATCTAGTACATTACAGGCTATTCTTTACGAATATGAATCTGTCATGTTTATCCACCTGTAAAAACAAGAAGACATAAGAAACAATACTACCTCTCTCCAGTAGGCCCAATCTCCCCATCCTTTCCATTTGAAAACTACCCTGCCTGAGATGTTTACTCCATTTCATTAAACAGTGAGTCGGGAAATGAATTGAATCACATTACAGTCCCACAATATGATAAATCCTTGTCTCATATTTATTACGGCCCTGAAATAAGAGCACAGCAGCATGCGAGCATTAGGAGAAGCATATGTAAAGGACATAACTGTGACAGCTCTGATTTGCCTTCTCAGGTTTGAGAGAAGGCAGGGAGTCAATCGTCTACTAGCAGATTTTATTGAAGTGGCTTAGTGTGACTGTAATGTATGAAACATTAAAACAGGCTTCACCGGGAGTGTGGTTCTTCTCAAAAAATTAATACATTCAAGCAAAACCTCTATGGACTGTGGACACTTAATTGCCAGTATATTAAAAGTGATCATTAAAAAAACCACAATAATGCTACCAGGATGATAGTGCGCTAATATCATAAACCAAACTATATCAATGTAAATATTAATAAATAAAATTAATGGCTGTTTAGTAAATGGTAAGGAAGATTTATTTATATATAGGAATAATATGCGAGATCCGTGACGTTGCTTATAAATTGATGGTCCATCCGTGCTAAAACCCAGGAGAATTCTGTTGCTTAATATTGTCTGGAGATGAATAAGAGCACTTGAGGGCAGAATGGCCAGATTATGGCAGAGACAACCATTGAAAATATGGGCATCTTGCTTTTACCCAGCATGACTTCTTAACACCTCAGGCAATATTATACCCTGATCACATGACCACAACCTGCTGGGTCATAGGTCAATCAAGACACATTGTTGCTGTGACATAAGTGTCGTTCAGAGAAACAAAGCTTTCATAGCAGGGGCGGATTTAGATATGGGTGATGTCGGCAAGTGGCCAAGGCAGCATCTTGTGGGGGGCGGCATGAACGTTTGAAAAAGCAACACAAAACGCAGTGGTATATTATGTGATTGGTTTTCTATCATCGTGTGACAACTATGCTCACATGCATGTGTGTGTGTGTGTGTGTGTGTGTGTGTGTGTGTGTGTGTGTGTGTGTGTGTGTGTGTGTTAGTGTGCGCGAGAGAGTGAGGGAGCAGCCCAGGTGATTTATTTGGGGGGGTGGGGTATCGCCATATAGCTCTTTCTGTTTTATAGATATATAAAAGCTACTTAACTCAGATATTCACCATTTTTCTTTATTTTTCTAGTCTTTCTGTCTTGTACTCTCTCTCTCTCTCTCTCTCTCTCTTTCTGCATCCATCTCTTCTCCCTCCCCCCCGACGATTGTAGGGTAATCCATCTTCATTGTCGACATGCGCTGTGTTGTGACAGCAAGGATGCTGGGAGAGTCTGGAGGAAGGAAAACAGGTACCTTAAACAGACACACACAGACAACCAATCACAGCACATCACATACCAAAATGTCAGTGAATGAATCATATAAACAGAAAAATATACAAGGCAGCCGAAGGGGAGCTAGTCTCAATCAAGAAGAACCATGCCCATTTTAATCTGATCCTGTCTGAAAAGTGGAGATATTACAATTCACACCAGTCAAACCCGGATTACTATGTGCACATGCTGTTTATTGCTTTTCCTGCGATCCGGTGGAAGTCTACTTGCACAGACCCACAGACAGTATGTGTTACATCTTGTCTGTGCACAATGCTGTCTTCATGCCGTTATCAGTGACATGCTGTCAGTGCCCATACAGACACTGTTCCTCACAACACAGCTAGCGACTTCCTTTTCCCATTCACTCTGTATGGGCTACAGGCAATCCCATGAGGCTTTGCATCTGTCATCGAGATGGAGTAAAGGTAGAGGGCGATGTCATCAGGAAGTCTGCAGACTAAACAAACTACTCTTGTCTCTGCAATCCTGAGTCTCATCACTCCGCTCATTATTAACACATGCCAAATGAGACACAGAAGTGTACTATGTGGCCTTTGTAACACAATGGAAATCACACAACAAAACGGTGTCCTGCTTTGTTTCCTTTTTAAAAAATGGGATAGTGAGCAAGCAAGAAGTCATCCAATCGATCTGACAGAAAGAAAAACGCACTGTCGTGTGGCTCAATAAGCCTTTTAGTAACTTACGGAAACTTCCAAGTAATCAGAAATGTTTTAAAGAGCTGCTGAGCTCTGGCCAACACCACTATGAAGGTCTCTTAGGGTGACTCTGTTGCATGTAGATATCTACGTTTAAGTGCTGTTCTTCCTGCCTGTGTGTTGAGGGGAAACAAGTCACTTCCAGACCGATAGGTAAGCAGTTCGGAGTACTGTAGAAAGTTCAGAATACCCTGAAGACTTTCGCCTGAATTCGAAAGTTAATGTTTAAGGAAACATATGCACAATGCTGCACAGGCGTCCAAACAGTCATCAATCATCTTTTTTAGTCTTTGCATGAGGATTGAGGATGTTCAGAATGGTATGCATACAGGAAACACATGAATACACACTTCTGTGTGAGAGAAAGTACGGCATGAAGACTAATTGTGGTGTACAACATGTACACTCTCTTTGTTAGAAAAGTTAATTTGTAAAAGGAATGCAATCATGTCATGGCAGCATTCTATCTATGCACACCTGTGATCTATTTTAGACAAAATGTATATGAAAAAATTTTGGAGATTAAAAAAGTCAAACACACACATACAGTGGCATAGTGGTTAGCATGTCTGAGTCAAAGGGGCGGTATGGCGGCATAGGGATAATATGTCCGCCTCACAGCAAGAAGGTCCTGGGTTCGAGTTCCTGGCTCGGCGAAGGCGATTCTGTATGAAGTTTGCATGTTCTTCCCGTGCAGGTTCGACGCCCCCCTCCCATCGCTGTATTCATATTCATATTCATATTCATGTTGATGCTGTTAATGATCAATAATTAATTCGAGTATGTGATTGGTAAGTCCAGCAAGTTGCATAAGATTTATGGAGGACCAAATATATGACATTATGACATTTCAGACCACAGGCCTTCCACAGTTCATGGGCCAAAACCCACAGTGCCCCCAATGGTGCCTGATACCCTGATTTTCCTCCACATCATTAGACAGCACATTGTGCATATTAACTATTTATTGTGACATTTAATATTGTTAGATTGTGTTTTGCCTTATAGTGTCATGTATACATAGAGAAGGCAGATGTAAGTAAATGTATTATTTAACATAACACTAACAATACAGACAACTTCATCCTTGCACACTTAAATATGGAGTAAAACATACATCATGAAAGTTTGTGTACTTTATGTTGCACGCTCAGTAAAGCACAAAAAACTTGACAAGGCATCAACTTGGTCCAACGGAAAGGCGAGCCAAGACGACTGGAGTTGATGACTTGCTGCAGCCTTCCTCTGCCTTCACAGTCATTGGGTTTCTTAGGTAACTTCTTCCGCCTTATCAGCTGTTGAGGAGTTGAGGTTTGGTTTGAATTGAACTTCGTCTGGCCCTCATTCTCGACCTTACTGCTTTGGGTTGCCCCGCTGGAAGCTGGATCCATTGGGACCTGCAAGCCCAGCCCACTTCAACAAGGTGCCGATCAATCTACAAAATCTGCAAAACGTTAATATAAACATTCACGTCTTGTCAGATTACAAAGATACAAAGGTATAAAGTTCTCTATTATGAAACTTACTGACCATCACTAAGCACTGATGTAGGAACCTCCTTCCATAAATATTAAGTTATAATTATATATATATATATATATATATATATATATATATTTTTTTTTTTTTTTTTTTTTCAGTTTTGTATTATCCTCAGACTATGGTGGCACGGTGGTGTAATAGTTAGTAGGTCTGCCTCACGCCTGCAGAAGTTTCTGGGGTTTGAGTCCCAGGCTCGGCCATTTCTGTGTAACTTCATTCTTCTTTAATCACATCCGGGAGTTTTACTTTTAACTGAATGGTCAGGATCCTCCTCTGGCTTTTGGGGTATTTACCAGAAGGCTTAGATGATGCAGGGCATTTGGGTGGCATCATAGGACATGGGAAACACGGCATGGGATCACTTAAGTGATAAGCAATCCATACATGGTGTTACACGAGGAAAAGAGCAAGGTGCTTCCCGCAGTTCTGAGATGGTGTCATGTTAGCAGCAGCCAATCAGCACCCAAGAGAATGAAAAGCTTATGTTATGATTTATACTGCTTAAATATATTTTATATATCATAGAATTTTTACTGCATTTAATTAATACACACACACACACACACACACACACACACACATATATATATATATATATGTGTGTGTGTTATAATTCATACATTTTATTGTTAATAATAACTTAGAATAGAAAAATGCTTATTTCAAAATAAAAAAGCTGTAAAAATATATAGATATGTTCTATATAGTGGGGGCACTATAAGTGAACTGCAATGTAGAGGGGGATTACTGTAAGCAGTGAGTGAGTGAGCCTCAGAATATGTATTATTTATTTTCCGCCTCATCATAATCATAACCGAAAGAAACAGAAATGTTCAGTATTGTAAGTATTTATTTAATTATAACTTGCACGTAAGCACAAGCTTGCATCAGTAGAAAAGCAAACAGAGAGAAGGTGTTTCATGATTACTTGGTGTTGATTTAAACTCACAAAAGTCATTCATCTTCAGTTCGGAGTCTCAGCCTCATCATGATCTGACACTTAAAGTATGGACAGCCGAAGTATGCTTGCATTTGGGGAAAAAATACTGAATATGAAAAAGGGAATGATATAATGCTATGAAAGGTTTCCAGATCATGACAAAGATAAATGAGGTTTACGCTGAAGGCCATGCTCTACAAAACACTGACTGTATAGAGAATCGCTTATAACTAGTATGAAGAAGAATACGGCTTCATTTAAGCTCACTTTACTGTAGATGCAAATAAACTGTTAAAATAATCTTTTCCTTTAGTGATGATGGAGGCAGGACCATAATTTTTGTTGTTATTAAAAATTACTTAATTAAATAAAATAGTGATACTAACAAATAGCTAACAAAAGGCTTGTATAGTATACTTACTGTATACTGATATATTCCTTTCTATAATTACTAGTTTTGTCACGTTTTTATTTATTTATTTTTCTAACAAAATCTTTTAGGTAAACCCCTTAACAGATTTTTCATCTCTGGTCCAAGTTTCCTCAGGGGCGTAAACCCCTATCTGTGTGCTAAGAGGAGCTGTATCAGCTTGCTTGACAATTACATTTTAAGAGATTAATCATCTAAGTGACAAATAATAGTACAAAGCAGGCATGTGTTGGAGGGGAAGCGCTGTTCGGTTGGTGATGGATTGTTGGAAGATGAGTAGCAGCCTAAGACGCCATCATTTATTATAAAGAGCTGTGACAGTGAAAACAGTTAAGCACGGGAGTTAAGCATGCAATGTGAATGTGTCAATCACACCGAGAAGGATTTGTGCACGCTGAAAACAGGATTGTTTCTGACCCTGAGAAATGTGATCCCCTGTTAACAATGCGACTGTTAATTCCAAGCAACCTACGTCTACTGTACATGGTGTTCTGTTGCAATGTAGTCTCCAGCTAAACTACATGCGCCAATTACTAAAAATCATATATTACTTTAAATGTATAGTCAGATATGAGAAATCAAAAAAAGGGGTTCAAACGTGCATTTTGTACTGCTCATGATTAAAGCAACACCGGTTTGGTGAGCTTCGACTTTCTCAAACCTGATTTCCTCCAGCATCCCCATGCCCTCAGGCGCGTGCAGCGTTTGGGCGCTGGGACGATGCAGTGCACTTTATCATTCTTATGAGCGGGAGTAAGACAGCAGCACTGCAGCCGCTCTCCGTACCAGCCTTTAATTCATCATCCTTTATGGAGAGTAATGGCTGTGGGCTGACACCGGGGAACTGGATAGCAGGCAGGACGCTGGAGCCACTAACACACAGCCTGAGCAGGAATACAGTGAAGGGAGACTGCTTCAACAAAAACAGCATTCGAAATAACAAAGCTATAGACTTTGGATTTCGAGAAAAAGCTTTAACAAATGGTCTTTACCTTTTCAAAGCACTGTTCCTGAGGCATGTAAGGGTCAGGATCAATGACTTATTTTACACAGAGCAAATGTTTGATGACCCTAAGAGGTCAAGAGTCATATATAAGCCATAACATACACTAAAGCTTTATCACACTCCTCCTACCTTTAAATCCTATTAAAAGCAATGCTTTTAAATAATAGATGGGAGGTAATGCATATGGAAGCATAGATTCTCTGTAATAGCATTGGAATATGATAGCAAACACACCTTATCATTGAATCCTGGATCCTAACAAGCAAGAACGTTCTCATAAGTCAGATTCGACGCTGAATGCATTCTGACAATTTCCTATAAAATACAGCCAGTTGTGTATGTTTAATTATTGTATTTTATTTTTTATTTAAGTTGATTCATTTTCTTTTGCTTCTAAAATTAATTGGATTGACCTGAATGTCAGTCACACCATGTGGTTCAAACCATTTTTATTTTGCCATTGATTCTTCATTAGGTTTTTAGGCCCCATTCTTTCCTGAAAAAATGTTGGAATATTATTATCGAGTCAATATGATTAAGTGAGAGTGTGATGGAGAAAATACCATCTGTTGCTTTGGTCTTTGGTCTTGAACACCACCCCCCCCACACACATACCCCATCCTGTCATTTAAGCAAACAGATCTGACCCTCTCTCCCTTCTCTCCTTCTGGCACTTTCTGCTTCTTCAAAGTTCGGCAAATCGATTGGTAACTTTGACGCCTGGACTCTGGCTAGGGGCCAGAAATGATAAGCGCTCATGGGGGACATGAGAGCTAAGTGCTAAATCAATGGTTCCCCGTCTCTGATGTGGATAGCATTACTGAAAGGAGCCAGTGGCCAGAGGTGGAGATGATGATTCTCTGGGGGCGTCTTTAAAAGACACACTGGATTCCCCATTTTGGGGCAATCATCCACATGATCAATCATGCGTTTTTTCCATCAGGAAAACTTCTGTTCTTTTACCCACTGCTAACACTTTCTTTTCAGTCTAGTTATTTACCAGGTGTGTGTGGTGTAAACTCCAATGTACTTGACACTTGTGTGTGTGTGTGTGTGTGTGTGTGTGTGTGTGTGTGTGTGTGTGTGTGTGTGTGTGTGTGTGTGTGTGTG
>JAOUQZ010000035.1:20637598-20649684 GCA_028564935.1 Neosilurus hyrtlii
GGGGGGGGGGGGGGGGGGGGGTGGGGGTTGTTTTTTTGCTTTTGGTTAGTAGTAGTGGTAGTAGTAGTTTTGGATTGCAGCTCATTCTGGTGTTTGAGACCTGCTGTTCCACAGGTTTTCATCTGGGTTGTTTTCTGACTTCCCAGGATGAGTTGTCCATGCACTTTGCCAGGAATTTTGGTAGGCTGACCACTTATTAACAACTGTCGACATTTCGTAAGCTTTCTTTTTCATATGCACTGAAAAATCTTTCGCTACTGACACAGTGTGACATCTTAACCTTCTTCAAATTGCTGAAAAGTGTCTATTTAACTGTTGGTTAGATTCAACACTAATCTGGACTGGGTGTATCTTTAATTTATATTTGAATTCATTTGTCAATTAAATTGGATAATAGGGTAACTCAGAAGGCAGTTACTTTAGCACACATTGCCAGTTGATACTGAATAATTTTCCCATCAATAAATTAAATAATCTTTAAAATTGTTTATTCAGGTTGTCTTGGTATTCTGTTAAAATTTCAGTGAAAATCTGAAACAATTAAATGGGAAAAATAGGAAATAAAATGTAGTAGAAGAAAAATCAGGATGAGTTTTCATAGTTAATTACCCAAGACCAATTTTATGAACATTGATATTATGGAAAGGATAAACAACCTGTGTATGTCAAAGATTGTCCAGGTCAATATCTTATAACAATCAAATTTAGCATTTGTACCGAATTCCAATAAGGTTTAAACCTATTCTATCCACCACCTGTATATCAACACTATTTAATCATGCAGCGGGATTGTTTCCTCAAATTAACTTTATTGTATTCAAAAGTCCTCTGGCAAGTGAAAATACTGGTGGAACAACATGGCTTCTCATGCAAGAAAAACCTTTTAGGAGGGTTTTAGTATTTTATGAGAGTCCTGGGATAAAGAACAGCTCATGTTTACAGACTTTAACTTGTCACTTTTAATTAAAACTAGGACTAAAAACTTCAGGCCAAAAACATCCTGCATATTGTTTATGTTAGTCACCCTGGGTTTACACTTCGGCACGATGTCCGCGATTTCCGTGATTCAAGAAAACTAGCGATTTATGAGCACACTTGGAGCACGATTGGGGACTAAAAAGGAGGCAGGGGGCATCCAAGAGATGAAAAGGAATCGTGTTTCCAAATTCATCCAGATCACCTACGTTGGCACATCAAGGTCTGTTATGCTCGGTTAAGGTCTGTTAAGGTCTCCTGTGTTCTACCATGATTCCCATGCTTTATCAGGATTGGTGTCAAATCGTAATGCATCATAATAATCGAAGCTAATCACAAATCCACCAAGTTCCCTCAAGATCATCACTATTCAATATCACACCCCCAAACACCCCACCCCCCACCCCCATGCTCATCAAGATTCTATCAAATCAGGGAGATTGTGGACATTAAGAAAATTTTTCAAACACAAAAGGAATCTGGACTTCTGGCTGGAGGAAATACAGTGTGAAAAGTAACAAATAAAATGAGCAGTATCAATAAAAACTAACCTGTAGAAACCACACTGTGACACAATAGAGAGATTAATGATACAAAACTGAGCATTCACTAGTTATGCCTTTTTTTTAGGACTCTACTGACTAGTTACAATTCCACACAAGCAGTTTAACATTGTACTTCATATCATGATTATTGATTGAGATGCTATTTGCAGTAGACTCTCCAAAATTTAAGCGGGGCATAACTGACTGTTGACAGAAGAGACCGCTGCTTAAATGCCCTGGATTATTCTCTAGAATTCCACCAAAAATTGCTGTACATTGTTTGAAAAGACTGAAGAAGTCGTTTGCACTGTTGAAATGTTTTCACAGTTTCACTTGTGTGACTTGTACTTATATACCATATATGGGTCATTCTCTGTAACTGGTACCATAAAGTGTGATATTGGGGTGAAAAATTCATAGTCCCCAAATTTCAATGAAGTCCTGCTTATTTCCCTGTATACTGCCCATAAATTCATGAACCATGTTACAAAGACAGTGAGAGAACTATTTCTGCACATAACTTCTACACATAACTGCACTTTTATTAGTAGCAAGCAAGAATAAATCCATATGGAACACCCAATTATTCTTCAAATTCATTCACAAATAGACACCAAATTCATCCTATGTGTTTATGATGAATAAATTATTACCATTTGACTATGTATGAAATAAATACACTTTAGGAGGAACTCAATTATACGGTGAAAGTCATAACATGGAACCTCACCGCTCACACCTCCGTATATAACTGGATATACATTTTAATGCAAGTCTTAAAACTATTAGCACTTTGAGTTGATACTTTAGCAATAGCTTGGCGTGAAACATAAGGAACAAAACAAAAAAAAAAGTCACAATTTTTCATCCTCACATTGCAACCAATTTTGTAGATTTGTTTATTTATTTATTTACTTTTTGCTGGATGTATCCGAATGTTTTTGTCTGACATGTTGTATGTGTCCATGTGGTATGTTTTGGGCAGAAATTTCTCTTTTAATTCTTTATAGCTTTTAAAAAATATTAGGTCCAAAATGTGAATCATTAAATTTGACCCAATTTCAGAGAATGACCCAAATAAAAAGAAAAAACATGTTTCAATTTTACTGTTGACTGGAATTTAAACAAAACATCGGGATTCATTATCTGTGGCCTATTTTCCCATCTTTTTGGGCTCTGATTTTATCTAGGGGGAAAAAGCAAAAAAACTGTTGAAATTGATCCAGTTAGAACACTAAAACTGGCAACTGAAAAAATGGCTATACACCCTACAGGGCAAACAACTACCTCAATATGAACCACTTGTTTTTGTTGCTGACGGGCTCATAATTTTATTATAAGTGTTTGACAACATGGAAAGGATCCCTACAGAGATACACTTGTGACTGTTTATCTCAATAACTTTAAAGAAAAATGTAGAAAATGAATGTTTGATGCATCCTGTTCAGTGCATGTAGGCGAACATCACATAGGGGCTGTTTTATGGTGTTCATAAAGGGTGAAGTCCAGAAGAATTACCAAAGAACCTTTTGACTTTGCTTTGAAAATAGACTTCTTAGCTCAATACAACAATTATAACAGGAAGTTTTAAAGAGAACCTACAGACATCACATACTACAGCATTTGTCTTCTATTGCTTTTATCTTCCATTGCTTTTGTACCCTGTCCCCTGAAAAAAAGAAACCATTGATGAACATTAACTTTGCTGAGGGAGCTCAGTAGTTCAGCAGTTAACACTATCACCTTACAAAAAGAAGGTACGGCGTTTGAATTTCAGTCCCGAAACTGTGTCAAGTCTGCATGCTCTCCCATGCTTGCATGGATTTTCAGTCCAAAGACATGCTCATCAGGTCACCCGGTTGCTCTAAATTGTGAATGGCTGTTTGTGTTTGCCCTGCAGTGGACTGGAGACCTGTTTTTGGTGCAACCTGCCTCTTGTCTGAAGTCAGCTGGGATTGGCTACAGCCTCCACTCGACCCTAACAGATAAGCGGCATAAATGGATGGATAGCTTTGCTGCTAACACGTCTCCCAGAATAGTACAGAAATGGTTTGCCTCTGACAGGTCTTCTAGTGGTTGCTAGTTTTAAGTGTTTAGAAGTATGCTACATAAAGTTTTATACTGGAAATTAAAGTAGTTAGCAAAAAAAAAGTGCTAGACTCAGAACCTTACTGATCACAATGATCATGACTTATTAAACATCTAATTTTGCTGTATTGTAGTGTTATATACTGTCCAGTAGTAAGTCTGTAGGGGTTTTTACACCAGACTGCCTTATCAGACGGGAGCTTATCCTTAGTTTTCCTAGCATGAAGCAACTAGGAGTTCATCTGCTCCTGGATGGGACGCTAGTCCAGCACAGGTTAACTTTCCAGTATTTTTACTGGTACCCAGTTATACTGCTGTGTGGACAAAGGCACAATTGTGGTTAAGACCTTGCCCAGAGGTCTTACCACGATGGGGGTCTAACAGGGATTTGAACCCACAACCTCTCAAGCATGAGCCCAGCACCCTAACCACTACACCCCCATTTTTTTTGTCTCAATCTGAATAAATCAACACACATTGCAGTTTTTACTTGCACCCAAACGACTCATGACAGTTTCTGGCTACAAAGCAGCTCTGATGCAAGTTTCATTATTAAAATTCCCAAGAAACACAGCTTCATATTACAAGTGACTATACACAGCAACACAAAAGTACAGATCAGGAAAAGTATTTCAATAAAAATGATACGCTGTATTTTAAACCACCTAGAAACAAATACAAATTTCAAGTGATATTTATAATCTGTAATATTTTACAGATATATAAGTACAGATGTCTGTGATGGCCTGGCGAGCTGTCCAGGGTGAACCCTGCCCTCACCCAGAGCCGGCTGAGATGGGCGCCATCCTTCCCCACGACCCGAATTAGGATTAAACGGTTCAGAAAATGAATGAGAGGATGAGTGCATAAGTACAGATATTATAATGCATGTATCAGAGATCTTAATGCATGATGCATAAGGATTTATACTTATAGCTGGATTCTGTGACTAAGAAATTACCATTAGGTACACTGCCATATAGAAAATCTATTTTTAGAGCTGAACTAACCGTATACCCGAACTTAAAGACCTCTTAAACCATATGCTTTATCTGCATCTGCCCCATTGTCCTCTGTTGTGCTGTGCTTGGGTTTCAGCTACCCTGTAAACGATGCTACATTGGGACAAAGCTGTACTGCTTTCTGAAAACATCCCTGTACTAATGGACAACAGGGAGTGTAAACCTTCTCTTCTTCACCAATGTTTGGTCAAGTTACCATAGCAGATATCCCAGCCAGATGGTCCACAGTTTCTCCATTAAGACCCCTCTCTCTCTCTCTCTTTCTCTTGCCCTTGAGAGGACAGACTCTAGAGTATCCATAGCCCAAGGCCTAGGGACCTGAGCCTTAGACGATTATGAGGCTGTGCCACCTTAATTGCTGCACTCATACTAGTCGAAGTGGCCAGCCCCAACAGCCCAGCCCACTGCATTATTCATGCTGGAGACAAGGGTAGCACTTACAGTCAACAAAAACAATTCACAGTGCTGGGTGATGTCACACCATGGTCGGCACCATTCAGACGGGCCTGGGTCTAGGTTCTGGGTCCTGTGTACTTATGTGTGTGCGTGTGTGTGTGTGTGTGTAGTGGGTGTATTTGAGTAGGGAGAGGATCAGCTCATCCATCATAGCCACTTATGAGCCATAGGATCCGCTGAGTGCGAGAGCTAAATCACGTTAGCTCCCGCTGCACATACCTGCTGCCTCATTAGGTCAACCATGCTGCACGCAAGCTTGCAGTGCATCCTGTGGCTGCAGTTTGGAATTATAGTGCTATATTTAAACTTGTGCACAAAGAACACATCAAAACCAGTACTGTAGTGTCATGAATGCAGCAACTGTTGTAGATAAATTAGGATCCATAGTGGGCTTGTGGCTTAGAGAAGACCTCTTCTGAATCATCTGTCAAATGCCAGTGACATTGTAGTCTAGCTCTGACTGGAGAACTCCCTCTAACCGTGAAGAGGTGATTAAATATCAAGACATGGTTGCAAGAGGAGAAGACAAAGCACATCTCTGACAGGTGCTGCCACAACACTAAGCCACAGCTCAACCTCTTGAAAATGCATTTCAGGTTGTGGAGAATAGCTTAATGCTATTGGAGCTCTGTCACTTTGGCTGCAGACTGACGAGATGAAGTGTTTAGCACTCCGGCCGAGGTGTTTCATTTCTGACAGCCGAACCACAATCAAAACCCCAGCATGTGCAAGATGACTGACAGCTTTTAATGAACAGAGCCTGACAGATGAGTGGGGCTGAAAGAGAGAGAGAGAGAGAGAGAGAGAGAGAGAGAGAGAGAGAGAGAGAGAGAGAGAGAGAGAGAGACTGTGTGAGAGTGCATGGTATGTGCTTTGTCACAACAAAATAGATCTGTTGTGAAGATTTTTAATATTTACTTTGGCAACATAAGAAGCTGAAGGCGGTTTCCAGTTAAGACTGATACAAAGCTGAAAAGGAACAGCGTCTTTTCTTTTTTGTTTTAGTTTGTTCTTTTTCCTTTTTCCTTTTTCCATTTTTCCTCCATTATTTACTACTCTGTCTTAATTGCTTATTGAGAATAGCTTTAGAAATTTTTACAAAGGCTTCTACAACCCTCCATATAAAACCGTGTATGATTATGAAAGATGCACATGCCTTTATGTGTCTGTTAATGGGCTGTGTTTAGATGTAGAAAATCTGCAGCTGCAGCAGTATCATGTTTCAAACAAATTAGAGCAAATCTGCTCTCAAAGACTACAGCATTAAATCAACGTCATTACTCCGTTTCAGTCAGCGGCTCACTTTCACCCAATGAGACACCACGGTCCGAGCAAAGAATGCCCACGCAGGTGTCCAAACAAACAATCTGATATAACTGCACACATTTAGAAACAGATTTAACTTCCAGCAAGGCTTCATTAACCTGAGGAAAATCAAATATACCCATAGCTTCTTTCATCTTTAAGTGCTCGATGGGAATCCTCACATCTACCCACCATTTTTCCCCCTCATATCTGGGTTATTACTTGGGATTAATGAAACAGGAAAGAGGGTTGTAATCATCAGGAATCTTCTTTTTTAAACACGATACATTTAATATCCTCAAAGAGGGTGCAGGTAATCTAACTCAACCTTAGAAAACAGCTGAAGATGGCAGGGAGATACTGCGCCAGTACAGTAACTGCAAGCCAGCACAGTGAAATAGAGCCATGGTGGTAGTATTTAGGGGTTTGTAAAAACCTCCCCTAGTCTCAGCCGTGTGAGCTGAAAAACTGCATGAGAGTAGACTCATCCATCAGCCAAGCTCTGATGGTGGATGAGGGTTACTCACATCCTGTGAGCTGATCTGGAGATGAGTATCGAGCTATTTCCCAAGTAACTAATGAGGGAAGAACAAAGATTCTCACTTTAGTGGAACAGCAGCACGCCGGTCATGTCTCACTTGAAATGTCTTTGAATTCATTATTGCTTAATGGTTCAGAGTGAGCATGATGAGGGTGAAACCTGACTAAGCCTGTAAAGATAGACTTTGAACACTGGGAATAGGTGACCCACTGGAACGATATCCCAATGGCAAGTGATTGCTTGCTTTAAGAGGATATATAATCCTCAGGTTTTGTAAAGAACATTACCAATGTACATAATATCATATATCACAGGTTACTGCACTTGGAATAGCAAGTCCTGGGGGTACAAACACTGGTCACAACAGGTAGGTTTAAATCACTGTCAGAAATGAAAGTATGTTTACATTAGTGTAAGGAGCTCATCTTAACTGCTTAACCCTTTACGCCCTGCAGCATTCTGCAGACGGCCTGCATGCATTTTCCTGTAAGGGTCGTTAGAGGCTATGATTTTTAAAGACCCAACTGCTATAGTAAAGCCTTCATTCACAAATTAATACTGTATTCATTTAAAAAAAGAATAAAAAGGTGTGTTAGAGGCATGGTGGCTTAGTGGTTAGCATCCGCCTCACAGCAAGAAGGTCCTGGGTTCAAGTCCCAGGCTCGACAAGAGCGTTTCTGTGTGGATTTAACATATTCTACCTGTGATTGCATGGGTTTCCTCAGTGTACTCCAGTTTCCACCCACAGCCCAAAGATATGCACATTAGACTAATTGGCTATTCCAAATTGCCCTATTGTGTGTGTGTGCGTGTGTGTGTATGCAATTGTTTGCACTATTTTTATTATTATTTTTGTTGTTTGTTGTGGTTTATTATTGTTGTTGTTATTGTTGTAGTTGAGATTATTATTACTTACTCTATTACATTGCTGCAAGGCCTAATGCAATGAGTAATATATGGCCTGCCACTACTATAGAATTGTGGGTTTCCCCATGAAAACAAAATTCAATATTGTGTTGGCCCTGCTAAGGATGTTCACAGTGTTCCTTGCCTTCGCCCAGAATCGGCTGAGACAAGCTGAGATATGCTCCAGCCTCCCTGTGACCCTAGTAGGATTAAGCGGTTTGGCAAATGATTTGGAATTAATGAACATGGTGTATTGCCATTTCCATTTCTAAAGTATTTCAAAGTTTCATTTTTCTCTGCTGATTGACTGACTGAGGGGAAACTTTGTGGCTAGCAATTGGAAGTACCCGTCTCTGATTCTCTGGATGGGACAGGAATTATGTGTACCAGTGATAACAATCCACCTTGTTTGCATTACTTTGATAATCATATTAATATAAGAAATTTCAAATAAAACAAAAACTTATTATTAAAATTAGTGTATCCCTGTTTGTTGTGAAAGGCTAACTCTCTTGCGGTTCCTACTAGCTAGTATGATGATGATCAGCTTGAGATAAATAATATGCTTTGTCCATGCTCCTGGTTTCTTTACAAATTTCTTACTGGCTATATGGTTTAGCTGTGTTTGGTAAATAAATATAAGTCATTTTTTTATTCCTTGTTTGGTGGATTTTGATTATATAAACCCAAGACAGGAGACAGGAAAAAAAAACCCAAAGAATTTTAAGACCAGGTATTTTATGTTTTCTTTAACAACACAACAGAACAAAATTACAAGAACGGGTAAAATGAAAATATTTTTTTCATTTTATTTCTTATATATTAATTCTTGACCAAGCTTGAACCAGTGCTTTGATTTAAACATTTAACCATTTGAATCCAGTAGTCTGTCCTGAGCTGATGGTGTACATGTAGTACTTTTCATGCTATGTATATTCTGTGGAAACTCCTGCTTTAAACAGGCCAGTGACACATACTGTCACAACGTTTTCCATAACATTCAAAAAGGAGGTTGCTTTAAAAACACTTTCATACACGTGTAGCCAATGGTCCGTTCACACATTAGGCCCACCGAGCTACCAAACTGGGGTCTTCCATTGAGGTCAAGTAGACAAAAGTATTGGCTATGCACAAGAGGCATAAGAAACACCGCAAATCCAAATGTACAAAAGCATGAAAAGTCATGTGAGCTACATGTGGATAGTACCATTTTTGATAGTCTTTCACACCAGACGTTTGTACAGGCATGTACTGTGTAGATCGCTAGGCTTGAAACAGTGGCTGTGTGCCCAAGCTGACACTTCCGTTGGGCAGGTACTCATGCGCATGGGCAAGATGTACATGATTTAGTTACAATAGCTGCTGTGAAAGGGCAACAAAAGGACAGGCTTGGCACAAAAAACATTCTGGCTTTAAATTTCTTTGTGCACTCAGCAAGTTAAGACCAGTGGGAATGAAAGAAAAAAATATGTTTTAATAAATAAATAAATGAATGAATGAATGAATGAAGAATACACACACACACACACATACATATATATTTAGAAAAGATTCTATATATATATATATTCATTATTTATTTGTTTGTTTGTTTGTTTGTTTGTTTAAAATCCCGAATGTTTACATCAGTGGTTCTGCAAAACAATGATTAATAATTTTAAAATATGATGGCAAAAATTTGAATATAGATTTTTCAAACTTTCATTATTTACACAACATATAATAACCACTTTATTTATTTATTTATCTATCTATCTATCTATCTATCTATCTATTTATTTATTCATTCATTCGTTCATTCGTTCGTTCATTCATTCATTTATTTATTTAAATTGAACTGGGCCGAAATTTATTTAGTTATTTATTTTTTAATTATTATTATTTTATTTTATTATTTTTTTTTAGCTATATCTGTTTGTTTACTGAGTGACAAAAAAAATAATAATGAAATGTCATTTTGCCATGTCATGAATTCTTTTTTGGTATAGAGGGTAAAATGACCTGGTGTGTCTCTCCTTTACTGTAAATACAGATTTGGAAAAAGAGATTTAATCCAGAGTGACTTGCATTTTAGATCTTTATTCATACTTAGATTGCTAAGTTGTGTAGCAACAAAATTCTCGCAAGTTCATTAAATCAATTTTATTGCAGAAAATTAAAGAAACTGATGTAGTTTGATAGAACTCAAAAAAATTTTTTTCCCCCATTACTTAATAAATTACCCTAATCAGTATTTCCCCATGGGCAAGCTTATGTCAGGTGCTCAGGGGAGGTCAGACAAACACATAAGTCATCTGATGCTGAATCCATTGACAGGTTGGAATGTTTTGTGTTTTACACATTGTCCTTTTAAATTTCAATTCATTAGATTAGATGAAACCTAGTATGTAATAATGGAAACAAATAAACAGTGGAAATCATATAATAATATAAGCGTGATGCATCATAATAGAAACATATGCCCCATAAAGTATGTCCCGTACAATCAATGATGAAGCAATCACATGACCTAAATAACTGAACAGGATAAGCTGCTGAAAGTTACGAGGTTTTTCCTGTCCATCAGTACTCAAATGTGAGACTTACTTCTCAATATCTTGGAAGTTTGTGAATATATTAGCAATCATAATGTAGTTTATAAAGGGGTAGGCCACGTAAATCCAAAAATGATCTTAACTTGACTCCTAAAATTTGATTTACTAGGTTTTCCCAGACCAGGGCTTGTGCATGTTAGAGCTTTTTTGCATATGTAAAAAATAAGACATAAAAATCTTGTTCTGGTGTGTTTTTTTTTTGTTTGTTTTTTTCGGTGCCAAAGTTCCTCAAGTATATACTAAAACAATTATACACTTCATGCTCAGTGAATGTCACTTAATTAAATAATCCTATTCAATCCACACATTAATACTTAATTTGCATAAACACCTTTAGACTTGCTTACAGCACGTAATCATCATGCCATATTGTTTCAACAAACTTTAACAACATAACATTTATTTCCATTCAGTGTTGGGTTCATTTCTCACCGACGTCTTACAGTGATGAGGGAAAAAATGAACCACTCTATAAAGTCTTGTCCCCATTTTATATCCGACTTTATCAAGAAAAAAATTAAAAAGTCCATGCTTTTATAACTTCCAGACTTGACTACTGTAATGCGCTACTATTTGGGATCAGTCAGTCCTCCCTCACTTGGCTTCAGCATGTGCAAAATGCTGCAACTGGATTTTTTTTGGTACAAGGAAGAGACAGTGCATTACTACAGTTTTGGTGTCGCTTCACTGGCTTCCATTTTAGTTTCGAATTGTTTTAAAATTCTTTTATTTGTTTTGAAGTATTTTAATGGTGCTGTGCCATTTTATATGTCAGAAATACTGCATCCATGTGAGTCATCTCGCTCTCTGAGGTCGTATAAACAGAGGTTTTTAGTGTTTCCAAAGACTCAAACAAAACTAAGAGGTGACAGAGATTTTTCAGTTGCTGCTCGGAGACTCTGGAATGATTTACCGACACATATCAGACCGGCTTGCTCACTCTAAATCTCTTTTAAAAACACACCTTTACTCCCAGGCCTTCAACCCATTGTGGGACACTGACTGATTTTATTTGTTTCATTTTTATTTCTTGGACGTTTTATTGCTTTTATCACTGTTTGTCTAGTGTTTTTTGCCTATCTTGCTTTAATTCTATTTTTTACTGTGTAGCACTTTGGTCGGTATTGCTGTTGTTTTTAAAGTGCTTTATAAATAAAGTGGTATGGTATGCAAAAAGTCCATTGTTGTGATAACCTGCTCATTCAGTACATTCAGGTACATCAGCTGATTTCATTTTATTGCCACGTTAATGTTGCTAAGCCTCGACCTGACCAACTTGAGCAACAATGACATGGAGATTACATTTAAATTGAATTAATTTTCAGTAACTGCTTTATACTGGTCAGGGTGGAGTATACTGGGTACATAGGGTGCAAGGCAAGCATGAACCCCACAATAGCTTAGCTGATTCGTACCAATGGGCAATTTAGTGCAGCCGGTTCACTGGCAATATTTGTGGCAGTTATAAGCTCAAATACAAAGAGAACATGAACATGAACTTGAAAAACTCTGTACAGAACTCATGACTGATTCAGGGAGTCTGGCACTTTGAAGCAGCACAACTAAACCCATAGACACTGGGTCTGTGTGTGTGTGTGTGTGTGTGTGTGTGTGTGTGTGTGTGTGTGTGTGTGTGTGTGTGTGTGTGTGTGTG
>JAOUQZ010000035.1:20671502-20685283 GCA_028564935.1 Neosilurus hyrtlii
ACACACACACACACACACGCACACACACACACACACACACACACACACACACACATATATATATATATATATATATAACTTTTATAACATATTAAATTCATTATTGATAATTATATAGTATATGCTATAATATGATATAGTGTATAATATGTATGGATTTAACTGACCTGAGTGTTGTGCATGTATACCGGCCGACTAGTTTGGAATACAGCTAGGTGTATTTAATTTGAAATATGTATTAATTTATCTTTTCACTTCTAAGGCAGAACTCAACAACCATTTTGAATAAAATAAGTACGATTTTTAGAAAAGCCACTAAATCAAGTAGATGCAGCAGACGGACGAGAGCGCGCGCGTGTTGCGTTTTTGTGTCTGGTTCTCACCCCCGGCGCGAGCTCGCCTGCGATGACGTCACCTATATTAAGATGAAAATGAAGAACAATATGGATTTCTCTACATGAAATATTCACAGTGCCGCTCTATTCTCATTAATTATTAAAATGAGAGAATGATATGTCAGCTGGAAAAGCACTCTTGTAAATATGCTTATCAATTTTACTCATAGTCACTTTGGGCCACTCGTTTAATATGTTTTATCTTTGCTCAATCTTTGAATGGCTTTTTGAATGGTGTTGTGCAGGGCAGTTATGGCTTATACTATACAGCGCACTGTGAGCAAGACTTCATTTTCTGGGTTTTGCAGGCTTGGGACTCCGATACTTTTATGCGTCACGCGCTTTGATTGAGATCAACATTGCTGTTCTTTAACACAGGAGACTGTAATCTTTACAAGGAGCAAAACAAAAAACAAACAAAAAATAACAGTTAAATATGAAAGCTGTTTTGTCCTCTCTCCATTTTTTTTCTATTCCGGAAAAAGCACTTCACACACACACACACACACACACACACACACACACACACACACACACACACACACACACACACACACACACACATTTTCTATTTTCTATTCAATTTCACATTATTCGTTTATGTTGATTTATTTGACACATTAATAGCGTTTATTTAAAAAATGGCAAGATGTCAGATGTGATCTTTTAATATTCGCATATTATAATAGAATTCACGCGCAATTGAAATATGACGTATATATATATATATTCTTTTACTCAGTCTCTAATTAACTAGCAAGCCGATTTTTTAAAAAAAATCTTCTTCCTCTTTTTTTAACCACTGTGTGTTCTGTAGGATTTTCTCCCAGCAGTGTTCTCCATGATCTCAAGTCGCATGTCCGCATTTCACAACAAGTGTCCCACTAGGGCTCGTCGTGCTGCCTGAGACCTGATATTCACCGCGCACCGCACATCTCAGGACTGGGAGGCGATGAAAGGCAACACCATGTGTTTCTGTTGTTAATTGACTCCATGGCAGTTTGCAAGTTTATAAAAGCACAGAAATGCGTAAACAGCTCGGTCAATAAAAATAGTGGCTTCATGAAAAGGACAGACACGGAGAAGCGTTTATTATTATTATTATTATTATTATTATTATTATTATTATTATTATTATTATTAATATTAATATTATTATCATTATTATAATTGTTGGTATTATTATTATTATTATTATTATTATCAATATTATTATAAATATTATTATTATTATTTTTATTATTATTATTATTATTATTATTATTATTATTATTATTATTATTATTATTATTATTATTATTAGACTATTGCAAGAGGCATAAACGCAGTAAAATCTATTTATGAGGCAGTGGGTGCGTCTAATGCAATGAACCAAAGCCTCCTTATTATTAGTGCTTGCCTAGTATATTCGTACAGCAGGTTATAAGAGAACTGTGCTCTTTGTTGTAATAAACCCATATATTTTTTCCCTGCTCCATTTGTGCTACAGTGTTGCTGAGCACCCCATGCCTCATGCAGCACCATACACACCAAAGCCGGGATTAGTCGGTCTAATTATGATCAGAGAGAGAGAGAGAGAGAGAGAGAGAGAGAGAGAGAGAGAGAGAAGGAAATTGCACGCTATTAGTGCTCGGTCTGAAATGCCAATAGCAATGACCCCCAGCCATAAAACACACATGATGAAGGGCAGATAGGCATTGCACCGTGCCACTGCTACTGTCTTGATCTTCAGCCGATATTCCCTGCCAGTGATTTTATTTTTATTCCTCTAGTCTGGAAGAAAATCTGAACGCACCTCCATGTGCCTTTGCTGAGTGTATACACACACACAGCGACGAATGGCCACGTTTCAGTGCGTTTCAATATCCAGCCTCACTGCATCCATTATATGTTTATTTATTAGATTGCTACAAAGGTAATATTCGCCACGGGAAAAGGCGCACGCTGTTGTCGCATGAAGGTGATATCGCGTCCAAGTGATTTTATTACTGTCCGCATATCCTCGGAGGTAGGATTTGATATTTTCTGATGTGCCCACGCTAAATTCTATTACAGCGACATATCATTTAGTATTCCCTGCGCTGTCGAGCGCGCAAAGGCCTGATCCGCCCGCGTTTCCAGCTGACCCGTGGATTTCCTGGTGATAGAAAAGCTTCTTGTTCACACAGGACACTGTGATCAGAAATAAACAATAATAAAAGACACACTGGCTTGTATTAAATATTACATCTGCCATCAAAAAGATATGTTTACAGCTGTCTTTTTAAATCCCCTTCCTACTCCAGGTGGTGTTTACACTCTTTTAGCTCCTAATTCATTATCATTTCAGTACAAAGCCTGAAGTTTTGTTTTTTTGTATGTTTGTTTATTGTTGTTGTTGTTATTGGGTTTTTTTATTTTTATTTATTTTTTGCGAACACATTGCCATTTCATTGATAGTAGCTTTATTATAGTAAGGCTGTAATTTCACCATCGGATCATTCCAGGCTCGGTGTAATAATAAGTCATTACGCTCTTATCAAATTGATTATGGTGCGACCTTGACAGCCTGTCAGTCAGACTCAGCGCTGTAATTAAAAGCAATCAGGTTTCATTGTGTGCAGAATTGATGTGACTGAGCTTCTGATCACATAACAAGCCTGGTCATTTACCTTTTCCACTAAGGTGGACAGTGGCTTAATAAAAGCAGGCGAGATGCATTGGTTCATAGCTAAAGAATGCTTTAATGCAATTTGGTTGTAAATTTAATGAAATCTTGTTTCTAATATTTGACACCTAAAAGTATTTTAACCATAAGAATATGGTGAATACTGTTATATGTTATTTGTGGCATAGCTATTAATTCGTCCCATGTTTTATAGGTTGAATCAGCCTAACATTTAGAATAAAAATGCCCCCTAAAAGGTCACATGTAACACCTAAACCTGACTTAAATTCTTTTTATAACTAAACCAGATCCAGTGTCAGCTCAGTATCATTCTTTTCAATATGGACAGGGTGAATAAATGTGAAAGGTCTTTTTGAGCTCCTGTCTGCCTGCAGCAGCCTGTACAGGAACCTTCTCTTACACATGAGCGTGTCTGAATGCAGAAGATCTGTTTTAGTGAAAAGATTTTCCAGAAGCCAAGCCTGGTATTAATCCTATTGGTTCGTATATCACCCCGTGAGCAGAAAACCAGTAAAGCTCCAAGTCCTCGGATCACCCTGTCCCTACTATCTGTGTTTGTCAGTTATCTGTAGGTTTTACAAAGTGCAAAATTAATTTTTGTGATTGGCTGTGATTAAACTTGCCAAGGTTGAAACTATGTATCCTATGGCAAAAAAATAAATCTGTCAATCAAATAAATAATTAAATAAAACCCGCACAAAATAATGAATATTTCAAAAATTTCCCTCGAATCGCTTCTTTATTAGTTGCTGCAGTGTTAACATGAGAATGCTTTTGGTAAAACTCATCAATGAGGCTGTCTAAATGTTGCATTTCAGACAAATTGTGCATCTGACAGTTTTAGGTTCAATTACAAAGCTACTTCGCTCTCATCATACCCTCATTGCAAACGTTTTGCACCATTAACCCACGTCAAGGGTTCTCAAGGGTTCATTCCATAATTAAGGGCTCTTACTTTCCTATTCGGAACCTTTCCTGATAGGGAAAATTTCTGTAATATCATATTTCAATGTTTTTGTGTTTGTTTACTTGTTTTGATTTCTTGATGCCATATTAACAACAAATATATAAATAATATTTAAGCTCTAATCAATGTCAGCAAGATTTTTGTTCCAAACGTTGACATTCTATTGAATTAATCACTTCCTTAGGTTTTAGCTTTTTTAAGGCTTTTCAGGCCTTCAGTGCTGAGGCTAAGAAAACGCTGAAATTCAACCAATACATACCACACAATCACTTGTTATGCCCCACATTAATTTTAACTTGATCCAGAAACATATGCCTGCTTGCTTGCTTGCTTGCTTTCTTTGTTTGTTTGTTTGTTTGTTTGTTTGTTTGTTTATTTATTTGTTTGCTTGGTTATTTGTTTGTTTGTTTGTTTGTTTGTCAGTTTGTTTGTTTTGCTTGTTCGTTTATTTGTTTGTCTGTTTGTTTTTTTTGTGTGTTTTATGATTGTGTATTTGTTTTTTCCATAGACTTGGTTGCATTTCTTTATTCTGCTGGGGCACACATATTTCACTGAAAAAAAAAAATATTAGTAATTATCACTTAGTTAGTTTTAGCCAGAATTAAATTAGTTTTGCAAGAGGAGACATTAATTTACCTGTCTGTAACGGAAAACACACACACACACACATACACAGAGAGAGAGAGAGAGAGAGAGAGAGAGAAAGAGAAACAAATATTAAGTGTGAACAAGACACTAGGTCTGGATGTAGCCAGGCTCATATCAGTTACTCTTGTCAGTGAGTGGGCCCAGTGTGTGTACGTGCTTCACCCCTTTAACACAGTGCACTGTTGATAAACTTGAACAGGCTGTTGATAAGCACTCTGAAGGCCTTACTGCCTGGGGCTGTCCTCATGTCTCTACAGGGCTACAGGGCCTGTGAGTCTCATCCGAAGAAAACTCAGCCGATGTCTTCCCCTGTGGTCGAGTTAGCAAAGCAATATAACTTTAGTTCACATGTCTGTCTCAAACTGTGTGTCCAAGTGAATGCCCTGCTTCGCTACTGAAATACCCACTCAAAACAGACTCCAGGAGCAAACAACAGGGCATACAACGTGAACATCACGGTAGCTATAATAACTGCTAGTGTAAGCATTGAGAGGTTATTGTATGATTCAAAATTAATTTCTCATGAGGGTGTGGAACAAACGAATGCCAGGATTGTTTAAATTGAGAGATTAAGTATATATAAATAGTAGATTATATATATTAGATAATATTAGATTATATAAAAGGAGAACAACCTTGCATATCTGTATATACATGTGTACAAATAAAATAGAATTCAAAATAGAATTTAAAAGTAAATATAAAATATATTCATTTTTCTTTTTCTTTTTTAGAGAGAAAGAATATTTTGAAGATTATTTATTTCTTTGTTTTGTTTCTTTGTTTTGGTGATGTATTTTTTATATGTATATATATATATATACACACATATGATGTATTTTTTTGTTTATTTTGTGCATACATAAACACATACATGCAAGCTTTTTTCATTAATATGCACTTGAATGTCATTACTGCTTGATACTTTGACCACTGCACCGCAGTGAGGTTTGATCTCAGTGTATTTGTGTTGTGCATGTTTCACAGCTGCTCTGTCTCCGTTCTCGGTAACACGGAGGATCGGTCACCCGTACCAGAACCGGACGCCGCCCAAGCGGAAAAAGCCGCGCACGTCATTCAGTCGCGTGCAGATCTGCGAGCTGGAGAAGCGCTTTCACCGCCAGAAGTATTTGGCCTCCGCGGAGCGCGCGACACTCGCTAAGGCACTCAAGATGACGGATGCACAGGTCAAGACTTGGTTCCAGAATCGCAGAACCAAATGGAGGTGTGTACCTTTCATCCACTGATTTATTCATTCACTTAATGCAGCTGTTGTAGGCAGACAACACAATAGCAGCCTGTAGAGTCTCATTCTGTACAGTTTCCACACAGTAAAAGAGTGAACATGATATCAAGAACACTAAAAACTCAGTAGGGATGGCATGGTGATGTAGCGCTTAACACTTCTGCCTCACAGCAAGAAGGCCCTGGGTTCGATGAAGATGTTTCAGTCTGGAGTTTGTATGTTTTCACCATTCTTGTGTAGATTTCCTCCTGGTGCTCCAGTTTCCTTCCACAATCCAAAGATATGCACATAGGCTAAGTGGATATTCTGTCCCAAGGTGTGAATGTGAGTGTAAATGGTTGTGTGTGTGGGTTGACCCTGTGATGGTCTGGCAAGCTGTACAGGGTGGACCCTGCATTAGCTCAGAGTGGGCTGGAATGGGCTCCAGGCTCCTCTTGACCCTAATAAAGGATAAAGCGGTTCTGAAAATAAAATGAAATGACCAAGCATTCAAGTACAATGACACAGTTAAAGGAATACATTAAAGCCTATTGGTAAAACACCATATTTCTAAATAAAATGTCTTTCCAGACTCCCACACCACTTTTTAAAAAAAAAAAATACAACTTACTATATCAGTGATGCCTCCCACCTTTGTAGATACAGTACAAACCTAAGTGAGTGTCAGCTCATACAGTGAGCTGCAAAAGTATTTACACTATTTATGCTGATGCTTTGTGATTAACTTGTCAACTTTGCTAAAATAGACTGTTTTGTATACTGCGTGCATTCTGAACTAAATTATGTCCATAAATCATCATAAAACTGCATTTTAGAAAACATCCCCCAAAAAACTGGGAAAGATTGTGCAAGTAATCATACTATTTGAGTGAAATATCCATAAAGACAGCACACAAGCTACAAACGTGTTACTTTACATTGTTACGTAGGTTATTCTTTTCATGCTTACTTTGGCTAGAAACCTCTACAGTGTGTTTAGTATTAATATCAGATACCCATCAGATGTCCTGCAGCGTCACACTGGGGATCAGCTGCACAGCAAATTACAGTGTGCGAAATAGAGAAGCACAAGGCCGGAGACACTTACAAGCCGATAAGTCGATCAGCTTGTTTTGATTTTCTATGGTGGAGTGAATACTTTTGCATCTCATGGTATTTAGTTAACCTGTCAGATACATGCTCACTTTTAATGCCATGCGTCAAATTCAGCCATACTTCTCGAACGTTTAGTGAAAACATAGTAAGTCATTCATGTTGTGATTCAAGTAGTCAAGAATTGTTCCATCAGGGGTCTTGTAAAATCATGTATTTCTTCTAGCTGTGATATTTTTTGACCAGCTGAACATCAGATCAAGAGTTCAGATGCAAAACCCTGTCCAGTTGACCTCTTTTGTTTTAAAATAGTGAAATGTACCTGGAAAAGTGGATTTCGAACAATCTGATATTTTGTTCAGTGCCCCTTAAGTATTCCATAACAAAAAAGGAGAAATAATTGAGGTTTATGCTTGCCACCAGGTAAATTTTATTGTTTTGAAACAAAAGAGGTCAAGTGGACTTACTAGGTTGTTTTTTCTAAACTGATGCCATGCAATAATTTACAAGAACCTAGCAAGTAGGCAAAAATTTTTATTTACTAAATACCATTTTTCCCCTCAATGCGATGTTCATCACAGGGCACTTGCACTTAATACTTATTGTTATAATACTCAAAGCCACATGTTTAGGCATTTGTTTATTAATATGCACAGCTTGTCTGGTTATGAGCACCTGTGACTGGCATAGAAAACACATGACCAGAAGGACAAATTTGACTGGCTTAGAAATTTTTTAGATTTTTGCTCATCAAACCTCAACAGACAGCTGACAATGTCTTGGCTCACTAAACTTCATCTGCAGGGCGAATACGCAGCACATCTTAATTTACATAGAAAATTATAGGTTGTAGAAGAAAGTTTTTCAACTTTTTCTTGACTCGAAAGAATAGGTTTCTGGATTTAAACCTCATGGCTGAGGTTATGAGGGCCTTTCTGTGTAGAAATTGGATGCTCGCCCTGTGCTTGCATGAGTTTCCTCTAGGTGTTCTGGTTTCCTAGGTGTAGCACTCTATATTGCTCTAGGTGTGAGTGATATTTAACAGTTGTTCCACATCTAAGCAGGCTATTAGCCATATACAATCTGAGGGAGTAGAATAACTGCTTTATTCTATGCACTGGACTGTAAGAAATATGGCATGTTCATTATTTAATTCAAAGTCTTGAAAAAAAAATCATAAATTCATAAAATACTTTACAGGTATGGTTATAACAGCAGGGCGGTAAAGTCGCATTTGGTCAGAAAAAAGGTGCCTAATTCTTGAAAAACATTCCTACCATGAAATACTTTCATTTCATATCTTTTTGTTTTTTGTGGAATTAATGGAACTTGGCATTATGGATAGCATGCCAACTAGCTGTATACATTTCCGGGTTCGTTACACTGCCTTACTTGTGCTCTCCTCTGGACATGGCCAGTATGCAAAAGCAAGAGATGCTTGTTCCTCACAACAAGCCAAATAAAGTTGAATCTATTGGAAAAAAGTCTAATTTTTGAAAATAAGAAATACATTCTTGTTCTTAAAAACTTTCATTCCAAATGACGTTCCTTTTCAAAGAATAAATCTAGAATGAACAGAGGAACCGGCCAGCTAGAGTTAACCTTTAACTTAAAATGTGATGCAGCCACTTCAGTTCATTCCTTCCAATCAGAAAGCACAAGAAAAAATCCATTAAGAAAACAAAGAATGTGGCTTTAAACTTTCATTTGACGCATGAGAAAAGTTGTACAGAATGCAAATGCAGTCTATGTAAAGAGAACAAAGAAGCTCTGCGTCTAGTTAGAAACCATTTGTTAAAATTTGGGCTTGATCAGATTGATCCCCTGTTGATGGTAAATGTTGGCGTTTCTTCTGTATCAACCAGAGAGTACTCTTTCTGAAAGTGAGATTCGTTGAAAGAGGCATTTTGTGTCTCAGGATGAAACAACACTTTGGTTTTGCTTAGCTCTGCTAAATGTTTTCTCTTCATTTTCTTTGGACACCAATTTCCTTGACCAAGCAGAAGTGCTGCAGCTCTTAAAAGCTTACGTTCAAACTTGCTTTCTAGTGCATTATGGAGGCTATAGGTCTGAATAATTGAGTGTATGTCCATCTTTTAGCTTTAATCCAATCAACCTGTTGCTGTTGGCTCTTTTAGGACAAATGAGTGTGCAATCTAATTAAGGGCAGGCTGACTTACCTTGGTTTTTATCAACGAGCTACAGTGGACCAGCGAGCTGCTGCTGTAGCTGATGCATTTATAATGAAGCTGACTCATGGCCTTTAAAGAATTAAAATTGATTAAAGCCATTTTGATGTGTCAACTCAATAATATATCCTTCTCTATTTCATTTAGACATTAGTGGGATCAGTTGTTGCCTACTTAGGTGAAATTAGTAGGCCATTTATCTTGGATATATGGAAACGTGATAAGTTCTTTTCGGCTTACAAGATATTCACTATGTTACTGTAAAATACTCTTTGATTCAGATATATGGAGCAAATACACTGAATAAATAATAAAAGTTGCAAATATGTGAAATACACTGTCAGAACATGCACTGTTGCACATACCATATATTAATACAGTATAGAAAAAAAACAAAAACTAAAACATGTATATAATTATTATTATTATTATAGTATATATAATAGTATAAATAATAATTATATAATAATAATAATTATAATAGTATATAAAATAATAATAGTATGTTATATTAGCAATGTATTGTACAGTATAAATAATGGACATTAACCAACCCTTAAACTCAGGAGAATAAATGTTAAAATAAACTGTTAAAATAGTTTTCTTTTACAAAACTTATTTGTCACAGGCTTGAAGGATATCGCTAAACAGTCCCCTCAATGTTCTGTCTGGGGGACTATTCAGCAATATACAAATGATTGTTATATATTCTACATATTCCATAATGTACAGGCTATTTAAAAACATTAAATTATACATTAAATTATAACTAAACTTTGTCCGGGTTTCTGCTTCATAATCTTGCATTTTATGATGCTTAAATATTCAAAAGATAAAGATTCATTAGGGTTAACTGCTCTTTTGCAAAAGCAAAAAGTTAAGACCATAAAAATATGCTATATATACTAGTTTTGCCATATGTGGATAAGAGAAAGTCGTGTATTTTGTGTAATATACTACCATTACATTCACTATAACTGCTGCTAAAGTAAAGCAGTTTAGATATTAAAGCATTTTAGATCAGCATTTTCTTTTTATAAGCATCTCCCCACAGGCAGTTTCTAAATTATTTACGGTATGTGTGGCATCCTATCTTGGGCTAGGCTCAATTAATGTCAGATAGTTACCTATGTAGGTTTTCTGAATTTTACCATGGGCAGAAAAATTGCCAAGATTTCTTATAGTTTTTATTTCTGCAAAGCATGAAAATGATTTGGCTCATGAACAGTGTCTCCATAGCAAGTACAAACAGGCAGAGGTCTACCTCAAATGATCCTTTGAAAGAGTTTTCTGCAGACAGCTACCATAGACATATTCAAGTCTAACAGACATTGCATAATGGTTTCAACATGCAAAAAATATTTTTTAAAAAATGTAATTAATTAAAAGGGACTCACACACATTTAATTTGAAATCAGGATTTGGGTGATTATTAAGTGTGACATTCATTTCAAAGCTGATAAAAAAGCAGAATAATTTGCACAGGTTTTATAAATATAATATGAATTAATCTAAGTAATTAACACACTTTTATTTTTACTACATACACATATGTAGTGTAATATTTTCTTATCATCAAAATCATCAAATACTTTAATTCCATATTTTGGTACTCTTTGTGGAGTTATTCTAGACTGAGGAAACTAAGCAGAATAGCTAACTAGTTAGCAGCACTTCTGGCTTGCTTACACAGAGTGCTTTTGGTTTGGTACAGGGTGCTCTGCTCTGAATACCAGCATTAGGCCATACTGTAGGCTGAAGAACTGTTTAGCAAGTCAATAGAGTCACATTTTAACGTCAAATACTTTCGTCTTGAATGAGTGGTAAAAAAAAAAAATCTTACAATTATTCACAATCCATTCTGCAATTTATTTATTTATTTGTTCATTTATATATCTGGTAATTCATTTATTTATTTGCTCGTTTTTAATTTGGTAAGTTAGTTATTTATTTACATTTATTTATTTGGTAATTTGTTTATTTATTTTGTACTGATGTTTCAGGTCACAGGACATGAGCTGATATCCTAGGAGTAGATTAGCCAATCAGGGTGAGCAATGTATATATATATATATATATATATATATATATATATATATATATATATATATATATATATATGCTGTCCAGTGCACATGTTGTTCTATGTTTGATGCCCCAAAAATTATTTTCATCACTCGCTTTTACTATTATTATTATTTTTTTTGTTTTACTTTTTATTTTTTTTATTTTTGTGCACTGTAAAACCAAACTCCTTTTTCTTTGTCAATGGATTGGTTGTATTGCTTCCAGTCATTAATGATGTTTGTTTATTCAAATTTTATTTTTCCAGTGTAGTCAAATCAAGATATATATATTCCATATATACGTTCCAGCCTAGGACATAACAAATTAAACTTAAAAACACTAATGCAAAATAATTAAAAACAGGAGAAAACATACTGAAATCAAAGCCTTTAAATAGATTACATTTGACAGAGAAAATAACTGAATGATGAAGCAGGCACTAATAAGTCTTACTGAGTTCAGAGCTCTCAAATGGCAAATTACAATGAATATGTCGATAAGACTGTATATTATCTATCCACCCATTATCTATACTGTTTATCTGTCAAGGCCGCAGAAGAAGATGGAGCCAATCCTATCAAACTTCAAGCAAGAGGCAGGGCACACTCTGACTGAAAAGTCCATCAGGATATTGCAGAACTAATACAGACACAGACAGCCAGTCACATTCACATTCACACTTATGGGCAGTTAAGAATAGCCAGTTCAACTAATGTGCCTGTCACTGGACTGTAGGAGGAAACCCACACAAATACAGGGAGGGCATGCAAACTCTGCACAGAAAGGCCCTTGTCCCTTTTCTTTGTGAAGTGACAGTGCTAACCACTGCCATAAATATTAACACCACCTGACTGGTCAGCATTTAGGCAATCCATACACAGTAAGCTGAAATGTACTGTATATTCTGGCTCCTTTCTATCATAGCCAGCATGAACATGAACAGAATAGTTTGTGCTACGGTACCTCTTCTCTGGGATCAGACCAGATATACTAGCCTTCGCTCCTCATGTGCATCAGTGAGCCTTTGGCACCCATGACACTTTGGCCCATTTTAGGGATGCATTGCCTAGGACCATATTTAACTAGACCCCTAGATTTTAACAATAAAAACATTATGCCCACTGACAGGAGAGCTAAATAACATTACAGTGGAAGCTGCCAATGAGTGGGACGTATTGGGTAAAAAGTGAACAGGCAGTTCTAGAACTTGATGTGTTGGAAGCAGGAAAAATTTGCAAGTGTAAGAATTTGAGTGACTTTGACAAAGGCCACATTGCAATTGCCAAACAACTGGGTCTGTTCATTTCCAAAATGGTCTTGTGTGGTGTTCCTGGTATGCAGTTAATTACCTACCAAAGGTGGTCCAGAGAAGGACAACAGCGAACTGGCAAGAGTGTCATGAGTGCCAAAACTTGTATGTCTGGTTGGATCCCAGAGAAAAAACTGATGATGGCTATGATAGAAAGGTGTCAGAACACACGGTACAATGCAGCTAGCTGTGTGTGGGGCTGCCTAGCCCCAGACCAGTCAGGTGGTGTTGATGTTATTAGCTGATTTGTGTATGTAATGCTTTTTTCAGCAACACTGGCATATGAAGGACATTGTCTTTTATCTACATGACAAGTGTACAGACTTTAACGTTTATAGAGATCAATTTGTAGTTAAGATTAAATATTCATTATGTATATACAGAACTATGGCTTTTCTAAATGGGGTTCAGGGATCCCCAGGGGACTTTGATGTATAAGAGGTCTGCAAATTTGTGCTATTATATTATTTATACATGCAGTGCTTTGCAAAAGTCTTAGGCAACCATTTTATTATCTCTCATTTGGGTTACTAACAAAATTTATTTTACATTTCTGTACATTGCTCTTCTAACTAAAATAAATGTTACATTCATTCATTCATTCATTCATCCATTCATGCCAAACCGCTTTATGCAACTAAGGTCACAGGGAGGCTAGGAAGGCTATCTCAGCTGACTCTGGGTGAAAGGAGGGTACACCCTGAATAGCTCACCAGACCATCGCAGGGCCAATATCCATACGACCATTCGTATTTACACTCAAACCTAGAGGTAAATTGGAACAGCCAATAAGCCTAACGTGCATGTCTTTAGACTGAGGGAGGAAATTGGGTTACCTGGAGGAAACCCACAAAAGCACATGGAGAACATTTAAACTCCACACAGAGACGCCCTTACCTAGCTTGGGACTCGAACCCAAGACCTTTTTTCCAACCACTACAGCACCATCCTGCCCTGAAATGAAATGTTACAGAAAAATGTTATAATAGACCACTTTTCAGACTGTTTAGTATTACCTACAAGAAAACAGTATTTTTGGCATATGAACTTATGCAGAACAACTTGCTTTATATATATATATATATATATATATATATATATATATATGTATATATATATATATATATATATATATATATATATATATATGTATATATATATATATATATATATATATATATATGACAGTCGAGATTTAAG
>JAOUQZ010000035.1:20715866-20729052 GCA_028564935.1 Neosilurus hyrtlii
GACCTGCGCATGCGCGAGATGGATATATCCAGTGCTGAAGCACCGCCTCTGGCGGTCAGTAAGGATGAAATAGAACACTGTTGTCTCATCTTTCAAATGCAAACTAGGTACAGTGATTCCAGAATCCTGCATTGTTTTGTAAGAAACCATACCAAACCATAGATTGTGGGATACATGGGTGCTTGTTCCAGTCTCAAATTAGAAGTCTCGCAACCCTGGTGGTTGTTGTCTTTACAGAGTTAGCCTTTACAAGATTTTCTTGTCTTTATTATAGATTTCTTTTTAATCGTTCATGCATGTGCAGGGTTATTGTGCATGGCCACTAGTGTGGGTGTGTGAATTAAATGTTCTTTAAATAGCATCAGCTTAGGCAGCCTTTGGCATTTTTCGAATGAATTTTGTCGCCCACTCAAACCACTGCCATTCATCATATACACTAAACAAAAAAAGAAATTACTTTTCTTTTCATCATTATTTTACTCATTATTTTAATTTTGAAGGCGTGCTTTACTTGACTGACTGAGAGATCTGGAAAAGGTCATCTTCGGCTTGAGCCAGCGCCCCTGTCTGTTCATTACTTCAACTGATGTATTTGAACTTTTCTAACTTTACCACAGAATTCACTGTAATCTACATGACATTAACATCACCTGACTGGTCTTTGGCTAGACAGCCAAGCAGCACTCCTTTCATAGCCATCATTAACTGTTTTACTAGTTTGCACTACAGAAGCTCTTCTGTGTGATCAGACCAGGCGTACTAGCGTTCATCCCGTATGCGTCGACAAGCCTTTGGCACTCATGACACTTTTGCCAGTTTACTGGTTGTCCTTCTTTGGACCACCTTTGCAAGACACCACCCCAATCCAAGAACCTGTGTTTTTGGAGATTAATAGACCCAGTCATTTAACTATCGGAATGTGGCCATTGACAACGTTACTCAGATTCTTAAGCTTGCTTGTTTTTCCTGCTTTCATCACATCTACTTAGAGAACTTACTGTTCACTTTCTGCCTAATACATCCCTCTCCTTGCCGGGTGCCACTGTATTGAGATAATCAATGTTACTGACTTCAGCTGTCAGTGATCATAATGTTTTTAATGCTGTGACTGAATGGTGTACCTGCTTGTATAAACTTTTTTTGGACACATGCACCGGTACTCACTGACATTTATATTAAAAACCACGAGAATTGCGCTAGCTAAAGCAAAAATTCATCAGTGAACACACTACCAACTGTAGTAGGATGGCATTTATGCAATATATTCCAAATGTGTTTTAAGTTCGCCCTGCATCCACTGTTGTCAATTCAGACATTCTCTTTGCAAACTGCTGTACTCCTCATGAAGTCAGAGTTAACCTGTCAGCAATTTCCAGCTGATACCCCAGTGATAAAAGCCCTTCTTAGATGTATCCATAGTAATGAAATATCTCTAGCTGAAACTGTCTATTTCTTGGTTAGATGTACACTGGATTACACTGGAGAAAGTGCCAGGACACCCTGTGCATGCTCAAGCTAGTGAAAATCTCTAGTGCGTTGAAGCCGGTTGCCAATTTTGGATCAGAATGACTCTTAATCATACCCTCAGAATTTGTATACACAATTCACCCTTTGGCTACATTAGCAATGCCAAAGCTTCAGCAGAAGTACGGCAGGTATTGTGAAGAGTAAAACAATGACAGTGATCATTGTAGGAGTACAAGGAGATTAAGTATGCTCTGTGCATCAGTCATTGTTTATATAGAAATCCCTGCTCATAGTGGAATTCTCTCTTCGGTCTGTACAGAGCAGTGTCTGGTATGTTAGCAGCACATCTTCATCAGGAACCAGCGCACTGAGCCTTGTCTCTGTAATAATAAGTTCTCAGCAGTCCCTCAGTAATTTCTGAATGTTGAGCCTCAGCCTTCCCTAGTCTGTTTGTAAGCAATACAGCTTTTGTATTCTCTTTTGCACTGCCTTTGACTCCATCTGGTCCACATGAAGATTCACAGAGCTCCGAAGTTGATAAAAACTTATTTTCCACTTGATGCTGAGCAATTCCTTGTGTCTTTATTAAAGTGGACCTGTGGTGAATTTGTATTACTACCTCTTTAAAACGATCACGTATGACATCAGTGGTTACGTCATGGCAATGTCAGTCCTTGCTTCTTGTAAAGTAAAGGACTGCCACACTACTACTACTACTACTACTACTACTAGGTATGCTCGGTAACATGTTGTGTTCTTCATTGGCTGTTCTGGCCCTGGTAGAAATGCGAATTTGTTTTATTTCCTGGGCTGAATTGCAGCAGGCACCAGTCTAATTTAACACATTTTCAGCCAGTGCTGTGCTGTGTCGCCAGGAAAATGGCGCAGCGCAAAGCATACGGCTACGCAGACAACAAGTGCAGAAATTGCAGATAACATAACATCGGCACAGGCCGTACTCAGGAAAAACGTTTCCTTTCGGACATAGTTCAGTAGTCTGCGAAGACCCCTTCAACCCCAACTGCTATCGGCGTGACCTTCATAAAAAGTCAAAGGATGATAATGGATGGGAGCAGTACCTCGCCAAAAGGAACCAGTAAAAGGTAAGGGCCTTTAGTATGTGTGGACTTTTATCACATAAAATGATACTCACTGCTTATTTACTTGCGCCAGACAACCTGGCTAAACGAGTTCATGTCACTTCTGGAAGAAAATGATTGTTTCAGAATGCATTGGTTCAGCCTGGCTAGTAATAATCTAACCTTGGACCTTATAGTGCTCAGCAAATCACTCTGTGTTTGATATAGAGGAGAAGTGTGGTTGGAAATTTATTAGCAAGCAAGTAACTCTATGATTTTATCTGTTTTTGATATTCATATTTATTTTATTATGTTCATCAGGTAGACAACTCGGAAGCTAACTTGGTTGCTTAGAGAAAGACTTTCTAACTTGCTATTTTGGTATGGTGAGTCATAACCAGATTGCTTTTATCAAACTTTGGGAAATTTCTAATAACATTTGGACTGCACAGATTTCCTCTGTGAGTATGAGTTCAGGTTGCTTTTGAGAGCTGATTATTCTGAATGAGAGTAAAATAACTACTACTTCTCTACTTCATTGAGCTATATCAAACCGTATCTGGCAACCCTGTCCAACACGGTGCCTGTGTGAGCCTGATTGGCTGCAAACCAATCACAGCAGAAGTCATAAACATATTTTAATGACCCCACCAATAAAAGGGCATATAGCTTCTTTCATCCTATGGCCACATCATAGGGGTTGTTAAATGGGTTTGTAAAACTGCATCTGGGAATTTCCCCCCCGCCAAATTCACATACCTTCAATTTGAACATCAGAGAACAATTTAAAATACTAAATAAATGCGTTCTGTGGTCTCGTGGACATTTTTTTTGCATACAGAGAAGCCTTTAACATTGTTGTGTCCACTAGCTATAATACTTCAAAATTATCTAAGACACCGGACTTGATACCAGAGGATGTATTTATTTAATTATTTGATAATGTCAAAATCTCCACTTGCTGTTTTTCACAACACTTCAGGGTTTATTTTAATGATTACTAAATAAAAAGGGGTTATGATTTCAAGCTGAGTCAATACAAATTGATATGTAGGCCTAGGTCTCTCTCTCTCTCTCTCTCTCTTTCTCTCTCTGTGTGTGTGGGTGGGTTGTTTTTCTTCCTTTTTCCACATTTTTAAATAGAGGAGCACTCACAGAGTGTGAGGTACCTCTCTGCCAGGCACAAATGGATTGCTATAACTTGGCATATCTATAATAAAATGTCTCCCCCTATTGGGCCTCAGATGAATGTTAAAGATTTATGAATGCTTAAGAGAGGTTTTTTCCAGGCCCCACCCCTCCACGTCATTCAAAGGGTATTTAATGGTCACCACTTGATCTGCTTTCAATTATGCCTGTGCCATCACTTCCTTTACCCAATGGGCTAACCTGTCTTTAGACATTGGAATCCAATTATGGTGCTCTCCAAAGCGCACAAATATTTAGAGAGTGGCTGTGGGCTTTTGCAGTATGGCTGCTGTCCATATCGCTATCAGATATAGTAAGTCTTTTGGTAGTGTATGGCTGTTAGGATTGAAACAGCTCTGTGTGCCAACCTATGAACTGCTCAGTCTGTGTAGGTGTCATATGGGACATCTTGTAATTGACTTTCTGTCCTAGATCTTCCACATGTGACATTATGAACTCTGTTGCTATCTTTTATGGTTCACCAGTTGTCCAGACAGGGAAGTATGCATAGACATCAATGTCGCAGGATCTCTAGGGCAACACTCCCAATTCGTGAACATTTTGTGGGTGTTAAAGCTAGCCCAATAAGAGGGAGCTTTATCTGATATGTTTATGTGGAAACGGAGGAATTGCCTCTTCCACAGTAATTGGAAAATGGAAACATGTATCCTTCAGATCAAACCTACTATGTTTGTTTACCACCCACACTTGCGGTCTTTGAAATCCAACTCTGTGGGAATAATGTACCATTGCAGACAAATGCCTTAGGGCAAATGTGTTGCATCATGTGTTTTGCTCTTGTCTCTTGTCTCAGAGAGGAACAGGCAATCGTTTAATGCTTCCTGCGCCTGTGCGCCAAAGAGCTGTCGGGATACCAGTGGCAGCTGGCACAATGTGTTTTTACCGACAATGGCAATTGTGCCAACTGAACTTGTCTCTTCAACTGTGTTAAGTCTCAGTATTTGCCACACCCTGTTACCATGACACACATAGCCTGAAAGGCTGCCTGTAGGATGTCTGTGCACATTGATAAACGCATTTACTAGTGGAAAGCACATTCACTGTATGATGAAACACCTTGCATATTCCTGTGCGTGGAAGAATAAACAAATTGTAATTTTTTTCCTCCTCTGAAATACACAAAAGTTTCTTATATTGGGGTCTGTCATAGGTTGCACATTTTAGGAAATGATGTAATATCATGAACTGATTACAAATAATATAAGTAAGGAAATAAGCAAATAAGAAAAATCCAATAGTGCCTGGGGAAGCTGTACTGGTGGTCATGGCTGAATAGATGAAATATACTTTCCTTACAGATCTTATACTTTTGACATCAAATCCATTCCATAATTACAAACGTGTTCTGAAGAGCGGTGCATCTGTACTCCAAAAACATTTGATCTAAACTGACTTTTTTAGTTTACTCTGAGAGAGAGCAAGGGAAAAAAAATGTCTGAAGACAAAAAATCTCTGGTAAAACAGATGACATTGAGGATCTTGTATAAATTTGCTGTTCTCAGTACACAGTTGCATGTGTGGACAAATCTTTAGTTTGATTGATCATGTTCCATGGAACAGATTTTACTGCTTGTTTCAATGAGACATACAGAGTTGTAGGGTGTGACACACTATCACATTCATATTCGGTTTTCAGGAATATAAAGTCTAGACATGCTACTTTATGCTCATCTTAATTGTGTTCATATTGTAATTTTTGATTTTTCTTATCTGTAAGAGAATCTGGCTTATAAACACTGTAACTACTGTGTGTTAAAAGTGCTCTTGAACTAAAATTTCTTACTTACATTGTGCACCCATGATGCATTGGACCACATCCGTAGTTTCTGTTGCGATCTATGTTTTTACCTGAGAACATTCCCATTCACACCTAGGCAGTTTGGAGTAGTCGATGTTAGTTTCGAGTAGAGCATGCCTTTGGACTGCAGGAGCAAATTGGAGCACCAAGAGGAAACCTACATAAGCACAGGGAGAAAGCTCACCTCAGGGCTTAAGCCCAGGACCTTTTTGATGTAAGGCAAGGGTGCTGTACCAATTAGCCATAACCTTTTTTTATTTTACAAGCTGGAGTCAGATATAGACTGGAGGGGTGTGCAGCGAAGAGCCGGCACCGGTCATATCCAGCGAGAGTGAATAGAATAACTTTAATTTTATCCACACCCAATGAATATAAATTAAAAAAAAGTCAGTTAAAGTTATTTACCATTAAATACTTCACAGAAGAGGTGGTATTTTCAGCATATTCTCCACCTGCATGGCACTCTTCTGCTTCATCACGCACCACTTTTAAAATGTACAAATTGACTGAGCATTCAGCTTGTAGATAAGCAATTTTGTCTTGTTGAAATCTCCCCCTCAGGTCAGGCTTGACCTCTTCCTGTGGCATTTGAGGCGCCTTTACTGCTGTCTGTGTATAGCTGCGTACACACTCACATACAGCCGCCTATGCCTTACATCCACACCAGTTAGTTTTCCTCTTCTTACCTAACCTGGTGTCCTGTTGCACCTGAAAGCCCTTTACTTGACCTAACAATAAAAAGGTCAGTGCTTTATTTGCTTTAGAGATGCTTGTCGTGAGGAGCACTAATTCCCTGGTACAGCCTGGAGCATTCTCTCTCTCTCTCTCCCTCTGTGAGTGTGTGTGTGCTCACGCACACCTGCTTATACACCATTCAGCCATAACCTTAAAAACGTTATGACCACTCACAGGGGAAGGGAATGAGATTGATTATATCATTACTGAGGCACCTGCCAAGAGTTAGGATGTATTACTTGGTTCTAGAAGTTGATGTGTTGGAAGCAGGAAAAATTAACAAGCATAAGGGTCTAAGTGACTCTGACAAGGGCAAGATTGTAATAGCTAAATTACTGGATCTATTCATGTCCCAATTGGCAAGTCTTTTGGGGTATCACTGGGTAGGCAGTGCTAAGTATCTACCAAAGATGGTCCATGGAAAGACAACCAGTGAATTGGCAAGAGTGTCATGGATACCCAAGCTCATTGTTGAACCTCTTAGTGCTGGCTATGATCGAAAGGGGTCAGAAAACAGTGCTTTGCTGTGTATGAGGCTGCCAAGTTGCAGACCAGTAAGGTGCTGTTCAAATAAATATGAAATGTTTCTGTATAATGTTTAGAGGGTTTAAAATATACTGCCAATATAAGGCACTTCATCTATTTCTGAGGTGCGCGCGCACACAAACACACACACACACAGGGATTTCTGATGGGCCACTCCTCTGCCATTAGTCCTCATTAGAGTTTGGTGTTTGATGTTTCTGCAGGCCCTGAGGATGGCGGAAACCTTGTACTCTGTGATTATAATGCATCAGACAACCTTTTTTTTCCCTTAACACTCAACACCCTCTGCTGTATGTCCATTGAGCTGGATTACTGTTCAGGCCGCTGCAGGAAAGTTACATGAGATTCCAAAAATGAGCTTGAATGAACTAGACTCACTAGTATAGACATGTACAGGAGTGATGCACCATGGAAGATTCAAAACAGGTTGTTTAGGGTACACAGCCTCCTGCTCCACGGGATCTCTGTAAAGCAGTCATTGGTGACCGGGTTCTCTTGTGAAAGGTGGGAGACTTAAAAAAGCTTATCAACTGTTGGAGTAGAACCGCTGTCTGGTGAATACAATAATCTTCAGGGTAATTGAGAGCTGAATTGAGATGTCACACCTAGTTTTAATATGATGGCATAAGAAACCTAATTACAGTCTTCAGTAAAACTTTTGCTTTTTAGTCTACCCTGGTTAGTTTAATCATCCGCAAGCTGGCTTTAAAGACGCCTTTTAGGCATCATATTTGCACATCTTTACATTTCCAAGACTTAACTAGTTTTCTAGCATAAAATACAGGAAACTAAAGAATGAAGACGGATTTCTTTAGTTATTCTAAGCTAATCAAATGAACCATTCAGTAATTTTTGTTTGTGACCTAGTTAGCAGCTAGCAGAAATCACTTCACACCTACCAATATGGAAATAAAAACTTCATTCATCCACAACGTGTATAAATACATGCCAAAGTCTTTGGCTGGTTTTACCTAGGAACTGTGTAGTTTGACATTACAAGATAAACAAACAGGTCACTGCACTTTAACCCTACATCCTTCACATGCACAGTACCATAAATCAGGCCCATGATGATGGTAATGATTTCCTGTCAGCGTTCTTAATTTCTGGCTAGAACCAAGTTACAAAGTTTTGCTCCCAGTTACAACTTCCAAAAACCTACATGAATTGGCACTCAGCGGTGTCAAAGAGGACATACTGATGTGCGCTGGCTGTGTGTATATGTGCACAGGATGGACGATTGCGTCAAATGCTGGCGTGCTAATGATTAAGTGTTGTCCCCTGGCATCTGTAATCAGCGTCTGGCGCAAATTAAAAAGCTGGCTGCACTCTGCCTATCAGCTGTCTCTGCTCCACAGCTGTCCTCTTCCAAGAAAAAAAAACACACCCAGCTTTATAATGACTGCACCACACCAGGCCTCCATGGCCCTTAGCCAGCAATGTAAGTGTGTGTGAGTGCATGGGCATTTGTCCTTTAATTTGATACCTTTTGATCTCTGTCATTCTTTAAAAAGGGAAGGAAGGGGTTTTTTTTTTTGGAGGTTGTGGTCAGCATAGTAGTTTTAGTCAAGAATTAAGATAAGATATAATGACTTCTATAATTAATTCTCATGCTTTTCCTCTTTCAATTCCCTGATCTCTCAGTTGTAAAAACATGGCTCTGTCCATTAGTGAAAGCCTGCAATCAGAGTGGATTCCTGGCTGTGCAGCATGTATAGACAGGCCGTTACTTGTGTAATACACAAGGGTTATGAATGTACCATCCTTTACTATGGGACTATGGGAAGACTTTGTCACCCTGTGTAGTAGGATAAAAAAAATAGTGTGTTTTAGAATCTAAACTTTGAACACGGAACATTCGAGAAAAATCTTCTTGCTTCAGATGCCTCCATATGATTATTATAAAATATAATTATCCCTCCATGAATGTACTAATTAAAATTATCTGTGACCCATCACAGCAAAGTGGGAATTAAGTCAGAAAGAATTAATTTTTGAGTTATTGGTACCATTTTGCAGCTAGGAATAGCTTTAAAATAATTTCAGATTTTCTAACATAATTGTCTAGTTCTGGAGTACCTAACAAAGCACTGGGAATTTTCAGCCTTTTAAGCATGCAACTTTGAAGAAAATCACATATAAAGTTTAACAAAGTATTTAATAGTTTCGACTTAATACCCACTTTGCTGTGATGGGTCACATGTAGCTTCAGAAGTTCTAGAATGTTTGTTAGAAATGGAAAATAAATGAAAAACTAAAAAATACTAGTTTTTCCAAATTATATTTAAAATGGCAGTTGATAACATGACAGAAATCTGAAAGAGTAATTTTAAAGTTATATAATATTGTAATTAATCAATGTCCACAGTGCCTTCTAGGGTGTGCACAGTGTTTATATGGTGATCAAGCCTGGAGGCAGATACGCTGTGGAGAAATTGCTATACATTTATAATTGCAGATTATTTATTTATTATTTAGGCTAATAACTTTATTTCTCTCTCCTGTTTCTGTGATTGTGATCACGTGACAACTTTCACACTCTGAGGCATTGGGAAACAAGGATCTCAACACTGAAAAACAACTCCTTTATGTCTTTGCTTGGCATGGAGTCCCTACCTTCTTTGCTGCTGAGCAGTTTGGGCTTGTTCTCTCCTGCTTGGAAGCAATAAAAGGATAATTTGTACCCCGCCATATTTGTCAGAAGGTGCTGTCATGTCATTAGTAGAGAGTTCAGTGTCCTTTTTTTTTATTTTTTTCTCCCCCCCTTACTTTAATCCAACTCCAGTACCCTTGCTTGGGATGACTAGGCCATTAGTTAATAGAACTAAATAGAGCCTGGTGCGGTTAGGCTTATATTGATTTCAGTGACTGATTCCTGGCAACAACACAATGACAGTCCTTGCCATTGGGGTTTTCTCAACATAAATCAGAAGTCAGGTTGTTGAGAATAGGACTGATGATAGATCAGCAGTATTTTGGCATTTTTCCTTTGCTAACATTTCAATCACTTATCAAATTTGTGCTTTATATTGGGGGAAAAAAACAACAAATCACCAAGGTGCTGAAATAACTTTGAAAGTTAAACTTGGAGACAATAGTGGATCTTTTCATACTTAACTTAAAAACTCATGTTACCCAATCAACAGGACATTACACTTTAATATGAACACCTGCTCATTTATGCAGTTGTCTAATTCTTCAGTCATGTGGCAGCAGCACACTGCATAAAGTTATACAGATCCAGGTCAAAAGCTTCAGTTATTCACATCAAACAGAAGAATGGGGGGACAAACGTGTGATCTGTGACTTGGATATTAGTACCAGATGGGCTGATCGAAATATTTTAGAAACAGCTGATATCATCGGATTTTCCAGACACAACAATCTCTCAGGTTTAGACAGAATGGTGCGACAAACAAAAAACATTGAGTGACAGCTCTGTAGTTTGAAACGCCTTGTTGAGAGGTCAGAGGAAATTTAGTGTGATTGATTCAAGCTGTCAGGAAGGATATAATGAATCCAATAATCGTTCCTTTCAACTGTGGTGAGCAGAAAAGCATCTCAGCTTGCATGAGGTGTCAAACATATCTTACCTAGGTTGAGGTGGATGGGCTACAACAACAGCAGACCACATTGTGTTCCACTCCTGTCAGCCAAGAACAGGAATCTATGGCTATCATGGGCATTGGTTTACAGGAACTGAGCAGTTGAAGATTTAAAAAAAAAAAAAAACTTTTCCAGTATTGAACTATCCAGGTTCTGTGAGTCTGTTCCCATCATAGTTCCAGATTAGAAGCTGATGTGGCCTTCTGCTGTTGTTGCTCATCCACTTCAAGGTTTGATGTGTTATGATCTGAAATGCTCTTCTGTTCACCACAGTTATAAAGAGTGATTCTTTGAGTTACTATAGCCTTCCTTCCATCTAAGACCAATCTGTTCATTCTCTTGTGATCAGCTCAAGACCCTCCACTTACAGCATTTTTGTCTATTAATAATTTTATGTTGAGATATTTTCATTCTGTGTGAACCTTAGAGACTCTTGTTCAGCCTATCAGTCACAGAGATCACATCTTTCTCACTCTGATGTTTGAAGAGAACAATAACTAGAAGCTCTTGACCTATATCTGTATGATTTGATGCACTGTGCTGCCACTACATGAATATGCAGATATACCTATTAAAGTTTCTTTTAAAGTGGATGTGGGTTGCATGTACACAGTCTGATTAAACATGATGGGGGCAAACCTGCATGCACATGAGAGCTGCCCTCAGGACTTTCCTAAGAGCTGCCGACAGATTTAGCTGTATGTTTATTCACAGGTTGCAGTAAAGGGGAAAGACAAGACTGGTGCAGGACCTTCTGGGAAGACCCTCAACAAGCCCAGCATAAGTGAGGTCAAGAACAGATTAGCAACTGCTGCTAAAGAGGTCAGAAAATACACCCATTCACCTGTCTTGCTACTCACGGCATTAACCTGTAATTAAGACAAGTTGGCAATTGCTTCCTCCTGATATGGTTTATTTCCTCTGATGCTTCAATTTTCCCTGAAGACATTTTACTCTGAGTTAACTGTTTTAGTTTATTTTTTTATTTTATTTTGCCTACTGTAGTTTTTATAATGAGCAGAAAGTGTTTAACTTTTGTCAGAGTTTTGACTTTTATTTCACTCTTCAGTTCTTGGTACAGTGTGTCTCTTTTATCTTTATCAGACAGTCTTATCAAGATTGGGAAGATGAAAGCAAGATTAGATCTTGACTGATTTAATGACTTTCCAAGGTGAATCGGTTATTTTTTTAAATCCCTACCAGGAGATATGATTTGCGACTCCACAGCAGAGTTTGAAACGTGATTGTGGCACAAAAACATGTCATTGTGCATTGTACTGTATTTATAGCTGAACATTTCCATGCTGTTTATTAGCACCAGTAACAAACAGAAGCCTCTGGTCTGTAAATCTCAGCATATTCTCTTTTGGCAGGCATTAGGATTTGATTTGAAGTTACTGTAAATGGTGTAGCTGCTAGGACTTAGCCAGTGTGATAGTCAGATGTTAATAATTCTTTTTATTATCCTGCGATCCAGTGACCATTCTCTCTGGTTTTCATGCTGTTGAGATTGTCTCATCTCATCGGCTAACAGCCAAGTCAGTTCCTCAATCAGCCTATCAACAAGTGATCAGAGCTGACCTCCACACGTACGGGCTTTTCACATAGAGATGGGCATTGGTGCCCCTGGCCAAATGTGCTCCAGAGAGGATTAGTGTGATGCTGATGATGATGGCTGCACATGGAGAGTCTTGTAATCATGATAATCAGCCTCATCATCACCTTGAACCTCTAGAGTCTAGCTGATTAGGCATTGAGTCATGACTGTGAAGCACGAAGCTGTTTTTATCGACCAGATTTCTGCCACTATGGAGAATATGAGCATAAGCTTGAGCAAATTATTCGAAATTGTGCTTGCTTGTTTTCTTCATAGATTGCCATTACAGTAATTCAGAATGAAAAACTTTGTTTTAAAATACTGTGAATATAGCAGAATGCGTACACAGTGATATGGATGTTTAGAGTTGCTTACATGAACTATCATCTAAACTGAATTAGAACTTAGATACAGCAAAAATATGAACTTCCAACGCCCTGCTGTTGAGCCTATTCATCAATAGAGTGATGATTTGGCTGAATTTCAGCAAGATCTCCAAGCTCAGTGGAGAAGCAAGGTGCTGACAATTACACTATTTACAATGTTTTTTTTTTTCTCCGAACAGGGCAGACCATTTCCAAAAACAGAGCAGAAATTCGAGAACTATGCCAAAAGCTCTTTCAAGATCTCTGATAAACAAGTAAGTATGGCCGTCTGTATGCCTTCTCATTGGCCATTTAGTATTTGCAGGCTAAATAAAGCCCATGCCTCAGCCTTTCAACACTGATACTTCCTTATTGTCTTGTCAAGGTGTGTATTTAAGATCTAACCAACCTCACTCCAAACACCCAAGTTCCTTCCACTTGAAAGATGAGTACACTCTCAAACCCACGAGTACAAGTGCATTAGGATCTTGACTTTTTGCAGTATAGGGGCCACATGCTAAAGAGCTTCTGACATGGTCTGCTCCTCCCTCTGTCCGTTCTTCTCGTTGTTTTGGTTCTCCAAAGCTGCTTGCTGCCTGTGGAGTAGCCGATGAAATATGCTTAAGACTGCACCCCTCACAGCACAGGGAGAAGGGAGCTGCCAAGGCTGACGTCTCAACTTATGATTTACCGGCCCCTCTCTCTCTCTCTCTCTCTCTCTCTCTCTCTCTCTCTCTCTTTCTCTCTCTCTCTCTCTCTCTCCCCCCCTCTCTCTCTCCCTCTC
>JAOUQZ010000035.1:20729152-20742784 GCA_028564935.1 Neosilurus hyrtlii
CTCTCTCTCTCTCTCTCTCTCTCTCTCTCTCTCTCTCTCTCTCTCCCTCTCTCTCTCTCTCTCTCTCTCTCTCTCACCCCCCCTTACGTTCTCTGTAAAGTGTTTCTTGTGCTGTCTAATGAAGAAACTGGATAAAAGTATGCTCTTGGTACCAGGCAGTTCAACAGATTCAAGGCCTCACCGACTTGCTTCTAGATTAGAGATAATCAGTATTTGGACAGATTTTCCCACTTCAGGAAAAAAGACTAGCTTCTTAATGCGCACGACTGTATCAGTCTTGATAAACAGCTGTATTAGATCATTACCAACCAGACATTCAGTAAAACACTTTGTTTTATTTCCAAAAAAGATTGCTGGCTTGTAGAACTCTGATTTAATAGTAAATATAATTGCAAACAGGTCAAAGGAGTAAACCCTGAGACCTATTGCAAAATCATGCCCTGAATATGCGTAGCCAGTATTAAACTGTGTATATACAGGAGATTGCATGCTTGCGTCCATCTGTATATGTGTATGCAGATGTTCAAAGAAGATCCTCTGAATCAGCTTCATTTATTTGTTTTGAGGACGCATTGCCTTTGGGTAACGGTGCATCCAGTACTGCATGTCCTTATTTTCGGCGCTGAGCAGGTGTAGTCTCTGATGGGAGAGTGAAAGGGGTGTGTGTGTGTTAACCAACTCTGGAAGCACTTTGGTCCAGGCAGAGATATGAGACAGAAAGAGGCACTAGTCATATGCTCTGGTATGTCCAAGAGCGGTCGGCCCGCCCCTCCTGCCTTTCAGTGCCCATTATCTTAATGTAATGCTAACATGGGTCTTTTTAGACAAAACTGACTCATGCTGCTTTAATTATTGAGCATCTTAATGAGCCCCCATATGAGAGGGACCCGTTTTCATCTCGCTAACTTATCCTTTCTTTCTCTTTTCTTCCCCCTCATCGGCCTCTGTCTGTTTTTTCTCTGCCCCGCTCTCTCCCTTTTCTCTCCATTTCTTTCCTTGCAGGTGATCAAAGACCTTTGGAACTTTGTACAAACACTGAAAAAGTAATGGCAGTATTTGTGACCCGTCCCCACCACCCACCCCCACCCCCCATGTACCAGAGGACTATCCAGTGATGGCATTCAGCTGTGAATTCTGGCTTCTCCCACTCTAAATGGAAACCGTCCATTTTCCTCTTGTGTGTAATGAGACTTTCAAAATAGAAAGACACTGAGTAGTTAAAGAGAGCTCATTACCTTGTGTTATTCTAACGAACCCCACCAATGTGATGTGGATGTGTCGGATGTAGGATTTCTCTCAATGGTGGTAAATAATGTATGACAGCTATGCAGTAGCAAGGGTAATGTGTGTTGAAATACATCAGTGGTGTTAATTGCAGTGTAAACAGCAATTTGAGAATTGGGCGAATATTTCTGAAGGAATCTCCTGGTGTATCTGAGCAGGTTAGCCTTTTGCTTCTCGGCAGCTTTTCTTGGAATAGTTTTAAAATGACGGTCATTTGCTGTAAATAGTGCTATTTGTTTTAATGTAAAAACATGGCAACTGAAATATAGCTGAAGATTGCGTCTGCTTCTGAGTATTCCGTCTGGCCCAAAATGTTCCGTCTGACTGAGGATTCCATCTGGCTCACAGTAAGCCTTGTAGTGCCGAAGATCCCATCTGGCTGTGCTTCTATAGCTCTCTGTAAGGTGGAAATCTCGGTGAGCCAAAGTATCTTTGCCTAGGTACTGTAATCAGATAAAGTGATCTTTTAAGGGTTTCTAGCAAACTGTTGCCAGAAAATGACTGCAAAAATATTCCTTGGCTTAAATCATGAAGCGATTTTACAGAATTCCAGTTCATTTAGTGCTTTGAAATTTAGAGGTAATGCTTATGTGAATTATTATTTCAGATTTTTTTTTTTATATTTCATTTTAATAATGCCGTCTTGAGTTTGTCTTTTTGTTTTAATTCTACTATAATATTTTAAATTAGATTACTTAATCCTTTACATCTTCTAATTGTGTTTGTTTAATGTTGTAACTTCTCACTAATGTTTCAAAGGCAGAAAGAATGTTTCAGTTAACATGGAGGGGACCAAACGTACTCTGATTATTGCCTATATGTAAAATCTTTTAGACTTTAAACCATGATGTTTCAAATGCATTTGCCTTTACGTCTAACCTGACATTTGCCATATTTTTGTCACAGACATCCATAAGCATGATTCCCTGTAATCTTACAGCTTGAATCTTCTGCTGCCCAGTACATTGGCACGGTTTCTGATCTGTCCAAATAAATTACAGTACTGTAAAACTAGTCTCTTGTATCGTCTACAGTAGTCATTAGTCATGGGTTTTTTTAGTTTAAGAGACATTATAGTAAAAATAGTGAATTTTGCAGTTTGACTTTATCCTAAATATTACATTATCCATATATATGTGTGTGTGTGTGTGTGTGTGTATATGTATATGTATATTTATTCTTTTTTTTTCCCCTTAACATATACGCACTGATTAGATATAAGATTAAAACCACATCACTGGTCTGTGGATATTCAGTCCAATATGCAGTGCACTGTGTGTTCTGATATCTTTCTATCATAGTCTGCATGAATGGTTTCAGCAGTGTGTGCTTTAGTAGCTCTTCTCTGGAATCAGACCACACGTACTAGCTTTCACTCCATATGTACATCACTGAGCCTTGTGTACCCAAGACATTTTAGCCAGCTTGCTGGTTGTCCTTCCTTGGACCATTCTTGGTAGGTACTTACCACTATACACCAGGAGCACCCCACAAGACCTTCTGTTTATGAGATAAATATGCCCAATCTTTTCGCCATCACACTGTGGCCCTTGTCAGAGTCGTTCAGATCTTTGTTTGCTCATTTTTTCCTGCTTCCAACACATCAACTTTACGAACTGGTTCTTCATTTTCTGCTATACATTCCACTGTTTTGCAGGTACAACGATAATGAAAGAATCAATGCTATTCGATTCACCTGTAAGTGGTCATAATGTTTTGCTGTTATGACTGGTCAGTGTATGTTTTTTTTTTTTCATTTTCATGGACATGAAAGGAGTAAATAAAACTGTGACAGACTGTCTTGTGTGTTTGTTGTACAGACAGGTTTTATGGACACTACTACTGTATTCACATAGGTTGTCGGCGCTGGCACCTGGCTAATGCAGCATGCATCTCACTCATCTCACCCTCTTTCACGGTGGTCATGATGATTCTGGATTAGGACGAAGATTACTTCCTTAATGTGCTGCACACTCCTTTTACACATACTTGCCTAAACATACAATTCATTACTCAATTTAAGATGAGAATAAGCTGTGAATGCTGTGCTAAAACACAGCTGGCCTGAGTTATGCTATATTCTACATGGGTTTTATTGCCTAATTTCTCATGTGGTTTTGCCTCCATGAGTGAGATGGACGACATTATGTAGTCACCACGTGGTGGCGATAATAGCTTGTAATGGCGTAGAGATATAATTTATGTAGCTTACATATTAATGATCCCTTACCTACATACACAATTTATTTCTTTTTTTAATATACTTAGTTGCTTGTTAGATTAACATACATATTCCTATCTCTCTATACTCCAAAAAGTGAGCTCAGCTTGTGTGTACATGACTTTTTATAAAGCCATGACGTGTATGGAATTTCCCCCTTTTCTCTTGCACACAGTACATATACTGAAGAAATTTCAAAGTTAATCAAGTCTGACTCACCTGAAGCGCCACATGTTTGATCCATTGTCTGGTTTGTAAATGAAATTGGCAGCAGGACTATTAAATGTTGTAAATGCTAAGAGCCACTATGAACATTAACATTATGATGACAGAAGATGCATGTCTGCATGTCCCAAATCAGACAGTAAGGTGAAGAGTCAACCACTGTCCGACCTCAGTGATCTACTCTCAGAGAGGTGCGGTAAGAACCCTGTGTTCCTGGGCTCTAAACAATCTGCCTGGACAGGCTTGAAATAAGAACTGGGCTTGCAATGCTGAGAACCCTTATAAACCTTTACTGCAGTGATTATTTTCTATTTATTTTACCTGTGGGCTTTTGAAAAGCATATGGTAATTTCCTTTCATAATTATTTTTGCATTATTAGGAAAGTCATTTTGGGGTTTGAAAAATTTCAAGAAGGTAGAAGTCTTGAATGTATGACCATGTAGGACTCTACAATCAGCACTGTGACTGAACAAGGAAGCATAATGTAAAATATGAACTATAATTAAAAGGGATGATTATTTAATTAATAATGAAATACCCTTTCCTGCTTTTACCATAGACCATAGTTAAGAAACACAGAGGAGATTTATTTAGTATTCTAATATGCTAATGTTACTAATGTAACACCTGCTTTGGACACCTATCAGTGGAGATAGTATCTATCGAGAGCTCGACATTTAGGCATTAACTAAATATAAATATATTAACATATTTATAAAGCTGGTGGCACAGTGCTTAGCACGTTCACCTCACAGCAAGACAGTCCTGGATTTGAGTACAGGGCATTTCTGTGTGGAGTTTGCATGTTCTCCTCAAGCTTGTGTTGGTCTCCTCCGGGTACTCCGGTTTCCTCCTACAGTCAAAAACATGCACAGTAGCCTGATTAGCATTGGCCAGACGGGCTGTTCGGGGTGTACCCCACCTTCACCCAGACTCGGCTGAGATGGGCGCCAGCCTTCCCAGCAGCCCTGATTAGGATTAAGCAGCTTAAAAAATGAATAAATAAATTAATGAAATTTATAAAGCTGCACTGTTGCACATACAGGTCTGTTTTCCAATTGAACATGTTTATTAATAGGGATGGGAATCACCAGGGATACGATATCACAATACCGGCTTTTTTTCCTTGCAATTTTTTAATCTTGAATCGTGTCAAAGAAAGTTGAGTCAAACCTCTGAAGCAGCTTCATTCAAACTTTGAATTGAACATTGGTCATTCAATGTAACTTACTTCTTACAACACCCCCCCCCCCTTCACATACCTGGGGCAGCATTAAAACAATACAAATTTACTTCAAATAGAATGAATGGGTAAATTTGGAGCCAGTGTAGTGATACATGAATCACCACACAAAAGAATAGTGATATATAATGGAATTGATTTTTCGGCTCATTTCTATTCAATAACAACACAATGTTACAGCTGCATTCATTGACCTGGTCAGGTTGGTTCTCTCCTGTGTCCAGGGTACACCCCGGACAGCTCCCCAGGTCATTGGAGGGCCAACACACATACAACCATTCACTCTCTCTCACCTAGGAGTAATCTGGAACAGCCAATTAGCTTACTGTGCATGTTTTTTTTTTGTTAGTTTTTTCGACTGTGATAGGAAACCGGAGTACCCTGAAGAAACCCATGCAAGCATGGGGAGAACATGCAAACTCTACACAGAAACGCCAGAGCCCGCGAATCGAGCCCTGGACCTTCTTGCTGTGAGGAGAATGTGCTAACCTGTTATTTGTTAAAGGTTGAAAATACTTTCGTTATTAGTGCCTATGTTTCTTCTGAAACTGTTTTGACTCAACGTAACCCTATTATTTCTAAAATCAACACAGCCTCAATAGAGGTTCAGGCTCCTGTCGCTTCTAATGCACTGCATGCTACAACTGCGGGCATTTTATAGGATTAGAATCTGTCTAGGGAAAAATGTGTTGGCTGCTTTGACACTTTGCATCATTTTCTGAGGGAAAAAGTACTTGGAAGTAGTCCTAAACATCTCAGATAATAATTGGACAGGGTGACAAGAGTTGAATCTGCAGGCAAAGAGTTCTTTTCATCTACAGCTTTAGTTCCAGGATTTTTTTCCCTCCTCCTTTAATGTTGCTGAACATCCAGCAGCATCAAGGGTAATGTATGTGTAACCAAAATGTCGCCTAGCTACAGTAAGGTGGACTACGGTGGAAATGTATGTGAGTTGTTAAGAAATTCATTCAGAGTTGCAAAATGAAACAAGTGTCATGAATCCTAACCTTTTCATTAATTTCTTTACCCAACTTCCATGCCACTTTCTGTACAGTACATTCAGAGTAAGTAGTTCATCAGTCTCATTCGTCAGAATGTCTTTTTCTTTCTGCTGGCAAGGAAAGGATTATGCAACCCAGTCCTTCAGAGCTCTACACACACACACACACACACACACATATACTACCTGAGAGAGTTCACATCAGCACAGGCACAGCATAGGACTGTGGGAAAGCTAGTACTGGCCCGACAGCTGCACGACATTAGAACAATGTCATATTGATGGACTTAGAAGGTCTAGTTTGTTGCTTCTGGAGGAGGCTATACAATATATGAAGCATAGGTAGGATATGCTTTCAGACTTTTCTTCATAGTCTGGGCAGTCTGCCCCGAAAGCACTGGAGCATATCTTTCATGTCTGTGTGCATCCCACCCTACCACATCCTATCAAGAGTGAGCAGTGGATTTGCTTTCATACTCTGTGGACGTATTGTTAGGGTTTTACTGCTTTCACCTGAATCTGAGTGAGATGGACGGTCAAAAAAAAATGCATGAATGAAGTACTTTGCAAATGTTCCAACGATCATCTCGAGGGAGCAGCAGCGTGGAAGAGCAACATGGCTGGATGGGGATTTTAGCACTTCTTGGACCATGTAACAAATACATATGTGTTAAACCCTAATAATCCATCTATATAGAGCAGATGAGTCTGTCTGGGTAAAGGTGGAAAGTGCATGTTTTTGCACGTGTCTGTGTACATGTAAAATGTGTATGTGTGTGTGTTCGTGCATACAATTGTGTCTTTGAGTACAATCCATCTCTTCAAACTCTGTGTTCTTAGCTGTTGGCAGTCACGTACATCAAAAAATGACACGTTAACACATTGCCTAGATACAGTGCAATAAAAAAAAGCAAGGAAACATTTCAAGCATTTGTGAAGAGCTTTCGAAATAGATGTGGAACAATACTGCAGCCTGAGGGGGAAAGAACTGATCATGCTGGTATGTTTATATTAGTCAGAGAGGAAGCCATCATTGTTGTTGTCAGGGATTTCACTCTTTTTTTCTTCATGCCTCAGCTCTCTGACAGTCTAACCTGTCCTAATCTGTTAGGAAAGACACACAGGACCCTCAGTTACCCAGTTGAGGTTTGTCACATTAAAACAGTGGGGCATAAAAGGGAAAACTTATATTGATATTTCAACAAAAATGAGGTAAAGCTTCACAGCTGTTGTTTGATGATTACAGGTTACAGTTCTCCATGCTCTCACACGGCAGAAACACATAAGCACTAAGTATTGGTACTGCTAGCTGTATTAATATGAGAGAAGGTGCTGTTACTTCGACATGCACTAACACGTGAGCACTTTGCCTGAACGGCTAGCTATGGCAGAGATGTAAGTTGCATTCCACGATCCACAGTAAACCCGTACTTACTCCTCAACGCCCCTTGAGACCGAGCGGTAGATTCCCAGATCAAGCCTATTGTTATCAATAAATAGCACAAGACTGTATGGTTCATTCATCCACACAAGTCCTAAGTGTTTAGGTTTTGAATGCTTTGGGTTCCATGAGGGCCTTATACAGTGGTGTTTGTTCATGGTTTGCATAGTACACAATATACAATAGCACTATCGTCCATCAGAACATGCATTAAGCACCAATCTGTTCTTTTTTCCTTTTTCAGATTTGATTTCTGGCAGCTCGTTTTCAAGAAGGTCCTGGGTTCGAGTACCAGCCTTGGGCATTTCTGTGTGGAGTTTGCATGTTCTCCCTGTGCTTGCATGGGTTTCCTCTATGTACTCCGGTTACTTCCCACAGTCCAAAAACATGCACGTTAGGCTAATCGGCTGTTCCAAATTGCCCCTAGGTGAGAGTGAATGGTTGTATGTGTTGACCTGCGATATAGTCTGGTAAGCTGTTCAGGGTGTACCCTGCCTTCACCCAGAGTCGGCTGAGATAGGCTCCAGCCTCCCAGTGACCCTAGTAGGATTAAGTGGTTCAGAAAATGAGTGAGATCTGATATTGCTTTGTCAATGTCTGAAGAGCAGAGTAGCTAATGATCATTACGGTAGTGTTGTGTTAGTCTTTGAGATCCCAGGAGATGTTGGAAAGTGTCCTGTATAATGAGCAGTATAGGGGAGGAAAATGAAGGAAAAGAGCACTCGTTTACCCTTCCGAGATCTCCTTTGTAGACCCCCCCCCTCTCCTGCTATCCCTTCGTTATGGCCTCAGCATTCGAGGTCATGTTTCATACACAGACCTTTTCGCTAATGTACCTCTTATGAAATGAAGAAGCTAAAAAGCATGATTTGTCACTTCTAAACATTCCTTGAGTAGAAAAAAAGGGGGAATTTTTAGGTGATTGTTACCCTTGAGGTTTACAGCAGTGCTGCACTTCAAACGCATGGGGCACCTGTAGAATGATTGGGCATGAGTCGAGTAATTTTAACTCTGCACCCTTCTTAAGTGTGTTCTGGAGCATCTTATCAAGATGAATTGAGCCCATTTGCAGCTAAATGAGCCGTGTCAAACATTGATTTACAGCCTTTTTGTGCCAGCGTGATCTCCTCTGTCTATCGTCCAAGCTGATTCACACAACAGATGTGTTTATGCTGTTAACTGTCCAAACCTGCAACAATGTACAGCAAGAAAACTGAAAACCAGCCGGTAGTGTCAGGTTAACAGACTGGGACTTGAACCTAAACTACAATTCAGATCAATAACAGAAAGTGGAGTGCACCTTTGGAAAACGGCAAACATATGTTCTGGAGAACAATGATCATCATGTCAATTCGATTCGACACTGACCTCGATCTGTCCAAGAAATTAAGAAAATTTGTTCTTGACTAAAATGTCCTGCCCTTGCTATGGGAAATGGCAATGGTTCAACAGTAATAGATGGTTATTGGAGGTATGACAATATGGCAGTTGCTTCACCTCCAGGTCATTGGGGACACAAAGGCTTTCAGCTAATAGCTGGGACCAAAACATAGCCATTACCTAAACTTAAACTCTTTCTTCAAAGATCTGCCCTTATTATTCACCAAAGTGCAAGGTATGAAACCCTGTAACTCGCTGTGCCAGCCTCTCTTTCTTTGATATTTGAATTTTACACCTGGTATGGGCACCTTTTGTCTTTTTCTTTCAAATAACATCTGCAGCTAGAAACCAGACAGGTACTTAGAGTGGATTGGTCATGGCTGAATCTCTCTCTCTCTCTCTCTCTCTCTCTCTCTCTCTCTCTCCCTCCCTCCCTCTACCTCCCTCCAGAAAGCCCAGAGGCTAGTATTTCACTGATTACAGAGTAGCCATGTGAATGGCAGTTTGTGTATTGTCAGAACAAAGGAAGCGCAAGCTCTAAGGAGGTGTTAGACAGGGGAATGGATTGGACCGACCCATTAGGTGTTTTGGGGGGGGGGGGGGGGGATTAGCCTATTGGGCTGGACTTGGCCTACAAGTTGGGACTAGCTTGTGGGGCACTTTTAACTAAATGTCCATAAACACCTGCAAGCCAGAATATTTTCCTATGCTTGATTTTATATCCTGCTCAGGACCAGCTTGTCCCCACAAGGATAGGAGTATGATAAGTGTTGGATTTGGGGGATGTTTTAATGGTCCTCTTGAGGAACAATTTTTTTTTGCAATAGATAAGCAAATAAATTAAAAGAGCCAAACTGTTCCTTTTGGTTACTAAAGTTAGAGTTAGGTTCATGTACATTCACTCATTGTTTTTCGAAGCCACTTAATCATAATTAGGGTCGCGGGGAGGCTGGTGCCCATCTCAGCCGACTCGGAGCGAAGGTGGGGTACACCCTGAACAGCTCGACAGGCCATTGCAGGGCAACACACACAAAACAATTCACACACTCTCAGCTCGGGCGATTTGGGACCGCCAGTCAGCCTACTGTGCATGTTGTTAGACTGTGGAAGGAAACCGGAGTACTCTGACAAAAGCACAGTAAAAACATGAACTCCACACAGAAACAACCCTTGCCTGGGAACGGAAACCGGGACCTTCTTGCTGTGGTGTGAATGTGCAAACTACTGCACCACGGTGCCAGGTTTATGTACAGACATTTATGTTGTTTTTTTTCAATTGATTTATTTCCCCCAAGGAAAATTTAACTCTGCATGTAACCCATCCAAAGTGAGCACACACATAGGAGTAATGGACAGCCACACTGCGGTGCCCAGAGAGCAGCTTGGAGTTAGATGCCTTGCTCAAGCGTACCTCAGCCGGGAAGGTGGAGAAAGAGGAGGGGCCCCCGTCACCACAAATGTTTGCTACTATTACAGGAATTGAACCAGCATCCTTTCAGTCCCAAACCTGCTTCTCTAACCTTTAGGCCAAGGCTACCCCCATTTTTATTTTATTTTATTAATTTCATTCATTTTCTGATCAGCTTAATTCTAATTAGGGTCGCTGGGAGGCTGGCGCCCATCTTAGCCAACTCTGGGCGAGGGCAGGATACACTCCAGGCCAGGCCAAACCATTCACACTTACACCTAGGGGTAATGTGAGGCGGAGTGGATTTGGAACCACCATTTAGCCTACGGTTCATGGTTTTGGACTGTGGGAGGAAACCGGAGTACCTGAAAGAAACCCATGCAAGCACTGGGAGAACATGCAAACTCCACACACAAACGTCCGAGCCTGGGAATCAAACCCAGATGTGAGGTGATCGTGCTAACCAATGCGCCACCGTGCCACCTATATTACACTAATAATTATGTCAAGGGAAAAGGTAAGAAGTACACATCTCTCTCTCTCTCTCTCTCTCTCTCTCTCTCTCTCTCTCTCTGTGTGTGTGTGTGTGTGTGTGTGTGTGTGTGATTAAATTGATTTGAAGAGAAAGAAAGCGGAAATATCAAATTTAACCAAGGAACCAGGATTTATTCAGTCCTAACCAGGCAATGCAAGTCTGTTCAACTGCAGTATATTTCTTGATACTAATTTGGACAAGTTCTGTATATGGTAACTTGAGATTACATCTGGCACATCTGGACATTTTAAATGCTTAGTTTTAACTTCCAGACTACTTTGTGTTGTTTTCATAGAGATGCAGAAAAAGCCCCATAAAGGCTAAGCAAGAGTACTCGAGCATACACGTAATAGATGGCATCAACACCTCGAAATCTTTCTAATGCTTTTAAGTTTCCTTACCAGTGACAACAATTAGGTAATGACAGCAATGAAAAAAATTGCGGGTTGGGGGGTCAGTTACGCATGGCGGTATTTTGCAAGACATCACTTTAACCCCCCTTGGCCAGATCCACCCACTTCTGAATCCTGCACTCTTGCATCATTATAACGCAGACCTCATCTTTCAGCAACTGATGAGGGCTGATGAGACAAATGAGCGTGTGTTATTAGTTGCTGTTGCCTGGGCTCTTCATCCTTGATCTGCCAGACAGGTTGAATGTGCCAGTAAGTGGGGGGAAAAAACAGCCATTCCTGAACCAATTACGCACCCTCATTTTTGAGCTTTCCCCCTATTGTGACAGGCTCTCTGACAGCCTGGCTCTTTAAAATCTATTAACCTCCATAGCAAAATACTCTCCCCAAACAGCTGTGGAATAATTAAGGAACGAGAAGTGCAGTGAGGCATGCAAATTGATGCAGTCGTGAAAATAAAAACATATGTTAGCACCGAGCAGCGAGGGAGCTCTAGCTAGTGTTTATGATGTTGGACAGTGTTCGGAGAGCAGGAGAGGAAATATCATCATTAGCAGCGTGCTGTGCAGCTCACTCATAGGCCTCTGTGAAGGTATTCTATATGGACGCCAGTATTTGCACTGGACTGACAGAATAATTATCAAAATCAGCAGCCAAAGCAGCCTCAGTGCAGCCTGCACCCTCCTTTTTCTCTTTCCTTTCAGCATACACATACACACACACACACACACACACACACACACACACAGTGGCATACAGGATCACAGACAGCCATCTTTACACTTACATTTGAATGGGGGGACGGGAGGGTAAACGTGAGCATGCACATTCACTTCCACCTACTCCCGCTCAAACACTTCAAGCCCACCCACACCCACTTACTTCTTCACACACACTTACTCCCGTTCCCACACACACACCTAACCAACATCACCCGCACCAAATACCACGCTTTAGTAGTAGTTTAAATTGTTCCATGCAGTAAGGTTGTGACAGAGACAAAGTAGGACTGTGCACATGTCCTTAAAAGCAGTGTGGCAGTCTTAAGTGACCCTCTCTCCTGCACACCTTCTCTGTCATGTTCTGGAGGGTCGTGACCCCTGCTTGACCCTGCTCAGTGCAGCTAAAACTCTTATATCTACATCAGGCACTCAGTTAAAGTTTTCATGATTCCTTGATGGCGCATGTTTACCATGCTCGCTAAAGTTATACCCAGTGCGAGTCTGGCCAGCACTGCCAGTTTCACACAGCTTTTGTTATCCGAGTTCTCCCCTGGAGTGCGAGAAGTCAAGTCCGATGGAGTGGGTTGTGACGAGTCATGGAGAAGATGAGGAGTGAGGACGGAAATGCATCTGAGTGTCAGAAAGGTTCCTTGCTACAGACTATCCAGCAAGGCCTCTGCCTCACCTTCAGATTCAATAAGATGCAGATGCCACCTCTGCCCCCCCCCTCTCAGTCCATATGTTTGTGTCAGAGATGAAAGAGGAAATAGGTGGGAAGCTATGTGTGTGATAGAGTGAGCTGTGACACTAACATAGTATGTTGGGCCTTACCGATGGAACTGTGAAGTTGTTTTGTCAGGTTTAAAAGGCCTTATAAGCCTTTGAACAACTGAGTGTGGCGGCCCCTTAAAAATGTCTTTAACCTCTTCATTCAACTTAGAGATTGCCAACATCACAGCATTACGAATGGTCAGTCACCACACCAGTTCACAAAATAGCAGGATATTAACACTTAACACTTAATAACCATAAATTCATGTAAATCTTTAACCCATTATGTTGCTCATGAGAGTCACCGTTCTTTTCTGCCTCTGTGGCAGAGCATGACTTTAATCTATTATCCTGACTATGGCTGGGCCATATGAGGGAAAAAAGTCATAACATGATTAGATTTTCATGTCATTCTATCTCAATATGTATCACAATATAGATCAAATAACTATTTTCATTAAGCTTAAAGCTTCTATTGTATATCATAAGGTTAAATTTGGATTAATACTCTGCCCTCTTCCAATGTCAGCTGAGATGGGTGCCAGCCTCCCCACGACTCTAATTAGAATTAAGTTGTTCAGGAAATGAATAAATAAATGAATGAATTTTGGCTTCGTCATCATCATCATCATCATCATCATCATCATAGTTTCCCGTGTGCCCCGAGATCGGCCTCAGGGCATGTTGTTGGAGATGTTGCTCTAATAGACAATAAAGTTCATTTTGTCCATCATGACTAACCTTGCTTGTTTCCTTGCTTTGGAGATCTACTTTTCTCCAAAGTCTATTTGAAGTTTATCTGTCAGACAAAACTTGCTTTTGTAGTGCATCATTTTCCATATGACATTCATGGGTCAAGTATTTGAAGGTACTGTAGAAGACAAAACTCCACCACGAACCAGTAATTTTGTACTGATATTGCTCATTATCAATGTGAATGTGTGTGTGTGTGTGTGTGTGTATATATATATATATATATATATATATA
>JAOUQZ010000035.1:20751957-20767886 GCA_028564935.1 Neosilurus hyrtlii
ACTGATCACAGTTGTAGATCTTTTGTGATCGCAGTGGAAGCTTTCAGAGTAATTGGCTCACAGATCGGTCAAATGTGCAGCTTCCGGTGTGAGCATGCCTCTTGGGAAAGGAGGGGAGGGTGGGTTTTGAGTAGAGGTAAGCACAGTGAATGCTGGACTAAGGCTGTGCTGAGTGATACAAGTGTGTTTACATCCGACCTTTTCTTCAACCGTGTCAGCCAGAGTTTTGCTTGGTGCTCTTGAACTAACTCCACAACAGACCCAGGGTTTAAGCTGTGCCTATATCACTGTGCTGATATTGGGTTGGATTGGCCTATGGCCTGATTTTCATGTGCAGAGCCTCTGCCTAGTGGTAAGTGTCATTTGGTTGCTGTTGGTTAGGAAATAAAGTAGATATAGCATCTTGATTTGTTCAGGCAGTCAAACTGGTGTTAGGTTTGGAGTGAGAGTTGTACACCACTGTGAATAAAGCTCAGACATAAAGGTCGTTCTGTACTTGTGTGAGCAGGATTGTACACAGATCCAGGTAAATCCCCACACCTGGCACCTGAGAACTCTCGGCCTCTCAGCAATACAAAGACATGGCGCTAATTCAATACGGCAGCTTAGTGTTCTTATAATCAGTTCACAAAAGATAATAGTTCACTACTTACTAGTAGTACAGACTTTCATTATTCCTAATGCCAAGTCATTTAGTTATTTTATCTACGTACACCGAACATCTTTAGCATGCAACACTTGGGACAAATGCAGCAGTTGATTTTTTTCTATAGAAACTGTGCTTTGTGATCTGGTCTGGCATGCATGTGAAACAGATGTATGGCCCTGAGAACAAGAAGTATGTCAGACATATTTTACTAAAATGCCTTGAGCAAGCATATGCCTGTTACACAAGAGGAACTTCTTAAGCAGTCAAGGCATATGTCATATCTATAATTTAAAATAAATAGTCAAGGGAAACAGGTGTACGACTCCCTGTGCACTCTATACCCCCCTTTTCCATCCACTCTGTCATCCCTTGGCGATTCTTTAGCAGCACCATCGTAAAGTTGCCTCCTTATCCGCCAGCCTAAACCGAGGTAGAGGTTCTCAAACCTCAAGTGCTCTGCCTGAACCGGTTCCCCCGCTTGTTTTACTGTGAGTTGTTTTTAAAAGGGACAATTTTGGCATTGCCCTCAGAGCCCCCTGCCTTTGAGCTCCACTGAATAGCTCTGTGTGTTAAGCAAATGGATCATCTTAACTTTTTGATTGAGTGAGCAGGGACTAAAGGCGACTGGAAACCCAATCCCCAGGGATCTTAGCTGCTCCAAGAGGTTTGGCAGATAGCTCCCCCTGGGAGGGGTGAGCCTGAACAAAGGTGCCCAAACACTGAGAGGGCAAGAGAGAGAGAGAAAGAAAGAGAAAGAGTGTGTTCAGGGTGGTCATGGGAGCGATTCTCACCATTTGTGTATTTTTTTGAGTAGTATTGATCAATTGTCATATTTTTAGCTACAAGCCTCTTTTCCTGATAACACAGCAAATATGTTTTAAAAAAATTACTGCTGACTCACAAATAAATATATATGTAAGTATGACCACTCTTATTATTTTCTTTAATTTAGTCTTCATGGCTTTAATGGCAGTATGTTCTTTTTTATTCCAGCTCTCCTTGTTGTTGAGACGGAGACATTTGGGAGTCATGTTCGAATAAAAGGAAAAGAAAGTGGCTACTATATCTGCATGAACAAGAATGGCAAAATCATCGGCAAGGTAAGAAGTTTCATCGCCCGAGACTCGACATCCATCATAAATCTTTCTCATAAGAGATGCCGAGGTTGTACTGGAGAGTTTAGAACAGGTTGATTTCTGGTTGGAAAGCTGACGAAACAGTTTGTCATTAACAGTTTGACACCAGACTCTCATTATGCTGTCAATTACTGGCTGTGTTAAAAGTCAACCAAAAGCTGTTTTGTTGTGTGATCACTAGGAGGCGTCATACAGAGTAGCTACTGAGTGACACAGCTTTGCCTCCTTAGTGAGTCATGGTTCAAAAGTTATCCTCCAAATCTCTTCCAGGCGTCATGCAGGTGATTAGCATGTTGGTGGAAATGTTTCCTCTATAAAGGGTAAAGACAGTGATGATGTCTTTCATGTCTTATTGCTGTACTGTAAAGCCAATGACATGCATTTTCAAAAACCCAAACAGCTGCACAACTGGCAAACGAATGAGCCAATGTTTTATGTTTCACAGATGTCTGGTTAAATTCAAAGTGGGTGCTCGAGTCTGCGGAAAAAGTATCAAATGCACACATTTGAGATACAACGGGCTACACCCCTTTCATTTCCTGGCTTATTCGATGCCAACCATAAGCATAAACAGTAGCACCTTCAGTGTCATCTTCTATTTTCCACTTGATCCCTAGATGTTTTGGATAAGTGGTGCATGCTGTATGTTATATATTATTGTTTTTCCATTTATTTTCAAAGCCATTCAATCCTACTTAGGGTCGTGGGGAAGCTGGGGCGCATCTCAGCAGACTCTAGGCGAGAGCGGGGTACACCCAGAACAGATCACCAGGCCATTGCAGGGCCAACACACATGCAACCATTCACACGCACTGTCATACTTAGGGGCAATAAGGAACCAACAATCAGCCTACTGTGCATGTTTTTGGACTGTGGGAGGAAACCCGGAGTACCCAGAGGAAACCCATGCAAGCACAGGGAGAACATTCATTTATTATATTATATTTAGAATAAAAAACATCTTGTCATAAGACTGAAAAACAACAAGCCCAGGCATTCACCAGAGTACTCCCAGAAATAACACATTACATTACAACCTTTGAAGTACTTTAAAGGAGGTTATTTCACTTAAGCTGATAACAATGTACAGCATATCAGGTCCTATAGGAAGCTCTTTAAAACACCTTTCTATTGCAGATAGCTTTAATACCTCATAAGTAAGCTCAGCTGACGGGTTTGGGAGAGCTGTTCAACAGGTGGGCTTCATCTGACATGTTATTTTCTTTCCCCTGCAGCTCAATGGGAGTAGCCCAGAGTGTGTGTTCGTGGAGGAGTTCTTGGAAAACAACTACACAGCGTTAGTGTCTGCCAAGTACAAAGGCTGGTACCTGGGTTTCAACCGCCGAGGCCGGCCCAAGAAAGGCTCACGGACCACACAGACGCAGCAGGAAGTGCATTTCATGAAACGTGACCCGAAAGGCAAGATGGACCCTCAGGAGGAGTTCCGTTTCACCACTGTCACGAAACGGACGCGTAGGGCACGGCGCTTAAGGCCAAGCCGCAAAACAAACTGAAGTGACCCGGACCAAGCATGCACTCTTCCTTTACAGACATCTCAAACGTCTTGCCTTAAACCAGCATAAAGATTATTGTGATTAAACAGCAGGAGAGGAAACCTGAAAGATGGCTACAGGACAAAAAAGAAAAACAAAAAAAGACTAAGAGCTTAAAAAAATTCAAAGATGTTTTATTTTTATATTTTCGGATCTCTGAGTTTCTCTTAGGTGTTGAATGTCTCTGGGTTATCATTAATGTTATATTGTGTCTGTTACTCTCTGTTATTTATATTGGACAAACTATGGATGACGAAAAAAGGAACTGTGGTCTCCCACTTTGACGAGTTTACAGCAGCAGGCATCCTGTAGAAAAGGAGAGATTTGACTCCAGTACCCAAGAAAAACTTCTATATTTCATTTTGAATTGGCCCAAACTACAAGGATCCGTTATTTTCCCCACTGGAATGGGCCATCATTTAAATGCAAGAGGAGCGTAACAGGGTCACATGACAGGACTCTGTACCAGCTTCAACACAGGCCAACACTAGCTATGAGTGCAATATTTTGAAGGGCCCTCTGTGAAGCATCTTATTGCCTTCATTTCTGGTCAGTGATGATTTTTTGTTTGTTTGTTTCTGTGAGAAGTCTGAGTGTTCTTTCTAGGCCTGTCTGCAGATGAAGTGTGCTTAATCACACCCAGCAATTGTATGATTCCTTTTACATTTTTTTGTGCAACCTGTGATTCAGCAGAGCACAACATGCTTTGACTAGCCAGGCATCAGCATCAGCTATGGCGGTAGTGCTTGTTAAAACAAATGAAGAGAAGCTTGGAGCTGAAGGGACTCGAAGAGCATAACATGGTGATTTGATGAGAACCTTTTTTGACCTTTCTCGCTGTACTCTGGTGCAAAGTTTACAAGGATGCACTGTAGTGACAGTGGGCCTGATCTTAAACACTAGCACACACATATGTACTTCTTCTTCTTCTTTTTTATAGCAAAGTGTGACAGGAAATCATAGAACTACACAGTAGTTTTTGATGAATTACCACAAAATCATTTATAAGGTTAATGGTCACTTCCAAGCCCACCCCCCTTCCACGCCAATTTCAGTATGTCGTCAGAGCCTGTAAAATGGTCAGTTACTATCAGGTTATGCTGTATTCCAGATTTCCATGTGTAAACTCCTGTGATGGTTCAGACAATATCATGCTGTATATGTACTTATGACCACTAAGGCTTTATACCTGACCACTCAATCGAGCTAACACAGGGACGGTGGAAAACCTTTCACTATACTCACCTGTGCTGAGGTGTCGCTGTAGTGTAAACAAATCTATATACTCCTTTGTCACATGACAGGTTTTGTAAGAGATACTACTAACAAACATGACATGTATGGTTTAAAAAAGTATGCAAAAAATAATAATTTTATGACTATTATAAAAATATTTATTGCCTTTCTCTGTAAATACAACCTGATGAATTTATTTGACCTCTTAATAAAAATAAGGACTATATTAAAAAAAAAAAGACAAAATGGAAAATTAAAGGTTGTGTTTTCTTTTAGGTTTCAGTTTCAGATGCTTGGAAATTTTTGTATGTTGCTCAGAAAACTTCACTTGTTAATCCATTTACTCTCTAAGCCACTTAATCCTAATTAGGGTCACGGGGAGGCTGGAGCCTATCACAGCCATCTCTGGGCGAAGGCAGGGTACACCCTGAACAGCTCGCCAGGCCATCACAGGGCCAAAGCACACACAACTGTTCACACTCAGTCTTACACCTAGGGGCGATTTGGAACAGCCAGTCAGCCTACTGTGCATGTGTTTTTTGCACTGTGGGAGGAAACTGGAGTACCCAGAGGAAACCCACGCAAGCACGGGAGTACATGCAAACACCACACTTAAACACCTGAGCCCGGGAACCCAACCCAGGACCTTCTTGCTGTGAGGCATGACATGCTAACCGCTGCGCCACCATGCCACCTGTACTCAGAAAACCTATAAAGACTGATACGTTATTTCTTCAGCTTCTTTTTTTTTTTCATTTGTAAAGTGCTCAGAAACACTTTAAGATTCATTCACATCCGTGCCTTCCTTATTTATGTGTGACTTACATTTTTCAACTACTACTTTCCATCTTGCACATATCCGCAGATAAAAGGAAGCGATCTGGATTTTCATAGATAGTTGTGGTAGATTTCATCCACTTCTCAACCTCAGAAGAGGCTACGGATGTGGGAATGGATATGCCTGGATAGGACACTTTTTGTCATCTGAACTGGTAACAAGCTATGAAAAGGTGAATTGCATTTCAGAAATGAGCAACAAGGTCCAGGAAATGTGTCATAATTAAGTTATGAGGCGCATAAAGACAGCTAAGAGATTCTCAGACAACATGAGAATTCAAGGATCGTTTAGACTCAAGGTTATGTCAACAGATTCCCTCCTCGCTTTTACATATTGCCTCTTTTTATGAAATCAATTAGAACCAGAGGGAGTAGAGGAATGTTCAAAGAGAATGTTCGGAAAGGTATTAAGGTTAATGGAACTATTCCTTTTCCAAATGGATTTTCAAACCTTCTGGTATGAAATCTTGTTCTGGAAGACATTACTTTTGTGGAAGACAGTACTCTCATTAGACTGACTATATTAGCCACATGAGAACCATTTTCCCCTTAAAGTTCAGTGTGTCAATAACTAACATTAGCACAGATTAATTTGCATTGCACTTTTTACATATGGGTACACTGAGGTGCAAAAGGTTGCAGTTCAGTGTCTGGAATTTTCACCTATTTTTTCTATTTGTGATCTTTCTCACTCTCTTCCCCTCACACTTCTTTTTAGTGACTTCTTTTTGGCAGGCCTGTTTGAGCTTTTTCTTTAAAGGAGGAGGAGAAGGAATGCAGGATTGCATGGATAGCATGTCTTATAATGTTGTATTCAGGAATGGTGTTTACAGTAGCAGTCAGTCTGAAAGATGGCCGTTCTGAGTAAAAAAATGCCTTTTGTTTAACTTCCCACTGATGTTATCAGAACTAACTCTACAGTCACCTACAGCGGGCAACGACTGGAGGACACGGTCGGATTTACATGACCAACAACCTCTCCATTTTTCTTTTCCTGTCTCTCCGTCTTGTGATATGTAGAACATGGCCTTCATTACTCAAAATAGACAGCTGTAAAAATATCCCGTCATTTTCACACAGGCAGCTGTCTGGACATTACATTTTTAAAGAAAACTCAGATCAATTTCTCCTTTTATTTTTAATTTTTCTAATATTGTTTATTATTTATTTATTTATTTTTTGTCTCGCACATTTCTGATGAGACAGGCTGGAAAGGAGAGCCCGTGCAAATGCAAATAAAAGAGAATATACTGTATTACCTTTACTGTAAAATGTGTACACGTCACCACATTATCAAGATCAAGATCAGATTAAGTAAAAAAGCAAAACTGTAACAAACATGTATGTATATATTTTTTGTCTTAGGGATAAGACATCACTCTGAAACTATCTAATATCTGGATAAATGGAACCATTCTGCAATGACAGAACTATAAAAGTTGAATGCAGACTTTTCAAAAGTCCTAACTTCTGAAAATTAAAGAACAGGGAGCATTCAATGCAGGGCTCCTGCCAGCGCCTCTCCTTTGGCTTAACCTTTGATCAGTGGAGGATGGCCCTGGAATAGGCCCAGTACGCTGAAATGAAACATAACATCCCTATGTGGCGCTCCTCCTTTTCAGGACGATAGCTCTGTGAACTCACTACTGCCGATGGATGGCTATTCATAGGCAAAAGGAGGTTCTGATTTAACTGCAGGAGGTTCGAATAGTGAAAGGGTGCACAGGGACCTGGTTTTACTATCTTTCTGCAGGCTGCTTGGGTGCATCGAGTTTATTTTTAGAACAATGTGCAGTTAAGGGCTGCTTTTTGGAAAAGCTAATAAAATGTTGTATTTTTTTTTCCACTGCTCTCGTCCAAAGCAAACAAACTAACAAACTTTTCTCTGTGAAATGACAGGCAGAAAATAAAGTGTGTGTAACAGCACAGTGGTCACTGTCTTGCTGAAGTGTTCAGTGGCTCTGTCAGCAGTGGAACGAGTGACAGATGGACACGAGCCTGCTGAAGTGCACTCTTCAGCAACCGCATATTTAATGAAAGGGCCATGTCAACAAAAATCTGGTGGTCTAGCCATTCCATAGACAGAACAACTTTGTCTCTTTAAATATTACTTAACTCCTTCTTGAGGTTGCGAGGTGCAAGAAACATGTAAAACCAAAATAATATTTGACCTACGAAATGATCCTGACTGCCACAGTTCGCTGTGCGGTGCTTTTTTCCCTTAAGCACAGACACCGCAAGCTTTCGTCTCTCCAGTGAAATGCGCAACCGCACGCATCAGCTCTGTTTTTACTCTGGAACATACAGAAGTCATTTTGTGATTCATGTATAGCCGAGGGTTGTTTTTATATGGCTACTTTATGTTCCAGGAGAGTATTATAACAAAATACTTTAAATGTCCAATACAGATACAGGTTCAACAGGTTCAACATAGGAGACATATGAACAGCACAACACACACAAGTAATTAGTGCATGAGAATTCTTTATGCATATTATCATTACTTGTTACTATTTTCCATTTGGATTTTATATGTTTTTTGGTACATTCTAAGAACTAACACCAATATAACTTAACGGTTGATGAGGACCTAATGATAGATGAGGGTAGCAGCACTGTTTGTATATCAAGTCACACTGTATGTACACCATGCCACACATTTTATACACAAAACACACAGAGCCCCTGTTCGGATAATTTGTTTTTCTGTCTGTACTATTTTTCATTGTCAGTTTATTTTAAAATGCCTGTAAATCCTTTAGATAAAATAATTTGTCAGTTAAATTTGTCAGTTCAGAAAACTGTGATGGCCTGGCAAGCTATTCAGGGTGTACCCCGTCGGCCTCCCAGTGACCCTAATTAGGATTAGGTGGCTTAGAAAATGAATGAATAAACATATCAGAAAATGACTATATCTCTAAAATATATGAATCTTCTTCCGCTTGTTCAGGGGTCGGGTCGCGGGGGCAGAAGCCTAAGCAGTGAAATCCAGATGTCCCTCTCTCCAGCTCTTCCGGGAGGATGCCAAGGCGTTCCCAGACCAGCCGAGAGACGTAGTACCTCCATCGTGTTCTGGGTCGACCCTGGGGTCTCCTCCCGGTCGGACATGCCCGAAACATCACACCAGGGAGGTGTTCGGGAGGCATTCATCTCAGATGCTCGGGCTACCTCAACTGGCTCCTCTCAGCCCAGTGGTTCTACTCCAAGCTTCTCCCGGAACAAAACTTCTCACCCTATCTCTAAGGAAAAGCCCTGCCACCCTGAGAAAGAAGCTTATTTCAGTTGATTGTATTCACAATCTTGTTCTTTCAGTCACTACCCAAAGCTCGTGACCATAGGTCACACTAGGAATTTTTGAAGTAGCATATAAAAAGACTGTGGGTTGATGGTTGTTAAAAATAGAGAACATTTCCATCATTTGGGTATCCAAACAGCCAATCAGACAAAAGCAAAAACATGTAGTGTGTTGTAATAACATTGTGCGATGATATGTGTAGTAAAATGATAATTCTATTGTCTCAAATAGACTAGCCTGGAAAATACATTAGACTTGAACTCCAGCTTCTGCTCAGTGTTAGTTGGTCCAGTTCTTATTTTTTGAATCCACAAAGGAAAACAATTAGTAAGGACTAGAGAGATGTTTTATGGATGGAGAATGGCATGCGCTCATTAACCCACCCATTATATTCTCTTTTCATTTTAAAAATGAAATTTGAGTGAAGCAAGAAGCATCTCAAATGCAGATACAACTAAGCATTGGGCCATAATCTGTGGCATGTTTGTATATAAATGTTGAGAACACCTAATTGCCCAATTGATCAAGAAACCTAGAGGAAATTACAAAATGAGTCTGAAAGAGAATTCGTCATCAGAGTGCAGACACAGGAGTTTCAGTTACACCGAAAACAATGACTCAAACAATGACTTTCACTCTGAACGTAACTGAAACCATAAATATGGTTTGGGAATTGTTCCTGACAGTAAACATTAACTGACTGGGATGTTTGCACATTGGTGTGATATGTGAATAATTGGAGAGGGATTGTTCCAAGGCAACTGAGAATTTCAATGCTGGAGGTGATCAAACCTTGTCTGCAAGAACAGCCTGTAGATGATTATATAGAAAAGGATACATTAGTGGGTGGCACAGTTGCACAGTGGTTAGCACACCTGCCTCACAGCAAGAAAGTCCTGGGTTCGAGTCCCGGCCTCAGAGGCTTCTGTGTAGAGTTTGCAAGTTCTCTCCGTGCATGTGTGGTTTCCTACAGGTACACTGGTTTCCTTCCACAGTCCAAACACATGCATGATTCAAGATGAGCTTGAAAATGATGTAAATTACACACTATGAGCTTTGCAGTCACTAGATCTGAGCCCACAAAGCAATGGGATAGACAACTTCCTCCACATCCATCATCAACTTATGTTCATACCTCCAGTACAGCTCAAAAGACATATGCAGCATTCACGTTTCCTACACATAACAGAACAAGCAGCAAGCACTCTTATGCACATTTTATCTATGAATATATATTTTTATATTTGTTTTTGTATTTTTGGCATGTTAACATAGGCCAGCTAATAAATAACACGTGAATTACTGCGTATTTTTCTCAAATGAAAAATTTGTAAGAGTGTAGATGTCATTTATTGCAATGCCACTGAATGTATGTGCATCTACATATTCTTATCTTTTTTATTTTAAAGTAAAACATATACAACCCTGCTGGAAACGAAAGAAAACACAAACAAACAAACAAACAAACAGAAACATGTCCATCTCACAGCATGAAGGTTCTGGATAAGAGTCATGGGTTTGGAAAGGATGTTTTTGTGTGAAGTTTGCATGTTCTCCCTGTGCTTATGTGGGTTTTTTGAGTACACTGCTTTTCAAAGATATGCACATTAGGCTAATTGGGTGCTCCAAATTGCCCCTTGGTCTAAATGTGAATGGTTGTGTGTGTTGGCCCTATAAATGACTGGCCAACTGTCAGACACTTTGTTGTAACCACAATATTTCACAATGTACTCATGTTCTGGCCAAGCACAGGGAGAACACGCAAACCCAACACAGAAACGCCTGAGCCCTGGGCTTGAACCCAGGACCTTCTTGCTGTGAGGCGGATGTGCTTACCACCACACCACCATACCGCCCCGGTAAGGCAACAGAATGGAAAAAATGCCAAGGGAGTGAATACTTTTGTAAGCCACTGTAGATAGATAGATAGAGAAACAGACATACAGCTGTCACATACAACAAATAAATAGGCATTTCTAAGCAATTAAAGATTACGGATGAAAGACAGAATTTCAAAAATAATTCAAGTGCAAATTTAGGACCAATCACATTGACAAGAATATTTTCTACAATATTTATATATTATTCTGTCAAGAGTTTGGGGATGAAAAACGAAGATATTATGTATTATATGAGTGTTTATGAATGTAATTTTTATGTAATTATGTTCTCTTTCATACGGAGGTTCTCCACCAGTTATGGATCTCTCACCTGTTCCATGTTTCATGTTCGGAGATGATCCCCTTGCCAGTAAGACTTTAAGACATGCCAGATTGTCTGGCCACGTCCCATAGCTTACCTCTAAAATTCCATATCCGATGTGAAACCAGTGATTGTTTAATCTTCACCTGAGTAAAGTGCAGTATGTTGATCTTTCAGTTCAATTCAGTTTTATCTGTATAGCACTTTTTACAATTGACATTGTCGCAAAGCAGCTTTACATAGTAAAAGTAATTTAAAAAGAAAATTAAACATTTTTCTACAACCCCCTACACATCCCTAATGCAGCAACAGTGGTAAGGAAAAATTCCTTCAGTAGACATGAGGAAGAAACCAGGCCTAAAAGAGAAACCCATCCTCATTTGGATGAAACCGTAAAAATAAAACCATATAAGAGAAACTTCATTACAGTCCAACATGTAGTCCAGTTGGTTATACCACATATGTAAGTTTGATTGTTCCACTTACTTTTTCATAGTTGAGCATTTGTCAGTAGATAGTCTCCCAGGACTCCTGTCCTACTTGCTGTTGGTTATCTGTTTTGCCTTTTACTGGCGACTGTGATTCTCTTTCCTGGCATATTGCTCATAGTGTTGTGAGCTAATGTGCTTGATGGGACCCTGCTGCAGTGCTAACATTGAGCCAGCTCTGCATCTGAAAAGGTTCTTCTCCAGCCCTTGAGAGAGCAATGTAATGCTCACGTAGTCACAGGTTCACATGCATTTTGCAGTCTAAGAAAGCACAAGCTGTCATGACGGCTGAAGAGATGGAGGACTCAAGGGTACTGGAAAATTATGTATGTACCTGCTATACATAATTTTCCAGTATCCTTGAGTCCTCCATCTCTTCTTTTGTATTTCCCCTTACTGGCATATTACTCTCAGACTGCAAGTTAAAAACTGTTCCCAAAATTGTTTCCAAAAATTGTGCTCTGTACTGTGGCTGTTGTTTCTCTTTCCACAATGTCTAAAATTTTGCAATTTTTACAAAACTGTGGACATTTTTATACAAAGTGGGGACATTTTTAAAACATATTTATCAGAAAAACACTTTTCTGATCTGATTACTGGAAAGTCAAAGATGTAAGTAACTCCCAGTTGAAGTATTTCAGACCTCATTTAGGAAAAAAAAATCTACTTTAAAATGATAGGAAGTAAAACATTCACCAAAGTGAAAGCAGGTTTCTCAATTTTTGCAATAGTAAGATGTCTTCTTTTGCAGGCACTGTGTTGTACAAACCCTACATCTTCTGGCTGGGTGCTCTTTTTTTGCAGTTGGTATGATGGAAACAAGTTGATGTGACCCAAAATTATAATTGAACCTGTTTCTATGGTCAGCATTGTATAGTGCTTCAGGAACAACGTGAGGAAGGGGTTGGGGGTCAGCCTTATCACTATTTTCTGAGTCATTCTGAATCACCGTTAGGGGTTTTAGCCCTGTAAATTACATAAACTTTGCTGATTCCAAAGAGATAGGTTACAAATTTATTGGTCCAGTTGCTGTCTTTGAGTTTTGTAGTTGAGGTCATTTCACTTCTCCCTTATCACACCTTGCCAGAAACATTACATAACCATGTGTGATGCCTGATTCTTTCCCCAGCACCAAATATCTGCATTTTGTAGGTTTTGAATAACAGATGGTTTGTCCCTTATTTTCTGAGGATGCCAAAGACTTGTTTATTGATTCCAAGCAAGCATTCAGATAATGCTACAGAACTGTAAAAATTATCAATGTACAATTTATATCCATTATGTCAAGATGATGAAGATGTAATTACAATTGTGTCTCCAATGGCTGCCCCTTGTCCACAGTATGGTATACAAGTATACAAGTATCCCAACAGAACCTTGTGTTTAAATCACAAAGCACATAACATTTTAGACCATATTTTTTTGTTTTTTTGGGGTTATATATCCAAATAGCAAGGCACCCACACCACAGCAGCATGCCTTCATCAGTAGAGATGTTAGTGTTAGGGTTGTAGAGCTCATGAAATCTTTCAAGGTGTTAGACCTAGTACAATCAACTCTATAGACCCAAAAGCAGGACAGACACGACAGTGGGGGGACTGTGGGGAGGCTGTGTATCCGGAAGACCTGAGTGATCAGGATACGGGCGGTCTCCTTGGCTGAGAGCAGCTTGGGCAGGGGGATAAAGTGAACCATCTTAGAAAATCGGTCTACCTCCGTAAGCACCACCGTATTACCCCTCGAGGGAGGCAGGCCCATGACGAAGTCTAAGGAGATATGCGACCGTGGTCCATGCAGCACTGGCAATAGCTGGAGGAGCCCCACCCGGGTCTGTCATGGCGTCTTGTTCCTGGCGCAGACCGGGCATGCCCCCACATATTTCGCCGCGTCCTTGGCTAGGGACGGCCACCAAAAGTGCTGTCTGATGATGAACATAGTGCGCCTCGCCCCGGGTGACAGGAGAGCAGGAAAGTGCCCAATGAATAACCTGTGAACGCAGTCTCTCCGGTATGAACAAGCAATTGCACGGGCACCCCTCAGGATCTGGAAGGACCCCTCTGCCTCTGGGTTCCACTGGAAAGAGACTTTGGGAGAAGTTCCGCCACGGAACTGAAATTCCAAATGATTTTCCAGTAAAAATTAGCAAACCCCAAGAACTGCTGTACCTTTCTGCATGAAGTGAGGGGCAGCCAGTCCGATATGGTGCTAACATTCTAGGGGTCCATCCGGACGTGGTTAGGGGACATGATGAACCCCAGAAATGAGACCGATGTGATGTGAAACTCGCACTTCTCCACCTTTACAAACAGTTGGTTCTCCCACAAACAGCTCAGGACAAGACGGATGTGGTACTGGTGGGTGGCAAGATCTGGGGAGAACACAAGTATATCGTCAAGGTAGACAAAAACGAAGTCATTAAGGTACGTACATAGTACCTCATTGATGAACCCCTGGAAGACGGCGGGGTCGTTGGCCAGCCCGAACAGCATGACAAGGTATTTGTAGTGGTATTTGTAGGTCCAACTTGATGAATACCCGAGCCTGTTGGAGCAACTCGAACGCGGAGGAAATGAGGGGAAGTGGGTACCTGTTCTTAACGGTAATGGCGTTCAGGCGCGGTAATCAATGCATGGTCGGAGTGTGCCATCTTTCTTCTCCACGAAGAAGAAGCCCGCTCCACCCGGCGAAGAGGACGGGCGGATGATGCCAGCCCGTAAGGAGCTCTCGATGTACTGGTTCATGGCTTTCTTCTCGGGACCCGAGAGGGAGTATAGTCGGGCCTTGGGAATGGGGGCTCCGGGCAAGAGGTCAATGGCACAGTCCCATGGGCAATGAGGCGGGAGGGACATGGCCCTGGACCTACTAAAAACCTCCTTGAGGTCGTGGTAGCATGGGGGTAATCACTAGGGTCTGGTTCCCACAGCTGCTCCGACTCTTCCTCCGGGGATTGGAGGGCCGATGGGGTCGACGCCAGACAGGTGGAACCGCAGGCGGGGTCCCAACTCCTAATCATCCCCGTCTCCCAGATGACTTGGAGGTTGTGGGCCCTTAGCTATGGGAATCCCAGAATGAGGGCGTAGCCCAAGCAGGGCTCTGGAAGCATCACGCACCGGCGAGGAGTGATTGAACATCCGGGTGAGTGCACTCTTGAATGGCTCAATGTTCCGCTGAATTGCTACCGCTGCCCCTCAGGCCCAGGCTGATGGTAGGGGCTCTGGCGGGGTTGGCGGGGTAGAAACCAGCCGCTCCAGGCTAGCGGTGAGCTGACGCAGTTGGGAACTTAGCTGGTTAACCTGGGTCCATACCTCCTGCTGAAATCGGTCCTGGTGGTCAGCCAGTTCCTGCATGCCGGTGGCGACGGAGGCCAGCTGGGAGTCGTGTGACTGGAGCTATTGCTCCTGGGTTCGGAGCGCCTGAGTAAAGGGATCCCTGTCCGCTGGGTCCAAGCTGGCCAGATCGTAATGTTAGACCTGGTACAATCAACTCTATAGACCCAAAAGCAGGACAGACATGACAGGGTACAGTGAACGGAAGTAATCCCATTTATTAGGTGCTCAGAGGCAAACAAGGTGCACATGGGTGCTGTGGTAATCAGGGCTGGATCGTGGCGAGGCTGTGAGAAGCACAATGCTCTGTGACCGCACAAGACGATCTGGCAGGGGACCAAGGGAGGATGCTGAGCTTTTAAACCGTGGCAAATGATGGGAAACAGGTAGGGATAATCAGGGCGGAGCCAGTAATCACCACCTGTGCAGGAGGGACTCAGGATACCTGAACAGAGAAAAAGCCAGAAACAAAACATGAGACAGGACATGATTTATTGCCCCCGGCGGGCTCTAACACAAGAAGGTAATCTAAGACTAGATGAACTTTGTAGAATCTGCCCTCATCTTATGTGAGCATCGCTTCATTGTCACTGAAATGTAAGAACTTCCATATTATATTTTACTAAAGCATGGTGTAACCATGTATCAAGGCATTATCATTCAGACCTCAAATGTACTGCTCTGCAGAAAGGTTGGATTGATTCACAATGTTCTCAAGCAGTTCATCAGAAGTAAACAACTCAATATCATCACTTGGTTCATGTAATTAAAACATATTGGCAGCCTGCAGATACAAATACATACAGAGCATTGCAGTAAATGACATCTCCAATTTCTAATGCAGCAGCCACCTTTGCTTGACTATGATTCCTGCTGCAATGAGCTCTAGACAATCTGAATGTTACAGGTGCCCAAAAACACCAGGCTGTGCAGGCACCCCTCCTGCCTGACTTTAAAGGCCTGGTGTGTAGACAACTTAATTCATCAGCAGCTATCCAAGGATGCTTATCATGTAGTAGGCTTACAAACATGCATGACTGGGAGCAGATTGGTTGTGGATCAGGTGTTTGGCCCCCTTGCCTCCTTCTTGGCACAACCACCTGCCCTAGCAAGAACTCAGGTTTATGAATAGTTTCCTTTCTTTTCATGACTATTGACATTGTAGATTCACACTGAAGGCATCAAAACTATGAATTAACACATGTGG
>JAOUQZ010000035.1:20772816-20800923 GCA_028564935.1 Neosilurus hyrtlii
CACACACACACACACACACACACACACACACACACACACACACACACACACACACACACACACACACACAACACACACTTGCACTGAGGTTATCTAGAGGTTTAAGCCAAATGCAAGCACTGGGAACAGAACGAAACAAACTAAACAAGAAAAAAATCAAGGCAGGTGTATTCATTGCTTAGGGGAACACTAGAGGTGTGATAGAAAAGTGACTGACACTTTCGCGAATCCACCTACAAGCGAATATTTTGCAGGCAACAATTCTTATGAGTAATTTGTGATTGGTGTATGGATATTTGGGTAAAAAAAAAGTGAATCTCCTGCCGTAAATGAGCCGCATTTTGTTTTCTTTTTGTTCTCAAACCATTCGCTTGTTATTCATGCGTTATAAGCGCAAACAAAGTTTAAAAAAAATCTGAATGATGGGAAAATATTTGGAATACGGCAGATGCCAGCAAGTCTCAAAAATGTCACTTTTCCTTGTGAAATAAAAACTCATAATATGCAACCTTTTCACGACTGTTTTAAAAAGAATTTGAGACTACTCCATGTTAGAGTCTCATTTTGCGACATTCACAGAAATTTCAAACAATTGTTTTGCGATAAGTTCACAAACTAGGTGACCAACATGCGTTGCCATGAATGTAAAGTGAAAGTCACAAATTACTCTTTGGCTCAGTTGCTTTTCTATCGTACCTCTAGTGAGATCACCCCCCTTAATGCATTTTAACATTACTCACTTTACAAAAAAGTGAGTATTGATGCATTGGGGCCACTTTTGTGCTTTCTGTTGCAATGTATGTTTTATCTGAATGGGTTGCTAGCCCTCTGCAGAACTGTTCTTCAGGACAAACCTTTTGACATACACTCATGGAACACTATATTAGGAACATCTGTACTGTACACATTCATGCAATTATCAAATCAGCCAAACATGTGGCAGCTGTGCAAGGCATAAAATCATGTAGATAAGGGTCAGCGATTCAGGTAATGCTCACATCGGCCATCAGAATGGGGAAATGTGATCTCGTTTCACATTATCATCCTGAAGTGACTCCAATCTGATTTTCTTTCTTAATGTGACATAAAACTTTTTTGAGAGTTGGAGGTTGCTTTTGATCATTTAAGATATGTTCACCTAACAAACCTCATTGATTAATTCTGATTATCTGCTCAGATCTTATGGCCCATATTTAAAGATAAAGATATAAAGAGATCTTTATTGTCAACTGTTGCATGAACAATGAAAACCAGTTTAGCAGCTCTGTTTAGCAGCAATTATGAAAAAGAAAAGGTGCACAAAAGACAACTATGGTAACTACACTAAGCTATATATGTGCATATACCTACATGCACATATGTACACATATAGACACATACACATACATATATTCTATATATGCAAACACATCTATCCACATATTAACACATTTACAGACATATACATCTATTCACATATACACACATACACAGAAGGGTGTATGATATGTCAAAGGTGCATGGTATACACAGGTTCTGCTGGCTCTGCTCTGAAGTCTGCCAGTGTAAATGTCACTGAGGTGGGGTAGTGTAGTTCCAATTACCCTCTCTGCTGTCCTCACTACCTGCTGCAAAGCCTTCTTGTCCTCTGCAGTACAGCTGCTGAACCACACTGTACAGCAGTAGGTCAGGAGGCTCTTGATGGCGGAGCAGTAAAAGGTTGTTAGTAGGGGTCAGGGTAGGCAGGTTTGTTGGAGCCTTCTGAGGAAGTACATCCTTTATTGTGTCTCCCCACCTGTTGAGAGATGTTTGTGGTCCAGGTGAAGTCAGCAGAGATCTGGACTCTAAGAAACTTGAAGCACTCCACCCTCTCTACCTCCTCTCCATCAATATAAAGGGCAAAGTGCTCAGTTTGTTTAGATCTCCTGAAGTCTATTATCATCTCCTTTGTCTTGGATGTGTTAAAGTGCAAGTTGTGGAACCCTGTGGTGTTCCAGTGTTCAGGATTAAAGTGGAGGAGATGTGGTCTCCTATCCTGACGTTCTGAGTACTCTTGTCCGGTATCCAGGTGCACAATGAACTCCCTAGGCCCAGGCTGCCCAACTTCTGAACCAGTTTATGAGGTAGGACTGTATTAGAAACAGCTGAAGTCTACGAATAGCATCCTCACACAAGAGTTTCTGCTGTCCAAGTGTGTGAGGACTGTGTGGAGGGCTGCATTGATGGCATCCTCTGTTGACCTGTTTGCTCTGTATGCAAACTGAGGTGGATCATGATCAGCAGGGATGGCAGCCTTAATGCGAGACAAGATGGGGGTTAGGGCAACTGGACAATAGTCCTTCAGGCAGCTCACTGTGCTCTTCTTAGGCACTGGAATGATGGTGGCTATCTTGAGGCAGGTGGGAACCATACATTGCAGTAATGAGAGGTTAAAGATGGTGGCAAAATTCCCTGCTAGTTGATCTGTGCATGCTCTAAGTATCCTTCCTGTTAGGCCATCTGGACCAGTAGCTTTCCTGGCATTGACTCTGCGGACAGTGCCTCTGATCTGGTGCTGCTGCAGCTGGATGGGGTCGTCGCCCCTCTCTGGAAGAGCAGGGCAGGTGTGCACCTCCCTGTTGTGTTGGTCGAAGCCAGCAAAGAACTGGTTCAGGGTGTCCGGTAGGGTGCTGTCTGCGGAGTCTGCTGATGTGCCATTGCTTCTCACTATTCTCTTGACTTTCTTGCACTAACTGAAACCTGGATTTCCCCACACAACTTTGCTACACCAGCAGCTCCTCCTGCTGTTTATGCATTCTCTCATACTCCACGAGTAACTGGGAGAGGTGGTGGTCTGGGTCTGCTCCTGTCTTAGAGTTGGTGCTTCACACCACTCTCTATCTGTCTAGGCATCTCCTCCTTTGAGCTTCATGCGGTAAAAATCTCCTCTCCAATCAACCTCCTCATTATTGGCATTTACCGCCCTCCAGGACCCCAGGACACTTTTTAGAAGAAGTTGATAAACTCCTCAGCACTTTCCCCACTTCAACCTCCCCTCTGACAAGCTCCAGTCCTATTTCCTTCTCCCTCTTCTCTATTCCTTTTCTTTAACTTTGTTATGTTCAACAGCCACAACATAAAATTTTTTTTCACCAAAAATGCAATTTATTTAGGAACCGTAGTTAGATCTAGGGGTGTTTGGATGCATGGTTGCCAATGTAAGAGAAAGGTGAGTGTGTGTGTGTGTGTGTGTGTGTGTGTGTGTGTGTGTGTGTGTGTGTGTGCGTGTGTGAGTGTATCCTCGGCTGTGTAAAACAGCAACCATTTGTCCCTGCCGCCCAGCCCGCATCAGCTGATTGGCTCGGATCTCAACTGTTCATGACTGGCTCATCCCCTCGACAGGTAGCAGACCCTCCCATTTTATAAATCACACCAGCACCAGGTGTGGCTCATAATTAAAACTCCAACACCTGCACAGCCTAAACATACACGTCATAAGCAGGGGAGAAGGGAGTTATCACAACTTTCAACTGCTCTCCCACATGCAAAGGGGGGAATCTCCTAGATCTTGTTTTCAGATGTCCCTCCCCAGTCACAGGCATTACTGCCAACCCACTTCACATCTCTTACCACCACTTGGTTTCCTTTACTATCACCTTAGCTATTCTATCTAACACCAGCTTTCAGTTTTCTTCCCTTCCACTAGAATCTGCTACTGACACTTTTCTGTCTACACTCACTGCATCTATGGATTTCCTCTGCCCACTATCTACAAAATCCAAGAAGACTTCTTGCCCTGCTCCTTGGCTCTCGGAGGTGCTGCGAAGCAAACATAGACAACTTAGAGCAGCTGAGAGAAAGTGGAAGAAATGGAAAAAACTTCAATCAGATCTGGCTTCCTACCATGCTCTCCTTTCCACATTTTGATCTGATGTGACTTCTGCTAAAACATACTTCTACAAGAAAAAGTTGGACTCTGCTGTACGAGACTCATGCAAACTCCACAACATCTTTTCATCCTACACAATCCATCTGCTCCACCTGCCACATCCTTCCTGACCGCTGAAGACTTTGCCGACTTCTTTGATGAGAAGATTAAACAAATCTGTCAGACCCACCCCTACTGCTATACTGCACAGCATAGATTCCACTTCCACTTCGCTTGCACAGTTTTCCAATCTCACTCAAGTGAATCATGCATCATGCAATCCTACCACCTTCTCACTGGATCCAATCCCTTCCACAATACTCCAGACTATCTCTCAAGACCTTCTCCCCTTCACCTCCACTATCATCAATAACTCTATATGATCTGGTCATGTACGGACAGCGTTCAAAAGAGCCAGGGTTCTACCTATCTTAATGAAAACCTCTTTGGATCCATCAGACATTAGCAACTACAGACCGGTATCACTTCTTTCTTTCCTTTCTAAAATTCTTGAACACACTATTTATAACCAAATGTCTTTCTATCTTTTGTAGAATAACCTTCTTGACCCTAATCAATCTGGCTTCAAAGTGGCACATTCCACAAAGACTTCACTCTCGGCTGTCACAGAGAAGCTGCAAGATCAGCCAAGATGTCATCAGTCCTCATCATCCTTCACCTCTCAGCAGCATTTGACACCGTCAACCACAAGAATCTCTTGTCCATCCTCAGGAGTCTAGGAATTTGTGGTTCAGCATGGCAATGGTTTGCTTCCTACCTGGAAGGTTGCTCATATCAGTTTACATGGAGGGGATCCACATCTTCTCCATGCCGACATTCCACTGGAGTTTTCCAGGGCTTAGTTCTTGGTCCACTTCTGTTCTCTCTTTATACTAGGTCCCTTGGCTATGTCATATCCTCACATGGGTTCTCATATCACTGCTATGCAGATGACACTCAGCTTGTTCTCTCTTTTCCTCCCTCAGTCACTGATGTTTCTGCCCAGATCGCTGCATGTCTGGGAGGTATCTCCTCGTGGATGGCAATACAGCAGCTGAAGCTTAATCCCAGCAAGACTAAATTGTTGTTCATCCCAGCTGACTCATGCCTACATCAAGATCTTTCAATCTCCTTGGACAACTCTGTGATCTCTCCTTCAGTCACTGCACGAAGCCTTGGAGAAACCATGAACAATTGCCATTCCTTCTCTTTTTATATCACTAATCTTTCTTGATCATATCGATTTCTCCTCTTTAACATCTGAAGGATTTGCCCTTTTCTTTCCACTGAGGCCACTCAGATACTTGTTCAATCCCTTGTCATCGCAAGATTAGACTACTGCAACTCACTCCTGGCAGGTCTACCTTTGAGCGCAATTCGACCTCTGCAACTGATCCAGAATGCAGCTGCATGGTTTGTTTTCAACCTTCCGAAATTTTCCTACACCACTCCACTGCTATGATCTCTCCATTGGCTTCCTGTAGCTGCTCGCATTAGATTTAGAACAATGCTTGCCTGCAAAGCCAAAAATGGACTAACTCAGGTACCCACTGAGCTTTTGACTGATAGTATACTTAATCTGTGTACTGAAAAACCAGTATAAGAATATATTCACTGATAGATTGAATGTCTTTAAAGCACTTCTTCAAGTCGCTCTGGATAAGAGGATCTGCTAAATGCTGTAAATGTAGTGTAAATGTAATGTGTGTGTGTCTTTGTAGCCAGTGAGTGTCTTGATCCCCTTAGACATATTCCTGGTGTTGTTATCATGGAAGTGCTCCTCGATGAGTTGTTTATATTTGTGATTGGCTTTTTTTATGCCTCTTTGCAACCCTGCTAGTCTCCTGACTTGAAGGCATCATCCCATGCTCTAAGCAGGGTGCACACCTCACCGTTGAACCACAGTTTCTTGTTCGGGAACACTTTAACAGTCCTTGTTGTGGTCACATTTTCAGTGCAGTAATTTATGTTACTCCAGGTCTGCCTCCTCTGCAAATATTCCCCAGTCTGTAAAGTCAAAACAATCCAGTAGAGGTGAGGTGCAGTGGTTTTAACTGCTGGTTTTTAATAGATTTTAGGTTTATAAGCAGGAATTAGGGACAGAGAGAGATGATCTGTGAGTCCAAGATATGACAGGAAGGTGGGCTTTATAAGCATCTGAAGAGTTGAAGTAGACCTGGTCCAGGGTTTTTTTTCCTTCTTCGTAAAACTCACATTTTTGTAGAATCTGGACAGGATAGAATTCAGGTTTGCATGATTGAAGTCTCCTGCCACAGTTATAACACAGTCTGGTTGTGCCGCTAGCTGTTTGTTAATGGAGTGTTGTAGCAGCTCCATGGCTAGCTTAACATTAGCTTGGGGCAGCACATAAACTGCAGTTATAACTACAGACGTGAGTTCTCTTGGCAGGTAAAAAGGTCTACACGGTACCATCAGATACTCTATATCCGGACAGTAGTGAATATATTTGATTATGGTGTTGGAACACCAGCTGTTGTTAATGTAAACGCACAGGCCTCCTCCATGTTTCTTACCGGACATGGTCTGAAGGTAGCATGGCCCACTAGCTCAATCGTGGTGTCCGGGGTGAAAGTGTCCACCCAAGTCTCAGAAATTACCGTTACACAATAATCCATGTGGTGTGAATTAAAGCGCAGTTGTAACTCACCCATCTTGTTGTTGAGTCACCAGGAGTTGGTGAGATATTTGATATTTACGGTTCAAGTTGATTACGCGTGGCCAGTATCTAACTGTAAAGGGACTGCATCTGTCTGCCAAAACAACACATTAGTGAACATTGATATGTGTCAGCATGTGTTATATGCATCACCATAAAAAAAAGACATGTTCTCTAACAGCTTTCAACCATCTAGGATGGCTTCCACTTGATTTTTCCATGAGCCGTATTTGAGGGAAGGCTCTGATGTCAGGCAAGATGGCATGTTGAAAAGTCTACATTCCACTTCATTTTAATTCCAGCGTTCAGTTTAGTTAAGGTCAGGGCTGTGTGCCGAAAATTTGTGTTCTCACACGCTGACCTTGGCAGATCTAGCATTGTGCACTGTCATGCTGGAACAGGTTCTTTGCCCCTTGGTTCCAGTGAAGAGAAACCTTTAATCTACAGCACTAAAAGACAATCCAGACTTTGTGGCAACAGTTTTGGACAGGCCAATATATAAGTGTGATGTTCAGGTGTCCACATACTGTTAACCATATATAATATTAGTGGTGGAGGGAACACACACGTTCACTGACATTTCATGTGTTATGGATACTTGGCCATGAATGCTCTGTCTAACTTGAAGGCGAAGTTCCTGTCTATGTAAATGTAATGACTATTTCTTTCCAATCTTGTATTTTATAATTTAATATTTTCTTTGGTTCTTAATGTCTACCTCTGAATTTTATTATGCCTTCTTCCTTTTCTCTCTCTTCAATGCTGGAGCTCTCTCTCTCTCTCTCTCTCTCTGTCCCTCATTTTATTAAGATATGAGATGGTTCTTTGTTGTGCGTTACGCAGGCCTGTAATTAGTGAATTGTGTGCTGGGCGTTTTTTCTCACAGAACCTCTTCACAATTAATCAGGCCTTTCCCACTGATGGCCAAAGCCTCTTGACTCTCCGCTCTCAGGAGCTAAGCACCATTCCTGCCCTCTCCTAATAACTACCCTGTATTGGCCACACACGTTTTGATGGAATGTCTTTTGTGTGTAAATCCTGTTGTGTCATGTTAGTATTTGGTCCAACATTCATTTAGTTTAGGTTGTGAAGAAGTCTATTCAGCTTCATCCATGGTGGGATGAAGACGCATAAAACCATTATTTTAAAAATACATTTGAAAATGTATTGGCTACATATACTGACACCCAAAGCTTTCAAAGTATTATTCGGTATATATGAAACCAGACTCATATTGCTTTTGTTAAGTATGTATTGAATTTGGCAATTAATGTGGCACAAGAATAATATGAAATCTATAAATTTAGATTCGAACCGCCAATCAGCCAATAGTGTATTTAGTCCATGGGAGGAAACTAGAGTATCAGGAGGAAACCCATTCAAGCATTAGAAGATGCAAACACCTTGTTTATTCATGAGGCCAAAATTAAAATTTTTTTGTGTTATATGGTTTCCCACTTATTTTTTCCATGGAAGGTCCTTTTTTCCAGACAGCATCCACTCCTGAATTTCACACAATTAGTCAGGAAATTCAGCCATCAATATCAGGTAGCAGCATTATCTAGAATTACAGAACTACCAGAAAAAACCAGAACATAGAGGATTTAGAGTGGGTTCTTATTACAGGGTTCCCTTGTAGAGAACTTTATTCATCATCTAAAGCTTGTTATAAAGAAACCCACAATGAGCTGCTTGTTTTATTGAGCATCTAAAGTTCCCTTTGTTGAAATCAAAGTGCTCCGCTTAGCCTAATTCCTTATGGTGCAGATCCATAATCATTGCTGCCAATTATATGAATCCTTGCCTATGAGTTCAAAGACCGACACAAAGAACATTAGACTTAAAAAAAAAAAGCCCTGACAATTGTGTATGACATCATGGAGGCACTATTAAAATATCCACTTTTACCTGACAGCTTCTCCATGGATGGATTTTATTCAAGACATGAGGAAACCTGAAAAGAGAATAAGTATATGATTGAGAGAAAGTCTATGAATAAGAAAAGAAAGCGGAAGATTGAAAGTGAAAATACAGAGAACAGAAGCAAGCACAAAGGCAGGCAGACCTTTCACCTGAGGTCGAGAAACAGCCTAAGGATGGTTGATCTGACATATGTTTTCATAAGCCAAGACAAGCATTCAGTCATTGTGGCCATTCTCCAAAACTAATGATGTCAAGTGATTCCCTAACAAAATCCCCTTTCTACGACAAAGAATGAAAAAGCTCTGGAAGGGGACAAGAGGGAGGGATGATCATGGCGGGTGGGCAGCCAAGAAAAAAAGAGATGAGAAGCCCAAATAAGGAGACAAAGTCCATAGGCAAATTAAACTTGTTGGACCCCCAAAGACCCTAACAGTTTTCCACCACTGCCAAAGCCTACCCCTCGCCACTATCATATCACTCCCCAGAGAGAAGAGAGGCCATTTTTTATTCATGACAATTTTTGTTGCCAGAATATTGCTTTTAATTGGTGCCCTGGATTTTTTGTGTATGTACAGATGAGTCAGAAATGATTAATCAAGATAATGGAGCATAATGAAGATCTCCAAACTGGCCCTAACTGCAGGTCAGGGGTTGGACAATGTGAACATTCAGCTACTTAGCTTCCTTTGCAACTTTGTGTAAAATCTGTTTGGCCAACACCAATTAGGATGGCTCACACAGCACTAGGTTGAATGGGTTTGACAGGGAGGGTTGTCCCACAATGTGACAGCTGCCATAAACAGGAACAGGAGCATCACTGTCCTAGGGATGATAATTGGTGTCCCTTGCAACATGCCGCTTCCCAGGGGCTCTGGTCCATGTCCCACTGGAAGTCCTAAATGAGAAAAATCAGTGCTTAATGGGACTCCTGTGAGCTTTAAACAAACACACTGCAGCCGCCCACTGTTCAGCACACCACGCGAACCAGCAGGGAGTCTGAGAATCATAGCCTAAGACTTCCTACAGATACACATTATTCTAATCAACACAACCCACTTCCATCCATACACATCCAATACAGCCTGCTAAGCACAACCCACTCCTATCTACAGATCCAACACAACCTGCCTAACACAACATACTTCTTTTTCAGATCCAATATAGCATAGTGAACACAGATCCACCACAGGGCAGCATAGTAGTGTAGTGGTTAGTACATTCATCTCGGCAAGAAGGTCCTGCGTTTGAGTCCTGAGCAAGGGTTTCCTCTGGGTACTCCGGTTTCCTCCAGCTGTTCAAAGACATGCACATGAGGCTAATTGGCTGTTTCAGATCACCCCTAAATATGGGTGTGAATGGTTGTGTGTGGTGGCCCTGTGATGGTCTGGTGAGCTGTTCAGTGTGTACCCTGCCAGTGTCGGCTGTGAGAAGCCCCGGTGTTGCTGTGACACTACTGGGATTAATTGTTTTTTTTTTATATACTTTTTTTTATATTAATCCCACAAGGGAAGTTATTGTCTCTGCATTTAACCCATCCAAAGTGAGCACACACACACACAAACAGTGAGCACACACACATGGAGCAGTGGGCTACCACACACATTGGGTGCCCAGAGAGCAGTTGCGGGTTGGGGGTTAGGTGCCTTGCTCAAGGGCACTTCAGCCGTGGAGAAAGGGAAGGTGCACAGACCAAAACAATTGACCGGCAACAAATTGGTACTGTGTTTAGCTGAGAATTGGGCCCATTTAATGCTCTGTACATTTCGTATCCTTTACCTTTCTGATGCACATCATTTAACTTTAACAAAAATTTAATGTGAATGAAATCCTAACTTTAGTGTTTACCTGTGACAGCTTTATCAAGTGATTGTCATAAATAAGCACAATAAAGTCACAAGATATTTCTAAGGTGTTTTTATTCACATTTCTTATACCAAGCCAATTTTGAATGAAATAAGTTAAATTATGCTGCTAAAAGTTTAACACATTTAAAAGTGTCACATTAAAAATGTTTGAGAACTCACAGGGGTAGAGAGATAGTAGGATCATATCAATACAGCAAAAAACACTTGCAGTATAACATATACAGTACAAAAATATAACTCAAGGTTTCAAGGTTTGGGTAATGAACTTGCTCATCTTCTGTTTTGATTTTCCTGGTGTTGATGTCAGACTGTTTCAGGTGCTTCCATCTAACACGGATTTGTCTTTCAACTGTTCAACCCACTTTTTAAAATAAAATACAAAAAAAGTCCATATATTTCCTACAGTTCATATATTTCTATATATTTAACTCTTTTAGCTTCCTTTCTTCCTTTTCTAAAAAACAACGGCTTTGGAAATAGCTCGTTACTTTATGCCTGTTTATGTTTCTCTTCTGTTTTTTCAGCTTCAAAGCCCACAGAACTAAGCATGCACACAACACAGAGCCCAAATTTGGTCCAATTAAACCTTTCCATGTGTTTTAAAAGTCCAGTTTCAATTAGACTAACATAATAATTTGACTTACACTAATGTCATCTAAATGTAAGGAGTGCCTGCTTAGTACAACACGATTCAATCTATAGATCAGATCTTTAGGTCTGCCACAGCCTGCCCAAAATATACCACTACCTTCTACAGATCCAACACGGCAAAATAAACACTCCACTCTTCACACAATTCAGTTCTATTTAACTGGGACCAGTATAAAATGTTTCTCTCGCTCTCTTGCTATTGGTTTATGTGACACTCTGGGACACGCTCACTGAACTTGAGTGGACATGTACATGCCAGAAATAGCCAACAGCATGGACTGCCATTGTCATCAAATTCACTATTAATATAGCATGTTACCGTGTCTGGACATTGTTTTAAGGTAGGTTGACATTTATTAAAAATTGTTGTCCAAACACACCCAGTGATAAGAAGAGTAATTTTTATCATTCAGAAATTACTGTCGGGCACTTGCACTGGCTAATGTCGGCAGATGCCATGTTTGTTGCAGATTTTTACCTTGCAAAGCAGAAGGTACTATGATGCGCCAATTTTTGTGTGTGTTTGTCTGTCTGCAGTCCACGAGTGCACATACAGTCTTAGTAATTTATTACAATTTGCGTGTGCTATCCGTATATTGTTCATGTCATTACTACTAGACATTTGAGAGCTTACGGAAATTGTACTAAAGTTAAGTAATATTAGAGATGTAATATTAGACAGGAGCTTTCCAATAGGTCTAATGCCAGGATCTAACTGGATAATTAGAAGTTCAGCTTCGTCTTTCAGTTAGACAGAGCAAGTGTGTGTCTGAAGATACGGAAGAGGTAAGTTTTTAAATTCGAATTACTCCACTAATGACATAGAAACTAATGTCATGACAGTAGTGATACTATTAGTAGTAGTATTAGCGTAAACACGTCATTTAGTTAAAGTAACGCAACCTAACGTTAGGCCCTATTATACATCAACAAGGATCTGAAATTATATAGGCCAGTGAATGTGTGTGTTTGCTCCACCAGTCATTTAAACTTTTATGAGAGACACAAAACTTTAATGTTAAATGTAGCAGCCATCTTGGTGTATGCTGAATAAGAACATCTATTTAGCTATATCCCTTTCGCAGTTAAAGCTTTCTAGTTAGAATGCTGTAAACCACAACAGAGCAGCCATGTTGGCTTCCCTGTCTGAATGGGAAACACGCCTAATGTGTATGTAATCTTACAAGTGTTTAGCACAACATAATCATACCTGTGTTACAGCATAAGCCTCCTTACTTTTTATGAAAGTTGTGATGGTTGTGATTACTGGCAGAAACCAAAATGAAATATACTCCTACATCCGTGAATTCAGTAAATGCTCCCTGCTGATCATGAAATATTATAAGAAGCAGTAAACAGTAATAAATATCAATATTTGGTGTGAGAAAAATTGTCAGAATTGTATAATCTAAATTATTATGTCTGGTTTTATAAGTTAAATTAACTGACAAGTTTCTACTGTGCATCTTTCAGAACCAGCCACAGCCACTTGCTTCTTATTTTTGTATTTGTGTTAAAAGCCCAGCAGCCTTCATTAAGTTTTTTTTTTAATCTTAAATGTTTTTTTACGGACATGATAAAGTAGAAGTCATAAAAAAAATCTATAGGAAAGTTTGTAATAATTAAATACAGTGTCATAGACTTTTGCACAGTACTCTATACGATTCCTGGGAGGTCGAATCAATCTGGCCATTTTTTTGCCCCTTATAAACAAGCTACAAGATTTTATTATTATTATTATTATTTCATCCATTCTGTGTAAACCCTAGAGATTTTTGTGTGTATAATTCGCAGGATATGAATAGTTTAAAATATAAATTCTAATACCAATCTGATCTAATAGTCAATCTAAAACCAAAGAACCAGCCTTTCTCTTATCAAAGTCACAGAGGTAACTTTTTTTTTTGTCTGATATATGATCTGAATATTCACTGAAGCTCTTCACCTTTTCATGTCTGCATGGTTTTTAAACTGTGCTGCTGCTGCAATGGTGCTGAAGTTGATTGGTGATTGTATGTGATTGCATATGTTTTTTGTCTATCAAGTATCAAGTGACCTAAGAACAGTTTCGGTCCCTGCGCCGTGTTAAAGTGTACAAGTCAGCTGTAGGGCTTTTGAATTCTCAAAGCAACTGGGTTTACAAGCTTTGCAATTTATTTAAAAAATCTATTACAATAATAAAGTATATGCTACTCCTCCACCCAAACACACTCTTTAGCCCACAGATTTTACTAACCCACTTTTATCAACCCAAAAGTTTTCTTTGTAGCCTGAACTACACACATACACACAAAAATATTTTCCCCCAGTTTTATTTATTCAGTGCAACCTTTAACTGCCAAGAGAAAGATATAACAGCAACAGCTCAGTAAAAAAAAACAAAAAAAAACCCAACTTGATTACACTTCACAGTCGATTACACTATATGAGTCTGTTGGGATACTTCTCGACCAACTTTGCACATCTAAACTGTGCAGTATTTTACCGACACTTCTTTACAGAACTCTTTGATGTTAGTCAAATTGGATAGTGACTGTTACTGAACTGCAATCATGAAGTCATTACACAGAATTCCAATAGGGTTTGAATCTGAGCTCTGACTAGGCCATGCAAAGACATTCACCTTTTTATACTTCAGTCACTATTCGGGTAAGCTTCAAGTTACTGTCATTTTTGTAAGTGAAACTCCTTCCCATTGAAAATACTCTTGGCAGAGGAGATTTTTCTCAAGAATTTTGCAGTATTTTGCCCGATCCATTTGTCCTTCTATCTTAAAAAGTGGCCCAGTCCCTGCTGTAGAGAAACACTTCCAACACCATGCTCTACTGAAGACATGGTGTTCACCACATGGTGTGGTGGATCACCACAACGGTGTGTACTGTGTAAACCCTTAACGTTTACACTTGATGCATGACTGTTCCACTATTTTCACAACCAACCATATCATAAAGGTCTCTGGCAACACCACAGTTATTGGCGTCATCACCAACAATGAGTCCTTGGTTCCCAGCAACAAGTTTCATCTGCTGGATGAGCTGGCTTTCAAGGACATCACCAAAGTTGTCTCTCAAGAAAGTCCAACATTACCTTCATTCCCTCTGCAGGCTGTAGCAGGTGAACCTTCCCATCGCAGCCTTGACTATGTTTAACAGCAGCATCTATTGCCTATCTTCCTGGTTTAGCAACAGTGCAGTAAAGTGGAGAGATACAAACTGAACAAAATAGTGAGAAATTCTAAAAAAAAAATTTTTTTGGAGCCTCGCTGCTGTGTTTGCAGGGAATACACACTTAGTGATGCATGCATAGAGCAGACAGCATCATAAAGTACCCCACTCATGTGTCTCATAGTAGGTTCACACACGTGCCATTTGGGTAGTGCCATTTGGGTAGTGTTTTTATTTATTAACTTTTAATTTTACCGGCTTTTTGCACTGAACTACCGACTGGTGGATACATGAAACACAATTTTGTTTTTATGTAAAGCATAAAACGACAAATAAAGAAATCTTCTTTAACCTTCATAGTTGACTGCATTCAATTACACTTCCAAGCACTGGGATACTCTAGGAGTAACTGTTTTTATGCTTAATTATTCAGAATTATTACAATTAATCACAGGTCTAAGCCAATTAGCTTGGGGTGCAGCGGAGGAGGTGATTATTAAACGTTAGAAGTTATCCATCCTGTCTATCTATCTATCTATCTATCTATCTATCTATCTATCTATCTATCTAAACTGCTGATATTATATCATTCAATTGTCTGTTATAAGTTGCATTGCATGTGAATGTGATTGTAAAAAATGAAATAAATAAATAAATAAGAAGGCAAGCAGGCAAGCAAGAAACAAAGCTTTACACAAATAATCACTGTATGAATGCATGTATTCATTTTCATATGCACACACTGACACACACACACACACACACACACACACACACACACACACACACACACACACACACACTGTATGACCTTGTGACTCCTGCCCATGTCTGTTTATAGTAAATGGTACCAGGCCTCTCACCTCTCAACAGAACCCCAGCCCCACCCCCCGATCCCCCGCCATTCATCCCCTGTGGGCACCAGTGGCTTGCTTGGAGGAATCCATCACAGACACAGAGATTAAGTTTCCTCGTAATGAAAACGATCAACATGCACTAATCAAAACACCACAGCTGGAGTAGCAGAGGACGCCATGAAGTAGGAGACCTGCCATGACTTCGCAGCTGTCTTCTCTCAAATCTGGAGACAGCACGCTACAAAAGCTGCAAACCTCACCCATAATTTAGGTTTACTTTTGTTCCATCCGTTATATACACCAATAGATGGGTTTGAATGAGAGATGAAATAATGAACAATGTTGTAAAAATTTATCACTGTCATTTGTGCTTCTATGAAAACGGCACAGGGTACCCCAAAAAGCACATGTGGTTTATGATAATTCTCGTGCCATAATGGAATATGAATGGATTTTTTTTGTACCTCTTTGTTGTAGGCATGGAGAAGTTTGAGTCTATCAGAGCTGGACTCCATCTGTGAGTGTGCTTGTATATGTCTGTGAGAGCTTAAGGGCCATTAATGATTCAGCCCGATTAATCATTGTCTTGCTGTAGACCCCACCGCTGGCTGACTTCCTTGCTCACTGTCCTGCCTCTTATCAAGCAGTACACTGGAATGTGTCAGCGACCACACCAGGGCTTGACCCACCGTATGTTACTAGCTTCAAGAGACAATGAGTTCACACATTTTACAGTCCCAAATAGAGATTTCACACCATGATTTTCTCAGATAAAATGCACTCATATATGGGCTTATTCCCAATCTCATTAAAAAAATGATAATAATTCACAAGAAATACAAAAAAATAAATAAAAATCTGCTGTGTTTAAAGTGTGCTGAAAGAACACCTGCTAAGTCCAACCTAAAAAAGTAATTACATACCCAGTGGTCTGAAAGTAGCTTCTATGGAACATAAACATATCTGTGAGGCCCACTCTCAATGTATTTACTATGTCATCAGCACTATTACTGATAGTAAACTAAAAATAAATGGGAAATTTAAAAAAATAACAATATTGGTAATCATTACAGCACAAGTCATTGTCAGTGGTCATTTTATCCCATGGATTACTAGCAGGGGCTGAACTATAAGAAATAAGCAGTTGTCCACATTGGGCAGGGTTGATATCTCTTGTGGAGACAGTGAGATGTTACATTCTAGTGACTCTGAGGACGAGAATGCTGGCAGAGATAAGCATGATGGTAAATCCAAAATGGCTTTTATAGCTAATGTTTCGCCAACTCGCCTTTCCTGTCATCAGCTGGTTTAGGAACAAAAATAAATGTTTTCTGCGATTTTTGTGATTGTTGATTGTGCAGCTCAGCCCTGGCCGATAATGTGTTACGCTACAAGGGTCAGTGATGCAGCCCATTCAATCCAACAAGCTCCAACAAGCTGGAACAGCCAATGAGGCAACATGTCTTTGAGCATGCATAGAGTTGTAACACTTGGGCTCATCCTGATTCAGTATGAATACAGATACAGAAAGTTTGTCTGCCTGCCAAAGTTAAATTTTGTGTTTTTATTTTGTGTGAGCCTGAGCAATGATGGATAAACCTAGATTTTTGGGCTTCAGTTTCATTATTAATAATAAGTTTGTTTTGTATATGGCTGCCTACAACAGCCAATCAGCATGAACTCAGGCACAGTCACATGACAACCATCCAAACAATTTCCATGCCTATGGAGCACCACTCAGAAGCTTCACTAATATACGACTACTACTACTACTACTACTACTACTACTACTAATATTAATAATAATAATAATAATAATAATAATTATTCATTCTATCATTTGCTGAACCACTTTATCTTACTGGGTCATGGGAAGGCTCTAACTCGGCTGACTCTGGGTGAAGATGGGGTACACCCCAAGCAGCTCGCCAGTCCATCGCAGGACCAAATAAATCTATATTTTAAAAAAAATCTCTAAATCTGTAATATAACCAGTGAATTTGATAATGATGCAGTGATGACACTCAGATATTTGAACAAATCTACAAAATGTAACTGTCAGCTCAAATCAAGGACTACTTGGCTGTTAAACAGTTCAGTCCCACAGCAATCAGATCTCTTTACCAGAGAGCATTAACTGCATAGAAGAGGCTGTTCCTTTAAAACAAATATTTTTATTAAACAACTTTTTTAGCTTAATTTTAGCTTTATTATTAGTGCTCCTTTTGATTAACCTGTAAATCACAGGCTTTTTGACATGAATTTATGACTGGTGGGTGTGGGAAACACAATTTTGTTTTTATGTACAGCATAAAATCTTCACTCTGAACTGAATTAAAAATGGCTGACTAGACAGTGTAAAATGTAAAAATCTAATTTTTGCAAGATTAGAAACAGACAAATTGGCATTACAAAGATTTAACTTATTTACTAAGATCAGGGCTTTACTCAGGGCTTGAACCCAGAACCTTCTTGGTTTGAGGTGGAAGTGCTGACCACATTGACCCAGCTTAAAAATCTATCATTATTTGACATAATCGCTGTGGTGTATTGAGGCTGAGAAAGGTTTTATAAGAAGAGACGGAACTCATGCATAACAGTTCACAATGCTTACTTTATTTATTGATCTGCACAGTAGTATCAGTGGTCTCATCAGTAGTAGCGCCCTCTACAGGTATTATTTATTATAACAGGACCCAACAATCGCCATTTTCTGATCCACTTAATCCTATTAGGGTCACGGGAAGGCTGATGCCTATCTCAACAAAGTAAAGTTGGGGTAAACCCTGAACAGCTTGTGAGACCATCACAGGGCAAAAACATACATACACCTACGGTCAATTTGGAACAGCCAGTTAGCCAAATGTGCATGTCTTTGGAGTGTGGGAGGAAACTGGAGTACCCGAGGGATCCCATGCAAGCAGAGGGAGAACATGAAAACTCCATATAGAGATGCCCTTGCTGAGCCCAGGACTCGAACAGCAACATCTTTGTGGAAATACTGGACACAAATGCATAAGATTGCCCAAAAGAAAGACATTTAATAACAAAGTAAAAGAGATCAGCTTACAGAGCAATAGCAAAGGATTTGGTAAGCAAAAGCTCAAGATCAAAATAACCATTCAGGCACGGGAAAAACACAAGATTTCACAAAGGTAAGCTACAGAGTCCAGGTTTATATGGAGGTGCAGATGGATCAGGTGACCGGGAATGATGAGCTTGCAGCAGGTGTGCGCAATGATTGAATGAGGTGGCAAAGTCCGTTAGTATTCGGGTGAAGATGCTCACTGATTGGATGATGGGAGAGGATCAGATGAGGTTGTTACAGTACCCCCCCCGCTGAGGCACCGCTTATGCTGTCGGCCGGGACGTCAACCTCTTCTGCGAGGGGCCAGCCGGTCTGGGTGGGAATTGTGAAAGTCCAAGATGAGGGTGGGGTCCAGGATGTCTGAAGAGTAAACCCAGCTCCGCTTCTCAGGGCCATAGCCCTGCCAATCAACCAGATACTGCATCTGGCCCCGCCAGCATCTGGAATTCAGGAGCGCCCACACCTGGAAGACCCTTAAATCCCTCAATTTCCAATGCAGGAGGTGGCATTTCCTCGGGGACTGCATCAGCCATGGAACCTGGAACCATCAGCCTAAGAAGGAAAACATGGAAAGATGGAGGCATGGTAGTTAGTAGGAGGTAGGAAAGAGTATGTGAAAGAGTTGACTCTCCTGAGAATTTTGAAGGACCCCACAAATCAGGGGCTGAGCTTTTGACATGGCATGCAGAGTTTCAGGTCCCTGGTTGAGAGCTAGACTCTGTCTCCAGGCCTATATTCAGGGGTGTCCCCAAGATGGCGGTCTGACTGGGTCTTCTATAATGTCTTTGTGGAAATACTGAAAATGTGTAAGATTACCCAAAAAAAAGACTTTTGGTGACCGGGAATGATGAGCTTGCAACAGGTGTGTGCAATGATTGACCGTCTTGCTCTGAGGTGGATATGATAACCACCATGCCTCCATGCCACCCAATTCCAAAACTCATAACTCAACATAAAACTGCTGAACTTCTTTCAGCTTAGAAAAAGGGTGAAACATTGTTCTTTTTCAATCTTTCAGGAAAAAAAAAACAAGTACAGATTAAGTTCTTTGCAGTATGATGATAATAATGTTGATGATGATGTTTATCCTTTGCTCATGAAGATGACCTCGACTTCACATCATCATTAAATAGAAGGGTAATGGGTATGAAGTTGTGACTTGTGAGTGAATCTGATTATAGTGAGGGAAAGTATGGTTGTCAGCCTCACCCTCTTGACCACCCCCATCAGGACCCAGTGGCAAAATGTAGTCGAGATCGCTGGAGATGGACCGGGATGCAGTGGATGGCCAGCAGTGTCTTCGGTGTCTTAACGCTGAACGCTTGCTGAGACTGCTTTCCTGCAGTTAAACCAGTTTAGTGGTTTACTCCACACAATCCACTAGAACCAGTCTTCTAATGGGTAGGTAAGACAATCCATGAGGTTTTCACTATGGAGTATGAGACCTGAGGGCTCACCTAGTTTCGCCGGCATGTTGATGCCATTGGTTGTGGACAATGTTGCATGCAAATAGCTATGTGGAGCCATAGGGGTGAGCTGTGAGTCTGGTGGGGACCAACATGGACAGACCATCCTTTAAAAGATTGACTGCACCATACACCCCACTCTTTGTAGTGTATATCTGTAGTAAGTGGATATTATAAGTGGAACCTGGCAACCTTAGTTGTGGAACAACAAATGAATTCTCTAACATAATTGAAACGGGATACTTACTGTTCAAATTTAACCTGAAGTAAACACTGCCTTACTGTGCTTCAAAATAAAACATTATTTATACCATACTTCTGTACAAAAACATAAATAATAAATAAAATACCAGATCTTTCTGTAACGTTAAAAACCTAAACAGTACTCCCTGAATAGTTCACCAGGTCATTGCAGGGCCAACACACACAACCAATCACATTCACTCTCACACCTAGGGTCAATTTGGAACCACCATTTAACCTACTGTACATGTTTATGTACTGTGGGAGGAAAGCGGAGTACCCAGGGGAGGCACACGCAAGCACGGGAGAACATGCAAACTCCACACAAAAATGCCCCGAGCTCGGTAATCGAATCAAGGATCTTCTTGCTGTGAGGGGAACTGACTATCCTCTTTACCACCATACCCCAACATGAATCTAGCAAAATTTTAATAAAATATGAGCATTTTTGTAGGCACTTTCTCAAATGTTTCTCAATTTGGGAAAGTCATCACTGCTTTGAAACTTCTTGTTAAAACTATATCATTGTTTTCACTGATACAGATAAAGCCATTCTGTTATACCACTACTACATAGTCATTTCAGTAAAGTAAACTTGTGAGTTCTAAAACATTTTCTGGTTGAACAACTGGGAAAAGGATCCACCCACTGAAATCCTCTTAAGATTACTGCATTTTGTACTTAAAATAAACTGCTTCAGATTTACTCTCAGCTAAGAAATATCACTCTGAGTAGTATACTGTAAATATAAATGTTTTCTATACAATATATACCCACATTGTAAATATCTGATATAATGTAGATTCATTACATCTTTGGCATAATTACTTGCACAGTATAGCTCTTCTTGGCTTGATTATAGCGGTGAGTCATCCAAAAAGGCAGGTGGGTCCCACCATATGCAGCTTTTCAACAAATCTTAATTTTCAGAAAGTTCTCATTCACAACACCATACATTATAATTAAGACCAATGTATTATACACACTGCAAATATACGCGGGCAAACGTTAGCCTTAATTACAGCACATAATCACCATACCATTGTTTTGACAAACTTAGGCAGCATCACAACATTTATTTCCATCCAGTGTTAGGCTGTTGTTATTTTTTTTTTAATCGACATCTTGAATTGATGACGGGAAATTAAACCACTCCATAAAGTCTTCTCCAGCACATCCCAAAGACCTTTAATAGGGTTAAGGTCAGGACTCTCGGGTGCCAGTTGATGTATGAAAATGATTCTTTATGCTCTCTAAACCACTCTTTCACTATTTGAACCCCAATTTTATATCCGTGCCATCAGAGAAGAAAAGTCCATTCAGGTCATCGGCTGACTTCATTTTATTTCCACATAATGTTGCTGAGCCTCACATTTGCTTCCAAGATCTTGATTTAGAACCAGTAATCAGAATTAATACATTTATGCAAAGAAAAGCAAGACTAAGCTGTACAGAACCATCTGTATTGATAGATGTACTGCATATCCTTAAAGAAGGAAAGAGGAATTAAGGAGCAGATACTATCTGTAAATCTAAAATGTATGCGTCTCTCATTTAAAGACTGAAAAAAAGAAAGAAAAACATGAGTGAGACTGAGACCCTTTTGACTTAATTTTTGTTTTAAGACTTTGTTGTTATTAAGGTCATCCTGCTTCACCAGAATGTATGGTCACAATTTTTTTGTTTCAGCATAACTTCAAAATATCATTGAAATCAAAAGATTCCAACAAACCTATAGACTCCCATTCCCACAGTGCAACTCTTTCCATTTTAAGTGCTGGAAATACTACTACTACTACTACTACTACTACTAATAATAATAATAATAATAATAAGAAGAAGAAGAATAATATCAGCACGGATTTCAAACTAAATTTGAATGGAAATGAAAAATTCTGGTGGCATAAAAATGCTCAACAAATGAACAGCCAGTTTCCTCTTGGTTCCTTCAATGTGTAGCAGTTTGCATGTCTTACATGAGAGACAGCTTTGAGTGCCTGACTAATGGATAACAAACAATCAGTAAATAAAAATTAAATCTGTAGGTGTGGTTTGTAGAGAATAGGCTATTTGATTGTAGTCAGCGTGTTTTTGCCGTGTGATGAACTGGTGAGCTGTCCAGGGTGTACTCTGTCCTCTTCCAGAGTCCGCTGAGATGGGTACAAGCCTCATCGCCAGCCTAATTATGATTAAGTGATTCAGAAAATGAATGAATGAATGAATTAAATCTGTATGTATTGTGGTGTCAGTGGCTGTTTCTGGATACATAAACACTGAATATTAATAATCTTTAAAATGCTAATGCTTAATAAAAATATTCATCCTCACTGAAAAACAGTGGCATTATTATTATTACTATTGTTATTATTATTATTATAATTATTTTTTAAATTATCATTGTTGATGCTATTAAGAGGTATTAAAATCATATAAATGAGGAACCTGAAGCTAAAAGAACTTATCTACACTCTGAACACTCTGCCACCCGATGGAATGGATCTTACCTAAACATACACACCTGTCATCATGTTAATACAGCAAACTGAGACAGACATAAGATAAATAGATTAGTGAAATACATTTATTTGGGCATTTTAATAAGTTAACATTTTTAGTATTACAGAATCAAAAACACTGTCCTCAGTCAATAGGATATCTAATAAAGTCACAAATTACATGCACACCAGCAAGCTTTGCAGACTGACAGAATAGAAGGAGGGAGCATACATACACACACACACACGCACGCACACACACACACACACACACACAAACACACGCACACACACACTGTGACTGACAGATCACAGTACTGGGGAAATTCCCACACTCTGTGCAATTTGTAGTGCACACACACACACACACACACACACACACACACACACACACACACACACACACACACACACACACACACACACATCTCATTCCTTCACATGGATCTGTGCCATCTCTGTCTCTGTCTGAGGGAAACAGAGCTTGACTTTGCCTTCAAGTCTTGATTTGAATGGTATTCGATGAGGTGTGTCATCCTCTTACCTTCCAGTGCCTCTTTGGGTCCTCCTTTTTAGCCCCCTCTGTCCTTTCCTCTCCTTCTCCCTCTTTTCTCTCTCTTTTTGTTCACTCATTCATCACTATGAGTGGACAGCACTCTAATGAAGGAGAGTGAATGCAGGATGGCGGCATTCTGTTCAGCTTTCCATCCATTCACGGCCCGTTCTCTTAAATGGCTGCTGGCACACAATGGCCGGTGTAAATAAAGATCAAATGAAAAGAAACTGTGACACTCCTGAATAGTGGAGGGTAGATGCTATCTCAACAAGCTGATATCCAAAACCACTCTGGAAGATGATAAAGGTCCTTTGCTTGTTGAAGAGTGTCTCTCTTTTTGTTTTAAATGCCGGGTTAGGTTACAGGGTTGATGGGGAGAGGGCAACAAGGGTGAGAGGATGAGAATTGAGGTACAGATAGACAACAGTGTAGCTAGAGCATAAAATAGTGCATTTACTGAAAAAGGGCCAATTTATACAGAGCAAGGATTATTAGCCATACAGTGCCGTCAATTACGACAACCTTGAAGATGACAGATCTTAATATTACAGATTCTTATTAAATTATCAACACTGAACGAATTAGACTTGAAAGGTATATTATTGGTTTTCACAGCAAATTGTATAACAAAAAAATGGTCACAAATGTACAAGAGAAATATACTTTATATAAAACTGTAGCTCAACACTTAAAATATAACATTAAAAATATTCAAAAAGTAATACATATTAAGACAGTAAGTGGGTGAATGATTGCTTTATGTCCAGCCAACAATTTTTCAGTTATATTCAGAATGAGAATAATTTTGAATCCAACACTTCTTAAGGTAGAAACACACTGGCGGCAATCCAGTGGCCTACAACGGTTCTTTTACACAGCCTCTTACCACAGACAGTGAGACACATGGCCGGCCTTTGATAACCCAGTTAGCATCACTAGGGGGACAGCAGTGACAACTCGGTGATAGTGGGGCTTGAACCCCCCGACCTTCGAATCAGTAAGCCAGCACCCTACCACCAGGCCACCACTGCCCCAGATATTAATACATAATAATACATATAACTGCCATAATCATATTTAAGGATAAAATTAATCACAGAGAACATAGAAATTCATTTGAAATTCATTCATTCATTTATTCATATTCTGAAACGCTTAATCCTAATTAGGTTCGCGGGGAGGTTGGTGGCTATCTCAGTGGACTCTGGGTGAGGGCAGAGTACACCCTGGACAGCTCGCCAGGCCATCACAGGGCTCATTTGAAATTCATTCAGACATTCATTCTTTTTCACCAGAAAAAAAAATTATCAGTAGATATAGAGATTCAAAACGATATCTAGATGACAATAAAATCAATGATTTATCCCTTTCCAGGTTTTGCTTCCTCTATCATCTTCACTCCCCATGTATAACAACCAGCATAGTCACAGTCCATTGATTTTTTGAGAACAATTAGACTGCTTACACCAATGATATATATAACTATACTGCTTGACAGGTATTGCTGTCCTAGCATTCTTCAGCATCAAAATAGAACACCGAAGATAACTTCTTTAGATGACATAAAAAAGCATTTATTGCCTCTAGATTTGGACAGAATATCATGAACTAAAATAAATGCTACAGGATATCTGTCTTGGAAATCAGACCTAATGGGTGTTTCATGTACATATCATTCTTGTGCTGTCAGATGTTCAGGGCACAGGTATGCATGACTGAACTTGGCCTGAACACTATGGAAGAAGAAGAAGAAGAAAAAAAAGAATTTCCAATCTTTACTTCACAATTACAAATTACTGTCTTCATAAAGAGCAATATAACTTATGGCAGCTCAAGTAAACTACTGTCGTAAGGTATAATGTAAATAATGATGCTGGAAGTGGATTCTGAACCAGCAGAAAAACTAGCCAAGTTTCTCATTAAAGCAAATTAGGCTTGAAACGTGGTGTACTAATAAAAAAAGTAACACCGGATGGAATTACACAATTTAAAAGAAGATAAAACCTTTGTTATGATTTACTTTGGCATGAATGTGTCTGTGAGTGTATGACTGCACACCTGGTCACATAACCAGGTGAGGGAAGTGATGCAATAAAATGAGGGGGGTAAAAAGGAGAGATTTGCTCTTATTCGGGAAAACCTAGGTGGCTAAGGGCATTCTTGCAGTGCCACTTTAATTAGACGATCATTGTGTTTTTGAAAGGCAGACTGCTGCTGTCTGTATAACAGGGACTTTCCATTCCAGATCATTTATCAACCCTAAACTCATCATTAGAAAGACTCCTGTCAGATTTGCCCTACAGGGGAAAAAGAATGTCCTGCCTCCACAAAAATGTTGATTTCACGATTTAGATATCCAAAGCCAATTTCTTGTGTTGCTTCGTCATGTAGCTATGTTGAAAATGATTAATGATGACACATTTCTGGGATTTGTTTACTTTGGTGAGGGCTATGGTTTTGCTGTTCAGGATTGAACTAAAGTACATGCATTCCTTATAGGAGAGTGCACATGATATGCGCGGCACCTGGGTACTATATTCACATGCACTGTATATCATTATTAAATAACAGGTTAAGTGCATGGCATGTATTAATACATTATTATTAAATATCTTAAAGCCTACTCATTATCATCATCATCATCATCATCATCTTCTGTTTGATCCGGGTTTGGGTTGCAGGAGCAGCAGCAGCCTAAGCACTAAGGTCCAGATGTTCCTCTCCCTAGCCACTTCCTCCAGCTCTTTCAGGGGGACACCGAGGCGTTCCCAGACCAGCTGAGAGACATAGTCCCTCCAGTGTGTTCTGGGTCAACCCCGAGGTCTCTTCCAAGTTGAATATGCCTGAAACACCACACCAGGGAGGCTTTCAGAAGACATTCTAATCAGATGCCTGAGCCACCTCAACTGGCTCCTATCAACACCAAGGAGCAGCGGTTCTACTCCGAGCTCCTCCTGGATGGCTGAGCTTCTCAGCCTTCTCATTATTGAATGTCCTATGTATTTTATTTACCATTATCAGTTCATTTTGGCTGAATATAAAAATATTCTAAAATAAAAATGTTTACAATAACAACAAGGCCACATGTCTTGCGGAACCATCTTTCGCATGCATGACAACCTGTCAGTGCAACACTGATTCGTCTGAGCAGAAGAAGGCATATGGTTCAAGAGAATGAAAAAAAAAAAAAAAAAAAAGAAAATACATATCTATCTATCTATCTATCTATCTATCTATCTATCTATCTATCTATCTATCTATATCTATATCTATATCTATATCTATATCTATATCTATATCTATATATATATATATATATATATGACAATGTTTACTAATACCATTGTGCCCTGTGCGGAGGTCATTGACCCTCACACAGAGGGGAAAGCAAATGGTTTGAAAGATATTGTGGCTGATTCAATTTCATGAACAGAACACTGTATTTCATGTTTATTTATGATGCCTAATAAGTGAAAGGGTGGAATTTCTGAGGGTGAAAATGATTTGTTGATAAGAGAAGTCAAAGGAAAATGGTCAGATTAGTTCAAACTACCACTAGGGATAGAGTAAATAATATATAGTAATTAATATAATAACTCTTTACAGCTCTGCTGAGATGAAAAACATCCTAGAATGCACAAAACATTGAATCTTGCAGCAGTAAGTGGTTATAAGACCAGATCAGTATCTTCTCCCGTTAGGTATCCTTTCTGGTAGCTCAAACAAATTTTCCTCAATGCTGCTCACTCAGTGAAATGTTTTTACACAATTCAGTATAAACTATAGAGACTGTCATGTGTGTAAATCCCAGGATACCAGTAGTATCTAAAATATCAAACCAGTCCACCTGGCACCAAAAAAAATGCCAACGTTTAGCATTACAAAGATTACGCAGGTACACAGGTGTTTTCATTAAAGCCCCGTCACATACCTTGCACAGCAAGTATACAAAAACTTCATGAGAATAAATTTGCCAGATTCCTTGAACAGTTATGGGTGTGTCATAGGAAACTCACCTCTTGTTGACAGAAAATGCCATCACGATCTCTTGTGAAGTTCTGAACACAAAAATAATTTCCATTTCATAGTTAATTCTCAACATCAGGCCCATTTCCTAGGTCTGCTGTGCGATGCCTTGTGAGGTCCTACAGTTGTGTTATGTAACTTCTTACAATAGAGCTATATCCACCTGTAATACCCACCTGTATTGTACAACATTTTTATGACAGTTAGGTTGAGCTGTACGGCAGTTGCACGTCAACCGAGTATCACAGGAATATCATGCAACCATCATATCTCTTTCGCGTACGCATTCCACAGTTTTATTTACAGACCTGACCTAATATTCCCACGACAGACATATAACACATATTTTGTATGTATATGTAACTTTCAAGTCCACCTCACCAAAACTTACGTCCCTTCTGTGGTAGCTCCATGGGATTTGTAGGATGTTTGTGAAATGGGGCTTTAAATGGATCATGAATGTATGCGCACATAAATACTAAATGATGGCAAAAGTCAAAGATGCAGTGTGCTTTTAATGGTAGAGTGAACCAGGATAAGCCGCAGGGTTGAAATCCATTTTTGGCCGTTCCTTGGCTTCAGCTGTCAGTCAAATTCTAATCATAGAAGGCAGCGAGACTTTACTGTGTCAAAATTGTGTTGCAGATGTAACTTTGCTTCAGTTAAGGAGTGGTAGGCTTGAGGCAAGATTAAAATGATGCCATTGTTTGCTATACTGGGATAAGCTGTGTCATTTGTAGCCAAGACATTACATGAAACATAAGGCATTTTGTTCAAATCTACTGTTTAATTCTCTTCCTAAAATTATACTCCTATACAAACAATCCTGCCTAGCCATAAAAAAAGAATATGCAGTAAAAGCAGAAAAAGGAAGGCACTAAAATGCTTTTCTTAATGTACTTGTATCTGTTGATTACTTGTTATTACTATTCTAAATACTACTTAAATGCCACAGTGTGATCTGCAGTTGCCGAGGGTATAGAAAAGAATCAGCCCCTTCATAATATTCACACTGAAATTATGACATGCAAAAATTATTTTTCCAGATTTATGATTTATTTACTCAATGCATTATAACAGCCAAATGAAAGCTAAAAAAATTAAAAATAAACCTAATTTAAAAATAATTCATTAACACACACACACACACACACACACACACACACACACACACACACACACACACACACAAACACACACACACACACAC
>JAOUQZ010000035.1:20811302-20823084 GCA_028564935.1 Neosilurus hyrtlii
AGAGAGAGAGAGAGAGAGAGAGAGAGAGAGAGAGAGAGAGAGAGAGAGAGAAAGAGAGAGAGAGAGAAAGAGAGAAAGAGAGAAAGAGAGACTTTAATTCCCTCACAATGATCTCTCTTTCTCTCTCTCTCTCTTTCTCTCTCTCTCTCTAAATTTTCATCTGCTGGGACTTTTCACTCACTATGTATGGCCCACCCAGATTGTGTATGTATGTGTGTGTGTGAGTGAGTGAGTGAGTGTGTGTGTTTGTGTGTGTGTGTACGTGAGAGAGACAGAGAGAGAGAGAAAGAGAGAGAGAAAAAGAGAGAGAGTAACTATACTTGTAATAGTGTGTATACTAAAATATTTTAGTGCCCGCACCAAAGACTTCATGAATAAACACATACCGATATATATTTTTTGTTTGTATATTTTGGTTGTACAAAATCTTGTTATCAGCAAGAAGGTCTCAGTTTAGGCGAGTGCAATTTGCCTGTATGCATGAATGGGACTTTAAGTGGTTGTGTGTGGCCCTGTGATGGACTGGTGAGATTTTTCTGTCTAGGACTAAGCGTTCAATAAATGAATTAATCATTTTTTTTTATCATAGTGCTTATATTCTTTGCAAGGGAGGCCTCTTTTTTAGCCATCATCTTCATACATCAGCTTATATATCCAGTTTTATATTACAATTTTACTGCATCACACTCTCAGGGCCCAGTCTGACACCCATCACAAAGTGGCACCATGCACAACGCAATTATCCTTGCTAGTTTGAGAACAAAACAGTAGTCATTTTCCCATCCAGCACCCATCTTGTTTAAACGGCAACTACATTTGTAAGAATCTGAGCATGATGGTCATGGGCATGTTGGTCTTAAGATGAGGCGTGGTCAGGTGCATTGTAGCCACATTGCTATCTTAAGGCAGCAAAAAGCAACTGTGTGCTTTATGAAGAGAAACATCGTCTGATGTCAGTGATGCAGTATTTAAGTTTTAAGGGCTCATTATGCAGACTGTAATATACACCTTCATCGGCTAGTACACAATGAGCGTACACCTTGCTTGTTTCACACAGAGACATGTATGATCACACATGCATGCAAAATGTTGAAAACAGAAAAGATTTCACTGTAAAAGATATTTAAAAAATATATATTTCATAATTAGCCTGGCAAGCTATTTAGGGTGTACCCTGCCCTTGAACAGTTGGCTGAAGTCGGAACAGTTCTTTGAAGTCGGCTGTAATGGGCTCCTGACTCCCCATGACCCTAATTAGGCTTAGAAAATGAATGAATGAATGAATATTACATAATGGTTATTTGTGGTCCCATTCTGAAGAAGTGTTCTTTCCTACTACCTGGTATACCCATCGTTATAAGAGCAGTAGGCCAATGTGCAAGCGCACCTGGGTCTTATAGATAAATAAAATAGGTCTCTCATTCTCATGGATCCTAATCCTGGAGTCTGGCTACTGCAAATTTATATTCTGTATATATTTTTTTCATATGCTTATTTTTAAAGTCTTCTCACGTGCTTGGTAGTGCTCTCTTTTTGCACGCATATCAAGATCAAGCCTGAGCATGTGCAAGACACGCCATCACTATACCAGTCAATTGATTTGTCAGGCTCACAAAAGCCTGGCAAATCATTCAAAGCTGAGCAAAACTGGAGAAAGCTATGATAGAAGAATGGGGTACAAAGAGTCCAAAATCAAACTTGTTGTATAGTAAGTGCAGCATGAGATATTTAGGTACAGATAACAAATTTCATTTCATTCACATTGTTTATTTTGCTAGCTATTCATGTCTGTCAATTAGAAATATGTGTATGCCTGAATCAGAAGTATTTGAATCCGTGCCAACTTCTTGGAGGTTTTGCGGTCTGGAACAAGGAGAAATGTCTGGGAACGTTGAAGTAAATGGAGAGTGTACTTCACTGGGGTGAGAAGGGGGTGGTATTGAAGTGGTACAAGGGCGAATAAAAGTCACATTTTCACAGGAAATTAAGCAGCTTTTGAGGAATCATGAGTCCTATAATTCTGTTTCGTGTTTCCAGTGCTCTTCAGGAACTTTGACCATCATATAACAGAAGTGACACAAATTGCATGCTGATTACTAAATTTCATAACAATCATAGAGTAAATTAGAATTATATGTGTGTTGTTCTTCTTAACACCCATGCCAGTATGAAATACCTAAATAATGTATAACAGTTACAGTAGTGTGCAGTGAAGATTATACACCACCACGTTTGTCTAAAAGGGCTCTTAATAAAAAGAAGTAAAAAAGTGAAAATACCAATTTTTCAGAAAAATTTAAAGGTGTAGCACATTTTACTTTTTTTGACTTCAAACCATATGGAACGGTTTAGCGAGTGAAAAAATTAAAAAAATATAGTGATGCAGTGATGATTATACACTTAACAAAATGAAGATAAAAGGTTGTTAGAGATGACTGCAGTACAAACCTGTTGAGTTTGCTGTACAACCTATAAGTGCTCAGTGAAAGAAAGTGTAAATGTTATTTTGCACTCTCCATCCCTATTCTGGCCATAGCCATCAAACTACCTCCCTGATGTTAGGCGTAAAAAGTGTAGAAAGTGTCAGGTCAACAGTTGGATCAATGTCAGTGTGCAAGAATCACAGTTGCAACAATAGACATCACATCTTCATGCTTCTCTGATAAGGACAGTGAGCTCTGTATCTCAGTTCAAAAATTCTGTATATAATTCAGTAGTTCAGACTGTTTTCTAGGCTTTTTGTTTTGCTTACCAGACATTGCGGAGCCTGGACATAAATTACTATCAAACTGTTTAGACCTAGGCACTAGGGCTACATACGTATCCCAGAATCAAATTTGCAAGTTGAGTTGAGTTTAGTTGTCCATATTTGCACTTAAGTTTTAATGTTGGGGGATGTATGAGTCATGTACGTCATCACTGAACTGGTCGTTTTCAGGGCAGCATTCACAAAACTTTTGCCCATCTTCACCTTATATTCTGTCAGCAGTCCTCAACATGGTTAAACATTAGACAAGTCTATCTTCACAAGCCTTGGAGTTAGTGGCTCAGTTATTTGCTTCTTTTCTAGAGTCACTTGAGATCATATGAAGGGAATCCATTTCAACCTCTTTCAGACTCTTCAAAAGTCCCACAAAGTAGAGTGCTTGGTCCTTTACTGTTCTTCTTCTATGCCCATTCTCTTAATGAGAATGACTGTAATATCGCATTGTAATGTATTCCCTTCAGAAATAGAACTGTTAGACTCAATCTACCCTAATTGTCGCATATTGGCTTTATTGTTGTGGTCTCTCGACTAGCTGCCCCTCCCATAGATTAAAGCCAAAAAAAACTCACCTACTTGAAGCACTTATAAAATCCCACTTCGCAAGACATTCCCCTTGTGACTTCCTCTTCCATGAGCCAATAGCACCTACAAACATGGCCACCCAGGACACACACACACACACACACACACACACACAACCAAACAACCACACACACACACACTCACTACTTGAATATTGATGAAACTTTGTTCTGCTTAATTATACTCTAAGATATATTTTGCCAGTTTATTTATTAATTATTAGATTGATTTTTTTAATGACATGACAGCTATGTGTAATTTCAATTTTACATTTTTTATTATAGAGTCTCTTGAGAAAGTATAAAAAACTAATCCTCAAAATGTGCCTATTTTAGGCAGTCTCAGTAATTTGTGATGACCGCTGGCACACCAATGCCAATGTTTTGACAACTAAAGTATTGCCAAAAGTGAAGTTTTCTGACAGCCATTATCACCTTGCATAATCATAATCTTAGTTTGGTATGATGAAGATCCAGAAAATTATTATTTTATGAGAGGGAGAGAGAGACTACTCTGAAAATAAGTCTGTTATAGAGAACAGATGGAGAATAATAAAATTATTCAATCTAACTTTTGATTGACTTTACTGGCTGCAATATCTAGCCTGTAATATGATGGGCTCCAGTTTTTCAATCAGTTCCACAGGAAGATGTTTTTTTTTTCCCAAAAGAAACTTTGACTGATTTTAGTAATAGAGAAAGAGTAGATATGATGTTCTGTACCTATGCCGACTTCACAGAGGTAAAATAATTTTGTGCAACCTATTGGAAAAGGATTTAGTATAAAATGTAGCCTACTTCAGCTTATGTGCATCATGAAATGCAGTGATGAAATGAAATTCTATTCAACTACATAGCCGAAAGCCAGTCTTGGAGGCTTCAGCAGCTGACATGTTTAAGTGTGCCATCCTACAGCTCTCATCCAGTGTAAAAACAATCCAAACATGTGCTCATGTTTATTCATTCATTCATTTTCTGAACCGCTTAATCCTAATTAGGGTCTCACCAAAAGACTCTGGGCGAGGGCAGAGTACACCCTGGACAGCTCGCCAGGCCATCGCAGTGCTCTTGTTTATAGGAGTAAAATTTACCCAATAACGGCTGCTGATTTATCAGTTCATTATCACATGAGTGGGTCATTTGTCAGTTATTTGAGTTTTTGGTGTCTCCAGAAGAAATTGGGTTAAAATGAATGGGGAATACACATGTGCACAGAACCTTTGTTGCTGGACACAAAGAACACACTGAACTCAGTTTCTGTAGCCAATGAAAATAAAATAATTTTACACATTTCTTCTTTTTCCCACAGAATTCATGTGTCTCAACCCTCTAAATGACCCTCTAACCCCTGTCTCCAGCAACAGATTTCACTGCTTACTTTTTGACCATTTCAGATTATTCTTGAATAAATCCACTATTGTACTAAATGTACTATTGTAAATGCCTGTAACACAATGACACAGAATGGATACATTTTCCCCCCCATTTATTTCATTTATGTAATAAAATACCTGTCCCCAGATAATGTGTCATCTCTGTAACAAAGTTTGATTTGCTATCTAGTGGACACCATTATTTGTGCACATGGTCAAAATTAAAGTTAAAATAGCACCTATATATCAAAGGTGTATAAACTAAGGTATGCATATTTTTACATTTTATGACATGTTATTCCAGGTGAAAGTTGATAATCATCTCAGAGTAAGAAGTCTCAGAGTTCGACATCTACCCTGTGCCATGAATGGATCCTCTTGTTGACTGCTTAGGGAAAGCCTTAATCACATCAACCTTAAACCTCAAGAAAGGATATTGCTAAATTTTCCTTTCTCCAGCTGCCCTCCCCAAAATGTCAAAAATGGCCACTGGCATCTGTTCCTACACTTAGTGTGATCACCTCGACCATCCTGGAAAGGTGATGGCTGAACTCTGATAGCCTGGACCAATGCCAACCCTGCAAAGATTGGAGCTGACCAAAGCACAGTACCTGGGCTTCTGCATCGGCTGTGGGCTCCAGAAGCCAAAAGAGAAGAAGGTGGAGGCCATCAGACAGTACTCGTTGGTCCAAGACAAAAGAAAGCCTTCTGAGGGCTAAGTGACTATTTCAGTTGTTTTGCACTTTTTATTTTCTTTAGCCTCAGCCAGATATGATAAGAAAGGGTGAGGCTGACACAGAGAAAACTGCATTGACTAGCTCCTTGACTCTTAAAAATTTTGATTCCAGTGCCCCTTTCAGATCTGTACTTTAGGGAAGAGCACATTACCCTGTACATCAGCTGTAAGTTGACCCCACAAAGAAGCTTTGTGCTGCCATGGAACGGGAAGCAAATCAAATTGGCAGTGAAGAACTCCAGTACTCTTTCTCTATTCTCAGGTAAGCAGTTTACCTTAGTCACAGACCATGCACCCCTCACACCTATGTTTAAAAATCAAAGACACAAACAACAAAATGACCATGTTTTTTTTGCCTCTGCAGGGCTTCTTGTTCCAGGTCAAACACTGAACAAGGGCCCCCCATAAAAATGAAAATGCACTTTTGAGCATTCTGACATAACACCATGCTGTAAGGATGACGAATCCACAACGCTGCCTCGTTTCCATGAAAGTACCACGAAATATGAAGGTAAGCCCACCAATTCAGCACCATCACCAGTGGTCAGACCCACTCAGACATTGCGAGTGTGGGGCTTGAGTGACGAGATGATTAAATCACCCCCCATGAGGCAAAAGCAGGGTACAAAAGGGCATTGCTCCACAGCACTGATGAGTAACGTTACAGTGTGAAATGTAGCTAACATTTTGTCAATATCTGCACTTAGGGTCCAGAGAAGAGAATCTGCTCCAAGGTTCATGCCAACTAGAAGACCTGGACCTCCCAAGGAGCAAGCTCTTAATCACATCAGTGCCCACTCACCTCTGTTTAAGAGCCACTGTGTGCAAGCCTATCGCCCACTTCCCTCAGTCTTGCTTGATCAGTCAATTCAACTTGATCCATATCTGCCAGGGAGATGAGTGAAAAACTGTGTTTAGCACCACCACAGGGCATTAAGAATTCAATGTGATGCCATACAGCATCTCTTCCACCCTCTGTGTTACAATTTCTTATCAATTACAGTTTTAGGGATCAGCTGGGTATGCACATCAGAGTGAACATCAATGGCATCCTCATGAATTCACCCACATTTGAATCCCACATCAAGATTGTAAAAGATGTGCTAGTTATTATCCAATCATCTGTACATAAAAGTGGTTTAGTGTGAGTTTCATGCAACTAAGGTAATTTTCTTGGTTTTCATCATCAGACCCAGAGGAATTTCCATGACTACAGCATGGTTGATATCGTCACATTCTGGCCTCAGCCTGTCACTGTAAAGGACATCTTCAGTGCTTTCTGGGTTTCACAAATTTCTACAAGTGCTTCATTCAGAGTTTAATCCAGTAGAATCTAGCAGCTTCTGAGCCCTGTACTTTAGTCACTTTCACTTCACGTTGACTCACCAGCCTGGATCACAATACTCTGTCCAGATGGTTTAAACAGCATACCCCTTCAGCCGGCACATATTCTCCCTGCATTGTTTTCTTAATGCCATTCCATTGCATGGAGAAAACAATGCCATGGAATGGGTCTTGGACCGAGGGATTGCCAGCAGGCTGCCTTACCATGTCCTAAAACAACAAACTACCAGAGACTGGTCATCCTGGTGCTTTAGCAACCTCATCAAAGGTAAATACTGATGAAAATATTGCACACTATGTATCTTTTTGCTTTGATTGTGCACGCTCCTAGGTGTTCTTTACATTGCCCAGCAGCAAGCTGGTACCTCTTGCGGTCCCACCACACTCGTGATCACATCTCGCCACTGTTTTCCTGGCTGATCTCCCAGAGTCCTAAGCCTATGTCACCATTCTGTTGATCTGTGACTAATCTCCTGATTTCTCTACCTTTACCCTATGGCCAGCTCGCCCATGGCCTTTGAAACAGCCAAAGCTGTTTTCCTTCATGTGTTCCGGAATTTCAACATTCCAGAAGACATTTTGTGCAACTGTGTAGTCCAGTTCACACCCTGCATGTAGGAATCATTCTTTACAAACTGCTGGTAACTGTGAGCCTCACATCAGGATACCACCCCAAAGCCAGTGGACAGGGAAGTGATTGAACCAGGAGTTCAGCCACTTTCTGTGTCTGGATGCCCAGATAGATTGGGCTCTCTTCCTTCCCTGGGTGGAGTATGCCAAGAAGTCCTTAACGCCATTCCACAACTGGGCTTACTTGATTCCATTGTGTCCTCAGCTTCCAGTTAGCATTGTTCCTGTGCAATGAATCGCCCACAGTCTTACCAGCCATGAATGACTGGTTTCAAAAGATGGAGCATGTGTGGAAACAAGCCCACCAGCACAGCAAAAGCCACCAAGCCCTTGCTAGCATCTCGTGAAGGGTGAGCAGGAGCACTGATAATAAGCTTCAGCTACACTGTTAGGTTTCACCATCCCTCTGCCATATGCCAACTGTTTACCAACAGTGGTGAAGCTGTCCTTTCAGCCAACCTGTAACAGAAACACAGGGAAAGAATTGCATTATTGGGAAGGGGCAACTCTGGACTTTAAACAGGACTCTGTACAGTTCTCCAGACACTGGAGTTCATACAATATGAAAAAATTGCTCAAGTGAGAGAGGGTGATTGGAGTGAATGCACAATTTTGTGGTAAATCTTCATACAAGAGTGAAAAAGTGCAAAAAAAAGGCCACTGAAGGGATCCCGCTTACAGAAAGTATGGTAGACTCATTAGAGGTGGAATCTGCTAGCATAGAGAGAATACAGTGCAGTCCACTTACTCTTAGTCCATCATCCTTTCATATCCTCATAGTGTCTCATGAAGGGTGAGTGGGGGTGCTGATTATGAGGTCCAACCATGTACATTTTGTTTCTCCAACACTCGGGCATGGGGTTATTGTTTACCAAGAGGGGCATGGGAGTGGAACTGTTCTTTCAGCACCATTGTGCAGCACAGTGAGGAGCACTTGCATTGATGGAACCTATCTTATGTAGGTCTAACATCTGGGGTCTAGTGTTCTCGTAGTTATTAGAGTGTGTACTTGCATCTTGTCAAGACCTAAAGACTAAACGACTTCAGGATAAAAAATAAATAAATAAATGTTTCAGTCTGGAAAGCGATTTTAAAAGATTGAATTTAATTATTCCACTGTGGGTAAAATCATTTTTCAGGTGACTATTTGTCCAGGAATGGCCATCCAAGCATATTCATCCAGACAACTTAAACCATTTCATTAAAGAAAATGTTAAAAATGTCATCACAGGATCTAAAATGAACTCTTGCAACTGTTCTGAAAGTTCACTCATCTAGAGTGAGAAAGACAAATTCAGAGACAAAGTTGACGGGTATGGGAGGGATGCTGGGGAAAAGGCTTTGCTACCTGTAAATAACATTATAACAAGATTGTAGTTTGCCTATGACCATACAGGCAAAGACCAGGACATTTGGAGATTCATTCTGGACAGATGAATCAAAGATGAGAGAGTGTTTTGGTTAAAGTCACAGTACACATGTGAATTGGAGAAGCCTCTCATACCATCTATGAAGTATGGTGGTGGAAATGTTATGGTTTGGTGTTGCTTAGTCTGAAACATCTTGCAACTGAAGGAAAAGTGATGAAAAATTTCAGCAAGCATATGGCACTTCTGGGAGCAATAAGGTCCACTTGTGCGCAATCTAGATCCCACATGATTTTAGAACAAATACATTTGTTCTGAAAGGCCCCAGAGTCTGTAACACCAATAATCAAGAGGCATTACCAAGCTGTGCCTTCATCTCCACCTGCGCTCTGGTAGTGGACAATATGATGGTGAGACAGTGGTGATAAATATATAGAAAGAAATTTAATTACAGATTTTATTTTGAAACAGATTATTATTTTTGAAGCAGGTGTTTATGAAACAATTATTCACTCCTAGTTCAAAACACCACTTTTGAATTAAATCATTGTAATAATGTGGCTCTAATGTATGACACAGAATTAAATTAAATGTCAAAAAAATGCCAATGCTCCTTTTTTTTCAGAATATGGTTCAGAACATGAGGCAGAGTTTGTGTACAGGTGCGCACGTTCTCCCATCAAGGGTTTTTTTTTTTTTTTCAACCTTTGAGTGGAAACTGATGTATGCCCCTTTTAGACCATGTTTTGTACATATGCCATGTTTATAAATGATTCCCCTGGGTTTTAGGAAAAAGTGGCCAGTAAAAACAAAAGGCATGTTAGAGTTTGCCAAAAAGCATGTGGGAGACTTGCCAAATGTATGGAAGAAGATCCATTGGTCACATGAGAGTAAAACTGAACTTTCTGCCCATCAAGGAAAACCTGTCTGGCACAAACCCAACACCTCTCATTATCCCAAGAACACCATCCACACAGTGAAGTATGACGGTGACTGTATCATGCTGGGGGAATGTTTTTCTTCAGCAGGGACTGGGAAACTGGTGAGAACTGGGAAAATGATGAATGGTGCTGAATGCAGGCAAATTCTTGAGGAAGAGAAATTTTAAAAGAGCTGGAGCAGTTTTGCCTTAAAGAATGTTCAAAAAAATCTCAGTCAAATTTTGTCCTATCAAAAAGGATATGCATCATTTGGAAGCTTTTTGGAAAGGACAAACATAAAATCTCATTTTGGAAAATGTACCCAGGTAAATGTTTTGATGCTGGTTGGTTATGTTTTTCCGTGGTACATTTGGATTTTTGGGATGATACAATTTTTTGATCCTCGGACCCATAATGTTACCTGCGAATGAGTCTAAATGTGTTTGATAAGCTTAAAATTGTCAAATTTACTGAACTGCCTGTCAAAAAAAACCAAAAAAGTTTTCTTGGGCCATGGAGTCATATATCAGGAGAACAACAAAATACCTCAAGGATTTGTCTGAATTGTGTAGAGAATATCTGAACAAGAAAGATCATCTGGAATATTGGAACTGGATGAACTGGCCAAGCCAGAGCCCAGATTCGAATGTACTTGAGCAAATAAGAAATATGCAAATTAATCACACAAAGTTTTCCTCCAAAGACATTCTCTGGAAACTGTTACAAACAATCTGGAGGACAGTGCCTACAGAAACTGTGGGAAACAATGCCACTAAGAATGCCTGCTGTTATAAAAACTAAAGGAGACAATACTAAATAGTAAGCTCCCTGCTGAAATTTGCAATTTACAATACTTTTATAGGTACTCCTATTCCCACAGGACACCATTACAGCATAATAGCAATAAATAATTTTTGTTGTTTCAGTGTGAGTGTGAATGGTATGGTGTGTGTGAATGGTGCCAAACTATTATACACGCACGCACGCACGCACGCACGCACGCACACACACACACACACACACACACACACACACACACACACACACACACACACACACATATATATATATATAATAAACATTTATGCAGATAATAGTCGAGTCAGAAAAAAGTACCATTGTTACAATGAACTATGTACAAATATGCACTTCTTAAAGAAATATATTATTAATAATTACATTGATACCTAAACCCCAGTGCAAAATGGTACCAATGCACACAATGTACAGATGAACTGTGTGTTTTTTTGACTAGACAAGACAGACTCCCATTCATCTAGCCAATGTTCCATTCACGGTTTCAATGTTGTAATCAATAATATGATCTATTGTCCAAAGTCTACTCCACATAGTCAGATCATTTCAGTCTTTCTTTTCTGTCTTAGCTCCCAGGTGTATCTTTACGAATTGTGCTTATAAGAAGATTTTTATTTTTCCTAGTGCAATAAAACATTAGTGCAGTTATGTCTGTGAACAGCCATGCCATGATTTTATTTCAGGTGTTTGCTGTATATTTTCTTTTTTAATGTAAATTTGTAGTTTCTAGTCATAACTTGTTTTTAGGTCATTCTCAATTGCTTGCTCCCTCTTCTTTCTGTAAACTGGCATGTCACAGATATGCAAACACTACTGTTAGCTTTAACTTTAGCCCTTTGTTAAAGCCACTTACCAGATGTCTCAAAGTGTTTTTATACTCATATTTCTGAATTTTGTGGTTTTTAGGTTTCTTCTTGGTTATAATTATACAAGCGACAGTTTAGTGTTATATCCAGAAAAATGGCATCATCCTATCTGGCAATATTTTGGACTCACATTTATATTGCACACCTCCATCACACAGCCCTGAACCATCTAGACAGCGGAAAGGGGAATTATGCGAAAATGTTGTTTGTTGACTACAGTTCAGCGTTTAACACCATAATCCCCTCCATACTCACCACCAAGATGGAGATCCTGGGCCTCAGCCCATCCCTGTGTTGCTGGATCGCCAACTTCCTGATAAACAGACCACAGGCGGTACGGTTGGGCAACCATGTCTCAACCTCAATCACCATCAGCACTGGC
>JAOUQZ010000035.1:20834444-20871193 GCA_028564935.1 Neosilurus hyrtlii
ATATGGATGGATGGTATGAGTAATAGTTAATTAGCACCAAAATCAGTAACTAATAGTCTTCATGGAAAGATCCGCTATTTACCAAGTGACTCCAGGACTGACAGAGATTGTGAAATAAAAGTAATTATAGTCATTGTAATAGAACAATAATATCCTGCATACTAAAGTATTCATGTGTTAGATTAAAATAGGCCTATCCATTACAAAACTGATTTTTCATTAGTCTTTATGGAAAGGAAATAAGATTCATAATCCTTTGATTTGCTAGGAAATGGGAAGCAGAGTAGCTTTTAATAACCATGGCCCCCTTGACAGCAGAGCTTCTCAAGCCACAGGATAGTGAAAGTTGGAATGCAGACAGAGAACATTTTACTCTCAGTACTAAAGCCAGTCTTTGTGGTATTACTTGTTTGGTGGATTTCGATTAGGTAAACCCAAGACAGGAGACAGGGAAAATAAAATAAAAACATTTTAAGAACAGGTATTTTATTTTTTTCTTTATCAATACAATAAAACAATAATACAAGTAAGTATATATATATATATATATATATATATATATATATAGTATGTTGGAAAAAATAGCAGTAGTACCTTGCATTACTCTGCACATACACTGCAACCACAGTCACTGGATAGCTTTGTGTGCATACTGCTCCAACACTTTACATACTGTATTATTTATTGTCACTAAATTTATATTTCATATTTTATATTTTTATATTTATATTTGACTTTTAACTATTGGTGTCCTTTAAATAGTCATTTATAATTTTTTTTTTTTGATATTCATAGTTTTTACTCTTTTTCAAATATAGGACAGTCGTAACAAGCATTTTACTACATATTGTACGATTGTATCATTGTATCATGATTTTATATGTGACAAATAAATTCGAATCGCAACCCTAAGTAGGATTAAACGGTAAAGAATATAAATGAATAATTTCTTGTTTGCTTCACAGTAACAAACATTTAGCATCGTCAAAGTTGTTGCCATGTTCACTTATATAAAACTATAAAAATTCATAATATGTATTTTAATCCCAGACTGTAAGGCAACAAAATAGGTAAAATGCCAAAGAGGTGAATATTTTGCAAGCTACTGTAAATTTAAAAACTGTACTTTCACACACCATCTACCATTGTTCCTTTAATAAGAAATAATTTACAAGTTAAGGTGTGGCTTTTTAAAAATTCATCCTGCTTACAGAATCCTGAAACTAATCCCAGCTGACTCTGGGCAAAAGGTAGGATACACCCTGAACAGCTCACCAATTCATTGCAGGGCCAACACAGACAAACAACTAAGTAAGAAAGAAAGAAATAAACCATAGAAGACTTTCTTGCTGTGAAATAAGAGTGCTAACCATTATAACCAGTGTGCCACATTTATTAAAAATATTGATTTTATTTTTGTAATTAACATTATTTTCTGAATGGAGTAATTATTGTCACCAAAGAAAACTTAGTATAGGTATAATGCAATGAAAAAGAACAGTGGTGTATGGAACTGACCTACCAGGAACGTCAAAAACAGTTGTCTTCTCTTTCAAATGCAAATCTTTCATATGCAAAATAGGGTGGAAAATCCATCGTAATCGGGATTGTTTTGTAAAATTCAAAATTATTGAATAATCACACTAGGGGCAGTTGCACACATGCCCGGTGGTAAGGTGCTGGGTTACTGATCCTAAGGTCGGGGGTTCAAGCCCCTATCGGTGGGTTGTTACTGCTGTCCCCCAGTGCAGCTAACTATGTTATCAAAGGCCGGCCATGTCTCTCAATGTCTATGGTGAAATGCATGTAAAAGAACCATTTCTGATTTTCGTCAAGAGTAGGCTGCATAGCTGTTAGCATGTTTCTGCCCTGCGATGGCTTAGAGAGCTGTCCAGGGTGTACTCTGCCCTCGCTCAGAGTCAGCTGAGATGGGCGCCAGCCTCCCCACGACCCTAATTAGGATTAAGCGGTTCAGAAAATGAATGAATGAATGAATAATCACACCCTCCATATTTTTACCAACCCACATTCAAAGGCTATATTATCATGGGCCTGCACAGCTGAAGTTTCAACAGTTCTGCAGTTATTGTGAAGAACATACAACAACTGTCATTGCACAAATACAACAAGATTAAGTGTGGCTGGTGCACCAGTCATTGTTGATATAGAAATCCCTGTTCTTTGTGAAAATCCTCTGTCCAGTCTGTGGTGCTGCATCTGGTTCATTAGCTCCACACCCCTGTTAGGATCCAGCCTCATCGTTGTAAAAATCAGAGTGCAGTAGTTCCTGAGAGATCTCTGAAAGTTGAGCCACAGCTTTATTTTGACCATTTGAGAGGAAAACACTTGGAAAAAAATGCCTGAGTAGGTTGACCTCTACTCTGACATGCCATCTTCACTTTTGCATTCCTTATGGCACAGCTTTCATCAACTTCTGGTCAGAGTGGTGATTTGTGAAGCTTCCGAATTGGGCTAACTGCTGATGCCCTGGAAGCTAAAAACTTGTTCACCTGATATTAAACTGTTTCTTGTGGCTTTATGAACGGTTCATAGTGGTGATTACACTTATAATAAATGTAATAAAAATATGCAAATATTACAGATAGCGTCCTAATGAAGGGCATACAGCTGCTGTGTCAGGGTGTGTTTACTCCAGACAGTTTATCAAACCTTGGATAATATTATGTAGACATTACTCAGTGTTTGTCAGAGCTCCAACTTTATTAGCAGTATGACTGGAGGTTATGAAAAGTCTGTGTTGAAATATAAACCTGTACAAAATAAGCTGCACCTTTGTCAATCTCTTTGCCAAGGAAATACCTTTTTAATCCATCCATTTCCCTCCACTTATTTAATGTCAGGACACAGAGGCCACAGGTGTAGGAGGGAAGCCCAATCATCCCTCTTCCCACTGACCATCTCTAGCATCTCATGGGGAATCCCAATGTGTTCTCAGGTGAGATGGGATATATAATCCCTTCAGTGAGTTTTGGGTCTGCTCTGGGCCTCCTCCCAGTTGGATGTGCCCTGAAAACCTCTAAAGGGAGGCAACCAGGAGGCATTCTAATCTGATGCCTGAATCACCTCAAGTGACTTTTAGATGCAAAAGGGCTCTACCCCAAGCCCCCTCCGGAAGTCTGAGCCCCTTGCCTCATTTCGAAGACTGAGCCCAGATAGCCTCTGAAGGAAAGTCATTTTGGCCACTTGTATCCGTGATCTAGTTCTTTCCGTCACTCCTACATCTCAGGACCATAGCTCAGGCATCCTTATTATTGCTGACCCAGCACTGATTCTTTTGTCCATCTCCCACTCCAAACTACCATTAGTGGTGCACAAGATCCCAAGATGCTTGAGCTCCTCTACTCAAGGCAAAGACCCATCTTTGACTTGGATGAAGCAGGCCACCTTTTTCCGGTGAGAGCCATGGCCTAAAAGTTGGAGTAGTTGACTCTCATCTTGGCTGCTTCATACTTGTTTTAAAGACACCAACAGAACCACAAAAAGCAGAGATGCAATTGTGTGATTCCCAAAATGGACATGCTTCCACAACTATGCCTTAAGATTCTGTCCATGAAACAACAAACAGGACCGGTGTTGAGGGGCAGCCCTGGCAGAGTCCAGCACACACTGGAAACGTATTTGACTTTGTGCCGAGAATGCACATGCAGCTCTCAGTTATACAGTAGTTATAACGGGACCTGATGGCTTCTAATGGTGACCTTGTTACCCTTGACTCCCTCGGCATCTCCCAAAGAATCCTGGACAAGGTCATAGCCCACAATAGAATCTCCAAGTCCACAATACTACTGAATACTAGACTGAATGGTCAAGCTCATATGATCCCCATAGGAACACTTCCAGGTTTAACAGCTGTAAATAACTAGTTAAATAACAATAAATAAAAAATAACAATAAATAAAATAATAATAATAATATGAATTGTGAGGTCCTGCCATAGGACTTAGTCATGTCTGTTCTGTTTGATCTGCTCTCTCCTCTATGTGTTTCTGATTACAGGCTCTGCCCTGATCAGCTCACCTGTTCCTCATCCCCACAGGAGGATAAAAGGGGGCCGCTTACCTTGTCCCGATCGCCAGATCGTCTTGGTCCATCATTGAATGAGCGCTTGCGTATTCATGGAGAGAGTTTGTGCCATCTTAGAGAGAGGACGAATCTCAGTATACGCACCACGATTCAGCCGAGAGTTCATAGAGTGTTCATGTTCCACGTTTTCCGTGTTCCTAGTTTGCACTTTAACCTGATCTTATCGTCTCTGTCCTGCATTTGGGTCTATAAGTTCATGGTACCAGCGTAACAATGAATAATAAATAAATAATAATAATGATTACTGATCCCAAGGTCGGGGGTTCAAGCCCCATTATCAGCGGGTTGTCATGGTTGTCCCCCCAGTGTAACTAATCAAAAGCCGGCCATGTCTCTCCCACACACACACACACATAAATACGAAGAACTGTGCTGTTAGAGGAAAATGATCCACTTCATGGTAGAAAGTGATCTTTGCACCACCCTGTCATGGATTATGTTCCTATAACAGCAAGGCTAATCATGTTATTCCTTTGATATTACTTTCAGGGTTTATTTTAATGCTAATTCAGAATTTGTTTGGGTGTATGAGTCTATAACATGGTTAGTGAATTTTAAAATGTAGAATCATTTATCTCTCTGTGCATGGGCTTCTTATTCTCTTTGATTAAAGTCGTTTTCCTTGCCATGTGCACTCACACTACATTTAAACAGTGTGTACATAGTTTTTGCTCCTAAGCTTTGGAGACCAACAAATCTGACATTGTTTATCTTTAAATAGATCACAAGTGGGAAAAATACAGTATTATTGGGTTTGATAGGAGAAAAATATTTCTTTTGTACTCCAAAATTCTGAGTCGATATGAAACACTTTAAATGACTAGATTACCTTTTTTAAAAATACATCAAGCATTCAATAAATTATTTATGTTATATGTTATGGTGAAATAAGAAATTTTAAACTGTATTTCTTTTTTTTTAAAATTCCAAATATTTCGACATATTTCATAACAGTTGCAATAAACTTTATCAGAATAGCTTTTGCTGTGCACTGGCATCTCTAAATATATGAACCAAGGCAGATGTGAAGTTGTTAAATTAATGTTTATTTAACACATCATTTCTGAGTGTGCAGTATTCGACATAGACTGAATTAAAACAGTGTAGATCTCAGCCTTGTCACACAGGTGTATCTGTGTGTGTGTGTGTGTGTGTGTGTGTGTGTGTGTGTGTGTGTGTGTGTGTGTGTGTGTGTGTGTGTGTGTTGGAGGGCTTTAACACTTGGGCATATCTTATTCACACAAAGTAAGTGTTGAATTGAGGTCATTATAGTAAAAAATGTGTGATTCATAGACATGAATTTTCATGTTCCTTTAATTACTCACATTGTTGCCATCTGGAATCTAGTAATAGTATCATAGTGATATGTAAAGTTAAAATATACTGAAAAACATTTCCAAAGTTAACTTCCTTGGATTTAGCAATGAAAGCCCCTATAGAAAACTACACATCAGTTACTACAGCATATTTAAAATGGTCTGTGCAAAAATGAACAAACAAATAAATAAGTAGGTAGGTAGGTATTTTAATTAAAAGATAACAAGATGAAAGAAAAAATTCCAGGACAACTATCCCACAATGTATAGTGTTCATTGGCTACTGAGCCATTACAGGGATAACCTTCCTTAAGTTTCTGTTTTTGTAAACTGACCAATGCACAGGTTTAAGGTAAAACTCATGTAAAATCTATGATGATACTTGTAGTCAAGGTCAGACTTTCCAAAATGCTTTATCCTATATTAGTGTTGTGGGGAGACTGGAGCAAAACACACCTGACTCCAGGCACAGGCAGGGTGCACCCTGAAGAGCTTACCAGACCATAGCCAGCCAACATGCACACAACCATTCACAATCACATTCATATTTAATTAGCCTAACTGGAAACTGGAGCACCTGGAGGAATCACAGGGAGAACATGCAAATTCTACAGGAGAAATGCTAATCACTACACAACCATTGCTTCCCTGCACAGAAATCATTATGATAATTGGAGGACTAGGCGAGGTCATGTTCTGGTCCAGCAAAGTCATGATCTTAGTATGCTGGATCATACTTGTTTCTGTGGTAGTTGTTGTTTATTGTTTTCTCTTTTTTTCTTTTTTTTAATCCTGCACAATAACAGCAATCTGCACAGCAATTTGCAGCAGGGACATTGTATTAGTCATCTATATCCTCGAACAGACCAAGTCAACAGTTGGGTTGTCAGTGAATGTTTGTCACTCAAGTTGTACCTCCAGCTGTTTCTCTTTAGTATTACTAACTTTTCCAGCTTTTTGTTGACTCATCTCAACTTTTTTGAGACATGTTGCTGCTGTCAAATTAAATAATTAGTGAATATTTTTCTTGAAATAGTGAAATGTTTTACTTTCAACATTTGTAATGTTTTCTATGTTATACTGTGAATAAAATATGGATTTATGACATTTGTAGATCATTGCCCACCCCACCCCCACCCCTATTATTTCTACCCCAATTAAACCATGCTGTTTTGTTTACAAGAATCAGAAGTTACTGCAAACATTACTTCAGAGAGAGTTACAGAATGACACCACTTTTTCATTCTCTGTAAAAATTAATTTAGGCTTTCATAATAGTAATCACTTTTTGACACACATATCATGAGTGTCTATATAAAGAATTAAGGTGTTGGCCTTCCACTTAATTTTGGAGGGAGGTTTGAAGCATGAGAAAAGAGGCTGATGGCACCAAAGATGGCACAAGTTTGATCGTTTGATGCTGTCAGATTTCATGTGACTGAATACAGATGGATGTGAAAGAAACTCATGCTTGAGCTTGTGATTACATTATTTCTGCTTGACTGAGTCCCTGGGGTGAAAGATCTGTGAGGGGAACATGTACAATAAGATAAATGAAATTCAATAAGAAACTTTTCTTCTTCCTGCATTGAAAATGAGATACACTGGGCTATTCATTTTTTAAAAGAATGTTCCCTAAACAATACATTTGGTAGAGTTATTGTAACATCAAATCACAGCTGTGCAGTACACTTATGCTGAAAAAGACCACATTTATCATCCATTTTGAACTAGGGATTTTTGAAAAGAGGAGATTGTGCTATTGTAAAACTGAACCTGACATGTTTTGAGGAAGAGGCTTAGCAAAAGAAACCCATATGTCTTTTAGCAGTGCTACTATAATATATAGTGTATAAAAGAATTTACCAACTTTTATAATTTTATTGCATTATTATGTCAACATTTTTTTTTCAATAAGAGTAAGGGCTGGGGAAAACTGGATTTTGAAATAACACATAGAGTATCACATAACAGGTGATCTTATATATTTTTTGTAGAGGGTGGTATGGGGTTGCAATGATTCTGACATGTATTCATATAGAAATGACTGACAAGAATCTGAAAGCAATGTGACATTTGAGGGACCTTGGGGGGTGGGGGTTCTTATTATGAACTTCTGCACTTCTATCCTGCAAACATCCCTCCATTGGCAATAAGGATAAGTTTATATAAAAATTATGAAACCTCTTCAGTGATTTCAACATATTTTGTATCTACATTACACACATCGATATTTACAACAAAGGACTCTTCTTCAGGTTTTTTCCTCTGAAGTAATGCTTTAATATTCTACCTAAAGTGCTAGAATAATCAGAATCAAAATATTTGCCTATTAGTGCAGATACAGGCCCTTTAATAAGAAAGGCACCCTTAAGCCTGTTTCTCACCAATGCAACTAGACCTGCAGAAGCTTGCAGAAATGCTTCCACAGAACACCGCACGTCCATGTGACAATGTGACACCACTGACAGCATCATATGACCACCATGAACCATGTGTGAACATCGACTAGGACCGGTGATACCATACGATGCTCAAGGTATTTTTATTCCATGCTATGAAAGGCTGTGAATCTGCACCTCGGCATTGTTGCAGAATCATGCATTTGAAGGGAAGAGGATGAGGGAGTTAAAAATTGATTTCTGCATCTACACGTTCCTCCTTGAGTACTGCAGGTATCAGTGTGAAAGTTGCGTCGGTGAGAAAGTGGTATAAATGATATAAAAAATAAATAAATAAACAAATAAACAATTTTTTATTGCATTTATGTAGTGTTGTTTCATGTTGTTGTTGTTGTTTTTCACTTTTAATGTAGGGATGCTTTGGAAGCAAAATAAAAATTATATTTACTGTTTATTTATATACATGATGAACTCAATTAATTCATTCCATCATTTGTAGTTACCATTTACTGAAGGTTTTGAACCAACTCAATGCATAATGGCTGCAGGTTTGACAGCAGTCATGTAGCCAGCACTGCTTTAGGTGTCAACAGTAGGCTATCAACAAACTTGAACAGAAAAAGGTAATCAAAGTAATCAAATCAATTTAATTTAAAAAACAAAAATGTCCACAGACATACTATTTACTATGCAGTGGAGCTATGTAAATAAAGACTGGCAGAAACTTCAGATCCAGTCAATGTCTTGGCTACACCTAGAAATTCTGTAAATTAAAATTATTAACAGAAACAGCGACAAAGGACAGCCTTGGTAGAGTTCAAACATCAATTGAAATGAATTAGACCTGTTGTTACTAATGTGGACCATGCTCTGTCTTCACTCATACAGAGACCTAATACCCCATAGCAATAGGTCTGGTACATCATATTCCCTAAGCACACCCTACAAGATAGCCCAGGGAACATGGTGGAAAGCCTTCTCTAAGTCCACAATGCACATGTGGACAGATTGTGCAAACTTCCATACCCCTTCCAGTATCCTGTAGAGTGTGTAGAGCCGGTTGAGAGTGCTTCGGCCAGGACGGAAACCACATTAAAACATCCTGAATTCAAGGTTTGACCATCAGTTGGATCCTCCTCTCCAGCACTCCTGAATAGTCTTTCTTGGGTAGGCAGAGGAGTGTGATTTCATGATATTTGGAAGACATCCTCCGGTCCACTTCTATAAAAAGGGAAACTACCATCCCGGCTTGCCAGTCCTGAGGTATGGTCCTCGATGACAACGCAATGTTGCAGAAATGTGTTGGCCATGACAGACCTACAATATCCAGAGCCCTGATGTATTCAGGGCAGAACTTGTTTACACCCAGAGCCCAGCCATCGAGGAGCTTTTTGACTACCTTGACAACCTCCACCCCAGTAATGGGCAGACCCCCTCCTGAACCCAAAGGATCTTTCTCCTCCATGGTGGGCATGTTGGCGGGATTGAGGAGGTCCTCAAAGTATTCCTTCCAACTTCCGACAACATCCCAGCTGAGCTGAGCAGCTCCTCACTTCCACTGTTCCCCTCCTTATGCATTAGATGGTGGTCCACAACCTTTTCGAGGCTAATCAATAGTTATTTTATAGGGTCTCACTGAACTCTTTCCACACCCATGATTTTGCATGCTGCAGCACGTTTGGTCTGCCGATACCTGTCTGCTGCCTCAGTACTCCCACTGGCCATGAAGACCAAACATTTCTAGGTCTCCTTCTTCAGCTTGATGGCACCCCTCACTGCAGGTGTCTGCCATGACAAGCACCAATGTCATTCTGGCCACTGCTATCAGCTGCCGCCTCAATAATGAAGGCATGGAGCATGGCCCACTTGGACCATCTATTTCCTCTGCCTCCTTTGGGATGTGCTAGTAGTGGATTACCCTACCAGGTTCATAATGCTCAAGACAACAAAGCTCATTAGGACATGCAAACTCCTCCACCACGACAGGGTGGTACCGAGCCCCTAAAGGGACATGGAAAAAAAAAATAAACATTTCTAGTGAGCACGAGAAAGTATTGCGTGAGTACAAGAAAGAATCGCGTGAGCATGAGAAAGAATTGCATGCGTACAAGAAAGTATCGCGTGAGCATGAGAAAGTATCGTGTGAGCACAAGAAACTATTGCGTGCGCACGAGAAACCTTAGGTTAAGCGCAGGCAGTTGTGCTTCCTGTGCGTATGCCTCTAGGCTCATTAAGATCATTAACCTCAAAGAATTGCTGCAGAGTTGGACTTATTTTTTTGCCTGAAAATGCGAAATATACCTGATAGTGTCATCAACCAACTAAAAGATGATAAGGTAAAGAAAATGTTAACTTTACTGACATAAAGTAAGCAATAAATGTCTAGGCTAATGATGACGTTTTTGACGTGTCCGTTGCTTATTACAGATCGACATCAACGTCATCAGTGTTATGACAGATTAGGAGTTAGAACAGTATATCAAACTATATGGGGACAGACTTGCACTCAGTGCATTTTGTCATCAAAGAACTGTGACAAATCAAAATTCAGGTGGAGTGGAGACAATGAAGTTTGCTCTCATGCAGAGAGTAAGAGACAGGCTCGGGGAACAACGGAAAACTCCTGCCAACAGAGACACAGAAGGATCTGGTATTGTTGGTAATAAACATGCAGTGAAAGCCACCCAGTGGGTTGAAATAGGATGGCTCCACTTTGATAACGGCACGTATCACCAGATCAAAACAAGAAATGGAGGTGGAACACGGCACCTGTCAATCCAGAAATCAGTAACTATGGGTGAACTGCTGGAGATGGGAAAAGGCTTGTTTTTTCCAAATGGATATGCATTCAAAGGACCAGTGGAAGACTTCGAGTTTGACATTCGTGATTACAGTCACAATGCAGTACCCCCTGAAGTCACAGTGAGCCAGCTGTACAAGCAGACTAAGCTACGAATGCTGCGCATCTACACAACCTCCAAGGCTAAAGATGTAATACTTCTTTCTGATGCATCATCAGACTTCGAGCCCACAGATGAGGGGCCAATGAAGGTAATTTATCTTATGGCACATTTCTGTTGTAAATACATACTGTAGATACAGAATTTTATTAATTGATATTACGGGTGAAGTCGGGGGAGGGGGGGGTCAAGTGGGATCAGGACCAACATCTAGGCTATTTCAGAATTTAAAATAAAAATAACAGATTGGATGAGGCTTAGAATGTATCTGAACACAACGTATAACAGATGACCTGTATAGATGTATAGTATATCCTGGCCAATCATGTTAATAAAGCTGCCTGAGCATGGTGCAAATGAAAAGTTTCCTTTGGAGGTAATGAATCCCCCAAGATCATGAAAGCTCTGATCAATTTTTTCGAGTTGTTCGGTCAGGTCAGTGTGACCTATTTAGGCTACATTGTTGACCATGGGCAAGAGGTACCCACTATAACAAAGGTCCACAAAATTGTAGAAAATCTCTACAGAAGTTTTTGAAAAAGCGTTGCTGACTTCATTGCCGCATTGACAAATCTGTTGGCTATAGATGCCAGCGATGTTGGTGCAGGTGTTGTATCATCATACTTAGACGATAAGTTTCCAGCCTCAGAGAAATCCGATGTCTGCACAAAGTATCCAGCCACTAAAGAGGAGGGGGCACTAGCCCTAAACCTAGCTATGCAACTTTTTGAGGTATACCTGTCTTCTTTAAGTAAATCCATACTATGCATGATAAATGATGCATGATGTATTTAATATCATTATGTAACTAGGTAACTAGGTAATTATGTCATTTGGTTTCATATTTATCCTATGATGTTATTTCTTAAATATTTGTTTCATAATCTTATTTATTTCATATTGTAAAACTTTTATAAATTTTTTCTTTCACATGGGGAGGTGTGAAGTAAGAGGCACATCCTGTAAGTAGTTCCCATGACAACGCAAGCATAATGTATACTCACTTTGACAAAGTTGTGATATAATGATGATGATATTACACAGAGGCCTACTATGACAAGGCCTACCAGTTGTGCTGTATGTTGATGATGTCTCAAAGAGTTTTACATTAACTATATAAATGCAAAGACCACTCTCCTGAGCTTGCTGACCAAACCACATTGAATTGTTTGCTGACAAGACTGCGCAAACAACTGGACATTTAAATCATTAGGAGCAACCTTCACCTATGGTTTGGAACAACAGACCGCTTCCCCCTATTAACTCATTCATTTGTGTTATACCAGCACAATACTTACTTTTTACAATAAATTGCTAAAGCCACTTCTTTGACTGACCTGGATTTCAGAAACTCGCGCCCACTCGTCACAACTGTTTAATGCTCGTGTCAAATAAATCAAGACCAGTTGTTAAGTGACGAGTCAGATTTCCCTCTTGCCCTTGCCATCCAAGCATCTCTTGACATTAAAGTAAACTTTGGACCTGTTTTTAAAGATGATGGTGATAATCAAGGCTCCACCCTTCCCTGGAATCCACATGACTTTAACAGTATGCAGGTATAGCCTCCTGAGACCTGGCCCATTCATTTATGTCCTTTATAATGGACATTTTGTTCACCTGTATCTTCCTTAAGTATTTGGAGTTATCCTATCAAGCCCTATAGTATTCTGTAGAAGACATCCTGGGCTTTCTGTTGATGTGTCATGTGATGTCCCAGTTTGCATGCTGGGAACTTTGCTTTTTTTTTCCTCTATAAAGATGGCTGCCATACCAACAACCACATTATATGTAAAGAGGAGAGGTAAGTCAAAGATTCTTTATCTATTGCTATTTTTACCATGATAATTATATATTCTTGTTCATTAACATTAAATAACAATATTTTTACATCTAAGAACAGTTTAATTATTTCTGTTTTGAAATAACAGTCATTTAATGAATGTCAACTGTAGTCGACACTAGGGCTATTTTAATGCATTTAATGACTGCACATCGTTGTAGGAGAAAAAAGTGAAGCAGAGAGGATTCTATACCGCATAATAGAGGGAGATTCAGATTTGGGGCTTTCAGATAAGGAAAAGGATGAGGAGGATGAGTATCAGCCTGTGATAGTGGAAGATGATGATGAAGAAGGAGAGGGAGAAGATGCAGGAGAATCTGATGAGACAGAGTCAGAGGCAGAGAGGGAGCAGGAAAGTCTCAAGGGATAGGTTCTACAAGCTGAGAAGCTCACTCAAGATTGTCAATGACCTGGATGTAACTGAAGAGGCAAAGGAGTCAGACATTTTTTGGAGAGTCAGACCATTGCTTGACCGTGTGAGGCAAGGTTGTCTTAGCCTTCCAAGGTGTGACAAGGTGTGCATTGACGAGCAAATTATCCCATTCACAGGCCGCTGCCCAGTCAGGCAGTATGTGCCAGGAAAGCAAAACCCTACTGGCCTAAAGGTTTTTGTGCTTGCCAAATGGTCTAGTCCTGGATTTTGAGGTCTATCAGGGCAAGAACACATTCAGGGGCCAAAGACTGGGAGTTGGAGCTGCAGCGGTCTTGCGAATGGTCGAGTCAGTTTCTACAGGAGCTTATGTGTTCTTTGATTGATATTTCTCAACGATCAATCTCATGGACGCTTTGCTCTCAAAGGGTCTTCCAGCAACTGGAACCATTATGAAGAACAGGGTTCCAAAGCAATGCCAGCTTCCAGCAGATAAGCAGCTGAGAAAAGAAGGGAGAGGGGCTTCAGTGATGTTGGTCCGGAGGGGGCCTGAGCTGGCAGTGATGAAATGGTTTGATAATAAACCAGTTCTAATGGCCTCGACTGTCTATGGGAAAGATACAGAGGATAACTGTAGCAGATGGTCCAACAAAAAGACAAAGGTCATGTCCAGGTGAGATGGCCAGCAGTAATCAGGGAATATAATGACAACATGTGTGGCATAGACCTCTGTGACCGAATGAACCTTCTACCGCATGTTAACCAGGACCAAGAAGTGGACGTCACGTGTGATGATGCATTTCTTTGATGTTGTCATCACAGATGCTTGCATCCAGTACAAATCTGACAGCAAAGCGCTAAATCGTCCAGCTCGGAATACACAGCATTGCCTGGACTTCAAATTGCACCTAGCTGAAGAGCTGCTGGATAGTCCTTCATTTGATGACAGCAGTGAAGACAGTGAGGAAGAGTATCAGCCACCAACCAAAACAAGGATCCCACAATCAAAGCTATCTATACGCAGACTAGGAGCCAGGCACATGCCAGAGATGATGGACATCAAACATGGAGAAAGATGCAGGAACAAGGGCTGCAATGGCAAGACATACATCAGGTGCACCAAATGCAAGATGTTCCTCTGCATAACCAAAAAGACATGCTTCCAGGATTATCACAGCTAATATATCCAGAGGAAGAAGGAAAGCAGGTATGTTCTATGTCTTATAGTTCAATGTTGAACTAAACACATGTTTTACATTACATTGTAATGTATTATTACATACATTTTGTCCTTGCAAGTAGAAGAGTGATACAGAGTTAATTTTTTTGTTCAAATTTGTTCTTGGATGAATATCACTCTAAAGATATAATCTGCTCCTTTTTTTCACATTTTTTAAATTCAGTTCCATTTTTACAAGGATATCGTCCTGTTGTCCTCTACAGTGGACATGCTGTGAAATTAAAATAAAAAAATATATTTAAAAAAATTAAAAATTTAAGGTGTTTTTTTAGGCCCAAATAGACAGGAAATCACACAAAAACAGAAATTGTAAAACACTTTTTTTCTTTGGTTCTCAGGAGGATAGTGTAGAACAGTCATTTCTAACAGTGCTGCAAAAAATATTACTGCCATCATTAATTATTTTAAAGAGTTTCTCCTATTCATTATTCTGTCTATAAAATGTACAAAAACAGTGACAAATTGTCATCCCAAGTTCTTGCATACCAAGCTCATGTTTCTGGATTACTTTTCAACCAAACATTCCAAAACCAAAATATATGTACTGTGATATAAAACAGAAAAGTGGCACATCTAGAACCTTAGTATAGTTAATTTCTGCATGCTTATTGATATATTGATTGTCAAAGTCGTTGATTCATTTTCTGCTCAACAATTGATTAATTGATCAATAATCACACCTAATTACCTTTTGAAAAAATGCAGCACTCTACACTGAATGACGGACTTGTATCATTAAGCAGTCTTCCAGCATCACCAGACCCATTTGAAAAAGAACTTTCTTGTAAAATTAAGAGGAGTTAACATAGCTGATGATGTCCTTAATATCTTCATGGAACCAAAACTACAGAATGCTAACCCAAAAATGGAGTTTACAAATGAGAATTGTGGACAGTGATGGAGTGTCAAGAGAGGTATACTCCACGTTCTGGGAACATTTCTTGGAACAGTGTGAGGGGGAAGATGAACAAGTACCCAGACTACAACCAGACTATTCTGAGAAGGCATGGCAAGCTCTTGGAAGACTGTGGTTGAAAGGATACCTGGACCACAAAATCATACCAATCAAACTTTCACCAGCTTTTGTTCTTGCCTGTTGTCAAGGACTTGGTTCAGTGGATGAAGAACTCTTGATGATGTCATTTGCCAGATTTCTTCAGAGAATGAGCATGCATCACTTGAAAAAGCACTACAGGGAAACATTGATGAAACTGTTAAAGAGGACTTACTCGACGTCTTTTCAAGAATGGGCTCACACTGCCTGCCCTTTAAAGACAATGTACGGGCTGCTATTTTAACAGTGGCACACAAAGCTCTTCTTCAAGAGCCAAAGTTCATAATTGACTGTTTCCACTCCAACATTCATAATGTTTTGCCAACACTCATGACCAAAGAAAGCATTATGGAGCTCTACGAATCTAAGCGGCCAACTAACTAGAAAGTAACCCAGATGATAAAGCTGTCAACTGAAAGCCTAAATCCACAAGAGCAGACAGCTCTTAAATACCTGCTATGGTATGTGAGAAGCATCGACCAAAGAAAACTGGAGATCTTCTTACGCTTCTGCACAGCGTCCACTGTGCTGAGTACAGACACAATTAAAGTAATTTTTAATAGATTGTGTGGTTTAAGTCGCAGGCCTGTAGTACACACATGTGGAGCAGTTCTTGAGTTACCATGCACCTACAGCTCATACCCTGAGTTTCGTCAAAAGTTTGACAATGTTCTGTCAGGTGATTGCTTTACAATGGATATTGTGTAGTGAATGTAAGTGATCTTATACATGTTCCTCTTCTACTGACAATATTATGGCATCTGTCTGAAACATACTATTTCTACAGATTTACATTTAGAAAATTATTTGTTCATCCACGTATTAAAACTAAGAAGAAATTCTACAAGGAGAAGAGATAAAATCAGATGCATAATCTGATGACATTGCTTTATTACACTTAAATCACAATCAGAGTTTTGACATTTTTTTCTTTGGTTTTGTTATTTTATTATTGTTAATGATTTTGCTGTAATATTTGTCAGTACACTGAGTTTTAAATCTTGTTTAAGTTCAGAAGACAGTTTAAGTTTAATCATTTTGATAATTCAGAAAAGTCTGCTCTCAATAGTTAATATCCCTTTTTATTTTCATATTATCATGTGCATGTTTTATGCAATTGTTATTAAGAACAAAGTTCAGCATTCAACAAATTAACACCTGTGTGATGCAAATAGCTACCCATGGCTGTTTTTGTTGGAGCCTCATATGGTAAACATCCAGACAGTTACTGTCAAGAGCACAATGTTGTTGAATAAAACTGTAATTTCTCTTTCATGTCCTGCCATGTTGTTTTTCTTTGTTGTGATTTTGTTAATTTCCTGTTCATGACTGATGTAAAGGCAAAGTAAAACATCTATGACAATACTTCTATATGCTGTACAACAAATCTCTATATGCTGTACAACAAATTTTCATTTGAAAAATCCCAGGTAATCCGAGACTGATTCAATGAATCCTGTGCTTCACTGAATCAGTCTGGGATTACTTGAAGAAACAGAAGCAACTGAGACAACCTAAATCCACACAAGAACTACTAAAAGTTATCCATGACAGGCAAAACCTATCTGCCAGGTACCTTGTGTGATACTGCACAATATCGCTGCAAATGTTCTTAATGTCTGTAACAGTCAGTGTGCACATAGTGATAGATCAATCCTTTTTCCAAGGAGAAATAATCCAAAATTTAAAATATAGCATCTACAAAGTTTCTGGGAAAACTTTACAACTGAGAATGTTTGGTGAATAAAGCATGGTGGACTGCAGAAGAATTGTCTGATCACGTGTTCAGTTTAGATGGATACAAATGCAGTTCCATCTCAAATTAGAGAACGGATCTTATCTCATTCCTTAAATGCAGTTCAAATCCAATGCTTGATAAGCATCAGCTGGAAGATGCAGCTGTGACTCCACCACCAGAATGTTGCAGATGTTGTAGATGTCTGTGTCACATGGCACTGCTGGTCAAAATTTGCAGTTACTCTGACACAACTGTACATCGGCTCCGTCCACTGGGGAAATGCAGTCATCATTTGTGCAGAGTTCTAGGAACATGTACATGATTCAAGGTCAAGCACTGGGTACCCTCTCATTCCTCAATGGTCTGATGACATGTGAATCCCACACATGGATGGTCTCATCTAGTTCGCCCAGGAATAACGGTATATTGGAAAGTAAGAAAATAAGTTAATTGATATGTAATTTGTAATTCTCATGTGGGCCTTAGATAAGTTTTGAAATAAATCATGTTAAATGCTGACTTTTCTGCTGAGGTAAGGAGAAATTATAGGAAAATAAACAAAATATTGTAGAGCAGAGAGATGGATTTGCAGCCGTTGCTGTATTTTCGTTGTTGATCCTGCTCTCTGCTTTGTCATATTTTGTTTATCTATGTAAATTTCTGGTAACCCCATCTAAAAAACACATAGGCCTACTGTTGTGCTTGTGAACACAAACGATCTGGCAGACCGTTATTCGGTACCTCCATGCTCAAAGAACCCTGTTAGTGCCATTTTCGGGTTTCATTATGAATTATTGTAGGACACCACATCCATGACAGTGATAAATTAAGACAAGTGGACAGGTGCTCATTGGAGAATGTAACAACAAAAAACATTTGTGGGACACAATTTAAGATGAAAGTAGGTTTTACATAACAATATGATATATTTGTACCTGAATGATTCCCATGAAGCAGAACTGAATTAGAATTCTGTCCAAATATGCACCATCGAACAAGCCACGGTCCTTCAGATCATTAAACAGAGAGATGTAGAATTCCACTGATTCCCTGCTGAGGAAGCCCCACCAAATCTCTATTTGCTGATTTGCTGGGCTTGCGTCGTTAATGTTGCGATGGAAAAAACGCTGAAAGTCTCTGACTTTAACATTCTCTGTGCCCCGGTCACCTCTGACAATACTTGGACAACCACCTAATCTCTGGACTGCCTCCATGTAGTAGCCTCTGATGATTTTTGGGTCACTGCTGGTGGTAAATGCATTCATCCAGATAATTTTCCAGGAAAAGCCATCAATGCAGCCATTGATACAGATACCAAATGGCTTCAATTTGTCATATGAGTGTAAGTGCCAAATATAATTGGGCCCTTTTGCAAAATAGCTTTGGCGATGGAGCTGTCTCCTTCCTCGGAGGTCAACAACCCTCTGGTGAAGTTCTTTTAGAATTAAGCGTACCTCTTCTTTCTTGACGTGTAATCCATTATCCTTGCATTTTGTGTACATCCACCAATACCCACAGAGTTAGCCAGATGTTTAGAACTTCATGAATGAAATTAACTACACAATCCAAAGTGATGTATTCCTTGCACCGAAAACAGACTACAAGATTTCAGAATTCATTTTAAATGGGTTTCAGACACAACATGACTGTGACCACTTGCAAGTAAAGCAGCGATGTGCTTATAATGAAGTTCCAGGTTAAAATATAGCCAAACTAACTCCTGTACTGTTATTTTCACACACAAACACAAACTGAAATGCAATGGATGGTCTCCCAGACATCTTGCGTGCACGCGATACTTTCTCATGTGCACGCGATACTTTCTCGTGCGCACACGATACTATCTACCATGTCCCTTTAGGGGCTCCATAGGGGGGAAATTCAAGGAGGAGGGTGTAGTTATTTTTTTTTAAGATAAACAATATTACACAATTGTTTTGTACCCTTCAGGGAAAACAATTTTTTTATATTACACCTTCCAGTGCTGGGTGGGAAATGGGTAAGTTACAACAGACAGAATTTGTCAGTTTGATGTGTTCATATAATGTAACTTTCAGCATGAAAATGGCAAAGCTGTCAAGACCTCTAAGCCAGCCAATGCTTGCTGCATATTACACTACTAAATGACAACTAATTGGAAATTAGGGAACTGGCGAGGGTGACAAATATTTTTTATAGCATTTTATTATATTTGTATGGTCTTACATATAATCTTTACGCAAGGAGTTTTCAGACTAAAGGTAGATGTGTTCTTATTTCAAATAAAGCTGACATATGTGCTGCAGATCAGAATATTATGGAATGATAAATGACATTTATAATTAGCTTAGATGCCCATAAATGCATTTTATGACAAGGCATATACTACCCACATTGAGGCAAAAAATAAATAAATAAAACACTCTGTAACAGTGTGCTTTTATACTCATTCAAAGTTTTAGTATACACTTTGTGTAAAAAAGAACACTAAAACTAAAACAAGATTTATATGAATTTTGTTGTTGTTGTTTTTCATTTTTAAAGCATGCCAATGCTGCCTGCTCCAATTGACATGACAAATAGGGAGTGTGCTTTGTTTTGATTTAAGCATTATTCCGTCAGAACAATAAGCATTTACTGAATAAGGCAAAGTATGATATAGAGAATGATTCAGTCAAGGTTTGGTATTTGCAGAGGCCAAAACCCAAGACCGAATAATTATCTAATATGAAAGTCAAATTCTAAAATTGTTTTATTGTTCATTTAAAATATTTTTAAGTAATCAGTCACATTGCTGTGTTGCACATGGCAGTTGTGCAATAATAATGTCTATTAACCCTTAGAAAGCAGACCAATTAAATTGTACCATTTCTATGTAGTACATACTAATCAGTGGTGTTTACTTTGTTAGTGGACATGTTCTTTTTTGTTTGTTTGTTTGTTTGTTTGCTTGCTTGCTTGTTTTAATAGCTGATTGGTTTACATCTACAGACAAAGTGAAAATGCTGCTTTCTATTAATGTTCATAAGTGCTATTATCAGTCAAGCTGTTGACAGTTTGTTGTTTTGTGACTGTTGAAGATACTAAAGCACTCAAGTGCTCATAATCACATATTAACTCCTGTCACAATATAAAAACTTTTGCAGAACTTATGACAAATTTCTATAAAATGCTGACCGCAGGTTGCCGAGCTCCACCCTAAACACTGCCAACATGCTAGGCATTTGTTGGTATATGTAGGTTGAGAGTACACTAGACATTATATTCAACTCATGTGTAACCTACAAACAACATGTGTAAATGATCACATAACTTACCTACAACTTATGGCAACTTATCTACAACTTATAGTCAGTATATGTGTAACGTATGAGCCATACGCTAGCATACCACGAAGATTTTGTGCTCTCAATTTTTGTGAATGCGTGATGTAACTTACACAAAACTTACCCATAACTTACTCGACGTACGCCAGCATATTCGCCAAATTTTCATACATCGGCATGTGCTGGCTTAATCATCAGTGCGTGACAGGGGCTTTACCACTTTATAGCTGCCTTAATCAAATATCACTTTTATATACTATTCTGTATATTCTACACACACTTTTATATTAATCAAATATATACTTTTTCTGCATTTTCTTTTGGTTAATAAGGAAATGGGCACTATCTGTATCGAATGTACGGTTGTCCCCATGCCTTGTTCAACATGGTTGTTGCTGTGTAATTGGTAGTATTCAGTCACATAACTTTAAATGGGTATTTTACTTCCAGTGAGTGAAGTGGTGGATAAACAAATAAAAATGGCCACTCTATTTCAAGGAAGCAGTGAAAAATAGTTTAACTACATTTGCAGTTTAGAAGCCTTTTGGTTTCAAGGCTGTGACTTGACAACTTAAAGCTTCATCTTCCCCCACAGATTTTTTATAGGATTAAGGTCTGGATACTGGCTAGGCAACTCTATGACCTTAATATGCCGCTTCTTGAGCCACTCCTTTGTTGCTTTGTTGCCTAGGTTTTGGCATATTGTCACGCTTTAAGACCCACCCCTGGCTGAGGGAAGAAGGTTCTTGTCAAAGATTTTATGATACTTGCCTCCATCCACTGTTTTCCCAATGTAGTGAAGTTGTCCTGTACCCTTAGCAGATAACTATTTCCAAAGCATTATGTTTCTTTTTATGCTTGATGGTTTGAATGGCATGCTTGGGGTCATAGCCAGCATTTATATCCTTCCAAACATGGCAAGGTAAGTTGATGTCAAAGAGCCCGATTTTGGCCTCAACTGACCACATCACATTTTTCCAAGCCCTCTCTATTTATTTGCAAAGTTCAGACAGGCCTGTACATATACTTTCTTGAGCAAGAGGGCCTTGCAGGTGCTGCGGGAATTCAATTCATTATGGCGTAGTGTGTTACTAATGGTATTCTTGGTTATTGTGGTCCCAACTCCACCCAGATCATTAACAAGCTTCTCATGTTTAGCTCTGGGCTGATCCCTCACCACTTTCATTTTCATCATTAACTCACAAGGTGATATCCTGCAGGGAGCTCCAGACCAAAGGTTATGGATGTTTATTTTACATGTTTTCCATTTTCCATTCCGAGTAATTGCACCAACAGGTGTCTCCTTTTCACTAAGCTTTTGCTGATGGTCCTGTAGCCCGTTCCAGCCTTGTGCACACGCACAATATTATCCCTGAAGTCCTTCTACAACTCTTTGGTCTTGCCCATGGTTAGGAAAAGTTTGGAATGGACAGGATGGATTCTATGGACAGGAGTGTCTTAACAAGAATCCCTGCTGGTTGGTAGGGAAACAAATATTTATTTCACTTGTTCAGATGCAAATCAATTTATAAACTTTATATAGTTTAGTTTTGTGTGTGTGTGTGTGTGTGTGTGTTAAATGTGTTCAAATATGTGTTAAAATAAACCTGTGTGTTAAAATAAACCTACCATAACAATGGTTGACCATTTCTGCATAGGTAGGAAAATGTACAAAATCAGGACATTATCTGGCTGGGTGAAAGATTTAGGAATTAATTTGGGGATAAATATTAATTTTGGACTTTTAGTTGTTGTTGCTAGGAAAGGCTTTTATGTGGGTCTTAGGTTAACAAGATGGAAACATGATTATGGCACACTGTAACTACGTGGCCGAGTAAGTAATTTAACATCCACTGCTAATAACTAACTCAGTTGCTGTACTTTTTAATTACTCCTAATCGCTCTTTCATTTTCTCATGACCTACATTAAGTGTAGGATCCCAGTCTACATAAGTCTCATAAACACAAGGATATCCAGAAATAAAGCAAAAACAAAAAAATTAAACATTATTTTTTATGAAAATGAAGACAATGAGTAAATAAAACAGTGGTGGAAATTAATACCCCATGATCTTCATAACCCCAGGAAATAATGGGAAATAGTAAAAACAAAAGTTTCTTTAAAGCCAAATAAAATAGACCAGAGCAGTGTTCACAATAAGCAGGTTACTAGGTTTTTGAGACAACCAATAAGCATGTGGGACAACCTGACATATTAGAAATTGATTAGCTACTCAACAACCAAGGATAGGCATGGCAAAGTTGAAAATGATCAACCATATTGGGTTACTATGGTAAGCGCGGTGTCAATCTCCTTTTTTTTCCAAGCATTGGCAAGAAAGCTAATGTACCTCGGTAGAGTTAATATGGACTAAATTACAAATTCTGTATTAGAATAGTACACCCGATAATTTAAAAAAATCCATATTTACAAAGTGTACTTGAATGGGGAGCAAAGAGTCATTTGGCGTTTGACCATCAAAGCTCCTTTCTGTGAAGTAATAATGTGAGTCGTTGTTGTCTCTGTCACCATGACTGTATTACTCAAACCAGGTGTAGAAATATGACAATATAAAATATTAGGCAAGAATATAAAATCATTTACTTTGTTTATGTCCCTAACTAGCACAAAAGCAGGCCAGACTAATGTCAAGAGTTGTTGCTCTATCTCTCCTCATCTATAACTGCAAGTAAAATAATTGTGACATTAATTTACTGGTCTCTCTCTCTCTCTCTCTCTCTCTCTCTCTCTCTCTTTCTCTCTCTCTTATTGTGTCTCTGGTAGCAGGTCACACACATGCAAAAATAAACAACTGATGTTTATTAGGATTTAAACTGAAACCCAAAAGACTTGCAGTCCACTGCTTAAACTTGCATATAAACAAACAAAAATAAATTGCAGCTAACAATTTGCAAAAAGGAAACATGAAGTAAGCACAGAAGTTCCGGTGCATGTGCTAAAATTTAAACACAGAATAGCTGGGAGCAGGGCAGGGACAGCGAGGACATGACACACTCTCTTATTAATAATCCCTTACATTCTGTGTCTAAAAGGGAGACAGAAAAGAAAATGCTATTATGCTGTTTACCCAGCAGTGCTTCCAACTTTTTCAGGGGAATACATTCGCTGAATATTGGCATATGATGCAACATGCAAATTTGCATATTAATCAAGTTATTATATCAAACTTGACAGTAGAAATTTATTAAAAAACAAAACACACTACTGGGTAAAAAAAAATGAATAAAAAGTAGGCAAACCTCAAACTGACAAGGACAAGCTTTTAATGAAGCTAACAACAAATTACTGGTCAGAAAATGAGCAAGAATTAAAAGTATCACTCATGAGGCCTATACAATATTTTCTTGTCACTCACTGCTGCTGCAGTATTGGGGTAAAAACTGGAAATTTAAAAAAAAAAATTTTAACCAGAAAGTTCATTTACTGTACATAGTCTTCTTGTATGAAAAGATAAAGTCATGAAAAGATTTAAATGTTTGAGTTGAACTTTAAAGTAACATGTCTTGTTGTGCAACATTCATTCATTTATTTTCTAAGCCACTTAATCTAATTGGGGTCATGAGGAGGCTGGCGTCCGTCTCAGTCTCACTCTGGGCAAGGGCCAGACCATCTGACAGGACTCTGGACTGTATGACTATTTTGATTCTCGGGTGTTTCTATGTGGAGTTTGCATTGTGCTTGCGTGGGTTTCCTCGGGGTATTCCAGTTTACTCTCGAACCCAAAAACATGCACCATAGGCTAATTGGCTGTTCCAAATCACCCTAGGTGTGAGAGTGAGTATGAAATGTGTGTGTGTGTGTGTGTGTGCTGGCCCTGCGGTGGTCTAGAAAGTTGTTCAGGGTGTACCCTGCCATCGCCCAGAGTCGGCTGAAATGGACGCTTGCCTCCCTTTGACCCTAATTAGGATTAATAGAGCTTAGAAAATGAATAAATAAATGCATGAATGAAGAATGATAATAATAATAGTAATAATTAAAAAAGTAATAATAATAGTAATAATTATTATTATTATTATTAATATTATTATTATTGTTGTTGTTGTTGTCCTTTCTCTCTAGAACTGCCAGTTTTATCAGGCACAGATGAAAAACTCATTAATTTATACATAGCAATATAGTGTTTAAAGCCCCCCTGTATAGAATCCAAATGTACATCAGGTTTGCCAAATACTACTTTTGCTCTCTTTTATTTATTTTTCCTTTTCTCATTTCAATTGTCAAAAAAAAGTCACTTGTAAAACATAGCCAATTACTGGTTTTCCAAAGGAGTAGTAAAAACATAAAACCATGGAGGTGCGAGTTGAATGTTGAGGTATGTTCAAAGGAATAAGGCTCAGAGAGACACTATTCAAGAATACATCAGGATATTCACCTGTTGAGCAAGCCATAACACCCACTGTAGCACCCCCGGTAGGAAATACCTACCATCAGATCTGAATGTGAAAAATATGCACCAGCTTTTCTGACAAAAAAAATCATGAAAAAGTAACCTATGCACTGTATTAGAGTGTTTTTGTTTTTGATTTAAAAAAACAAGAACTTTAGCCATCCTACCAATATTTGCAGTGCCTCTTTGAAGTTCAAATTAGAGCTAAAAGACTCAAATATTAATGCCCAAAAACCCAAAAAAAGTAACTTCAGCTATATACATTCTCCACTGACGTGAAGCAAGGAGATTTTATGACTATTTGAATGGCATTCAGAATTCCATCACAATCTACTTTAAAATTATGAAAAATTGAGTTTTAGTAAGCAGAAATTTCCTCATCTAATCATTGGGTAAACATTTCCAGATCGAGGCCATAGCTTTTGCCTGCAGAACAAGTATTTTGTAGAATATACATTAGGAAAAATAACGCCACTTTTCTTCCCAATAGGTTCCTTTAAGATTCTTGCCAGACATGGTAATGTACAAAAGTGTGGAAGTGATTGGCAGTGTTTCAATTACAAGGCATCTGCAGATAATTATTAAAATTCCAAAGGTCATTCAGAACCAGTGATGTGAAGGTCCAGCATATTGATTCTGATAAGGCTAAACACAGGGCTAACTTCGGTCCAGCTGTTTTGCCAATGGTAAGTTGTGTGAAACAGCCAAGAGAGATGATTTCTTGAAACTTATACAGAGGTGTGAAAAAGTGTTTGCCCCCTTACTGATTTAATTTTTTTTGCATGTTTGTCACACTTAAATACTTTAGATCGTCAAAATAATTTAAATATTTGTCAAAGACAACACAAGTAAACACAAATGCAGTTTTTAAATTAAGGTTTCTTTATTACTTTAAAAAAATCCAAACCCATATGGCCCTGTGTGAAAAAGTGATTGCCCCAACATCCCATGTTGAAACATAATTTAACTGTGGTTTATCACATCTTAGTTCAATTTCTCTAGCCACATCCACGCCTGATTACTGCCACACCTTTTCTCAATCAAGAAATCACTTAAATAGGACCTGCCTGACAAAGTGAAGTATACCAAAATATTCTCAAAAGCTAGACATCATGCTGAGATCCAAAGAAATTCAGGAACAAATCAGAAGAAAATTGAGATATATCAGTCTCAAAAAGGTTATAAAGCCATTTCTAAAGCTTTGGGACCCCAGCGAACCACAGTGAGAGGCATCATCCACAAATGGCGACAACATGGAACAGTGTTGAACCGTCCCAGGAGTGGCCGGCTGACCAAAATTACCCCAAGAGCACAGCGATGACTCATCCAAGAGGTCACAAAAGACCCCACAACAACATCCAAAGAACTGCAAGCCTCAATTGCCTCGGTTAAGGTCAGTGTTTATGACTCCACTATAAGAAAGAGACTTGTCAAAAATGGCCTGCGTGGCAGAGTTCCAATTGGAAAACCACTGCTGAGCAAAAAGAACATTAAGGCTCGTCTCAATTTTCTCAGAAAACATCTTGATGATCCCCAAGACTTTTGGGAAAATACTATGTGGACTGACTATACAAAAGTTTCTGTAAGATAAAAGACAGTAAAATATGGTGGTGGTAGAATGATGGTCTGGGGCTGTTTTGCTGCTTCAGGACCTGGAAGACTTGCCGAGGTAAATGGAACCATGAATTCTGCTGTCTACCAAAAAATCCTGAAGGAGAATGTCCAGCCATATGTTCATGACCTCAAGCTGAAACGAACTTGGGTTCTGCGGCAGGAAAATGCTCCAAAACACACCAGCAAGTCCACCTCTGAATGGCTGAAAAAAACCAAAATGAAGACTAGTGGCTTAGTCAAAGTCTAGACCTGAATCCTATTGAGATGCTATGGCATGACAGTAAAAAGGTTCATACTCGAAAACCCTCCAATGTGCCTGAATTAGAACAATTGGTTTGGGCCTCATTGCAAGTTATCGCAAACGCTTGATTGCAGTTGTTGCTGCTAAAGGTGGCCCAACCAGTTATTAGGTTTACAGGGCAATCACTTTTTCACACAGGGCCATGTAGCTTTGGATTTTTTTTTCCCCCCTTAATAATAAAAACCTTCATTTAAACTGCATTTTGTGTTTACTTGTGTTGTCTTTGACTAATATTAACATTTTTTGATGATCTGAAACATTTAAGTGTGACAAACATGCAAAAAAAATTAAATCAGTAAGGGGGCAAACACTTATTCACACCACTGTAGATAAGATTGTTATAACTGACCAGGTCCTCAAATTTTATGAGGAAGCCTTTGCTTTGTTGGTCGCCATCAGATGGGTCAACAGAATCTTGAGGGGAGCAGTGATGAAGAACATGACTGACTGCTTCCTGTAATCAATGTGTTATACTGTATTGTCCTTTAAAGTGAACCAAGTTAACATTTTTGGAATGGGATTTGCCTGACCTATTACATCCAACCAATAAGACAGGACTGAAGAATGTATGTTAATCTTGTTTAAATTGAGAAGATGCTGTCACCAGTGAAATCATTGTTTCTCATTTGGCCATAAAAAAGCAAAACAAAACAGACAAACAAAAAACTCAGCAGTTTGCACCAACTACGATCTTTATTGTTATATGCTATTAAGACACTATATCAGAGAGACATAGCTTATTCTTTCATTTTAGTTATATTTTTGTTCAAAAGTGATGCAATGGCATGTGAGACTCTGTTTAGCTCCAGTCCGATAACATTCTGTATGACCACATAGTTAATGCTCTTTTAGATAGCAACTGTCTTAACTTACCTGTTATTAATTTTTATTCACAATTCATAATAATTGCCTGTTGTCTGTGTTTGAAAGAAAATATTTTTTTGGAGTTGTCTGGTTTTGTAAATTTTTTGTAAATTAGCCTGTTAGTTATTTGGTTTATATAGACTTAAAACACCTAATTTAAAATAATATGGTTTAACTCTAAATGGTTTTTACTGGCTTTTTCTTTCTTAATTCCCACACTGCAGAGGAATTTAATGAACCATTCATGAACTGCATACTCAAGTGTACTTCAAATATGATCATTTTATTCATTCATTTATTCATCTTCTTCCGCTTCTTCCGAGGTCGGGTCGCGGGGGCAGCAGCCTAAGCACTGAGGTCCAGACGTCCCTCTCCCCAGCCACTTCCTCAAGCTCTTTTGGGAGACACCAAGGCATTCCCAGGCCAGCCGAGAGACGTGATCTGAGAGGCCATAGTGTTCTGGGTTGGCCTCGGGGTCTCTTCCCGGTTGGACATGCCTGAAACACCACACCAGGGAGGCGTTTGGGAGGCATTCTAATCAGATGCGTGAGCCACCTCAACTGGCTCCTCTCAACGGGAAGGAGCAGCGGTTCTACTCCGAGTTCCTTCAGGATGACAGAACTTCTCACCCTATCTCTAAGGGAGAGACCTGCCACCCTGCGAAGGAAGCTCATTTCAGCCACTTGTATTCGCGATCTCGTTCTTTCGGTCACTACCCAAAGCTTGTGACCATAGGTGAGGGTAGGAACGTAAATTGACTGGTAAATTGAGAGCTTTTTTTTAAATTGAGAGTCTGCACCGATCCGCCTGTCAATCTCCCGCTCCATCCTTCCCTCACTTTTAAACAAGATCCTGAGATACTTGAACTCCTCCACTTGGGGCAAGAACTCATTCCAGACCCGGAGGGGTCATTCAACCCTTTTTCGACTGAGAACCATGGTCTCAGAGGTGCTCATCTTCATCCCAGTCGCATCACACTTAGCTGCGAATCGCTCCAGTGAGAGCTGAAGGTCAGGGCTCAATGAGGACAAAAGGACAACGTCATCTGCTAAAAGCAAAGACGAGATCTTATGGTCACCAAACCAGAACCCCTCAACATCGTTACTGAGCCTAGAAATTCTATCCATAAAAATTATAAACAGAACCGGTGACAAAGGGCAGCCTTGGTCCAGCCCCCACTGGAAACGAATTTGACATGTTGTTACCAATATATATATATAAATTACTAATTAATAATATCTATATAAACAAATGCAGAATAAATCGTGTCAGTGAGTAATATGTACAGTAGTATCAATATGATAAATGTACTGCAAAATGCAAATGTATAACAGTGGATGTTGTTACTATTTGGAGGAGTGTCTCACTATATCTTCCTCAGTCAAAGCTCCAACTGGCATCAAGCCTTGTTGAAGCTACGCGCTGAACTGCTACTCCCGCTTGGGATTGACTCAACCAATTTACCCATCCAATGATAGGAAGACCGCCTTTACAGTGTACTTTTACAGTGGCCCACTGGCCACTGTGAGTACCTTGTAATGTCGTATGGGCTTGTTAACGCTCCCTCCATATTCCAAGGGTTCATAAATGAGGTTTTTAGAAACATCTTGTATTGCTTTGTCATAGTCTGCATTGATGACATCCTTATTACTTGGTCAGACCACCCAGACCCTGCCAGGCCCTTATTCATGGAGGTGGACACCTCCACCTGTGAGGTAGAGGGGGTATTGTTCCAGCAACTTCCTGGAAAGAGCCAACGACTCCTACCCTGTTCATTCTACTCTAGGATGATCAGCCCGGTGGAGCAGAACTATGACGCGGGAAATTGTGAGCTCTTGCTATAAAATTGGCACTCGAGGAGTGGCGGCATTGGATGGAAGGAGCCCGGTTCCCCTTTCAAGGGATCACTGACAAAAAGAACATGTGTTATCTGAGAAAAGCCAAATGACTTAACCTTTGCCAAGCTCGCTTGGCCCTGTTCTTAACCAGGTTTGAATATAACCATCGAATACCGCCCCAGCTCTAAGAACGTCAAAGCGAACAATCTCTCCCGTATCCATGAGCCAGATGAAACCTTGGATCAACCTGAACCCATACTTATACCCCAGGTCTTTGTCCATGCCATCCAATGGGATTTGGAGGAACAGATTCAATTCGCCTTGGTATCAGACCTGGCCCTGCCGGACACACCACCAGGTCGCCACTATGTTCCCCAGGACCTAATATTCCCCCTGATACAGGCAGTGCACTCCATTCCAGGCATTCAGGGGTCAACGTGACTCTCTCACTCCTTCAAGAGCAGTACTGGTGGCCTGGAATGTCTACCATTGTCAGGGGATTCGTGGCTGAATGCCAGGAGTGTGCTATGGCCAAAACACCTTGACACATTCCGTCTGGAAAACTCCTCTTGTTGCCTGTCCCTTGGCGGCCCTGGTCACACCCGGGGTTGACTTTATGACCGGCCTTCCTTCCTCAAAAGGTAACACCTGTATCCTTTTTGCTGTTAATTGTTTTTTAAAGCCTGTAAACTTATCCCTCTCCAGTCCCTCCCCACAGCTTCGGAGACTGATCCAGCCCTGTTTTCTGCAACATCCGGATAGGGATACACGCCCACACCAGACTTGCTACCCAACTCCCATGATAATCGTTCCTATTCTCCTGAGTTCTGATGACAAGCACCTAAACTTTGTTTCCCACACTAATTAGTCCCCTTATATCCTCCTCAGTCAAAGCTCCAACTGGCATTTAGACTCGTTGGAGCTACTCGCTGAACTGCTACTCCCGCTTGCGTTTGACTCAATCAACTTACCCATCCGAGCTGTGCCGGCTGATTTCCGTCTGCGACTATCTCCTCCCTCCTTCATGTCCTAGAGGATTATTCTACAAGTATCTTTGGTTTTCATTGTTCCTCGCTTTCTGCAGAGTATTCACTTCCTGGTTTTGTTATTCCTTATGTTTTGTTTGTCTCGCCCCTCAAGGCAGGTTTCATTTCAAGTTTTCTTTTAGTTGTGTTTTTGTGGCTTATAAAGCCTAATTTCTTTTGTCTTTAAATAAAATCACATGGTTTAGTTCACTTCTTTGGTCTCGTTGGGTCATTAATAATACCTATACTGGTGCTCCTGCACTGATATCTAATACTAAATGCAATCAGCCTGGTTTATTATTATATGACAAGAACGGTACTCACAATCTGATTGGTTGAGGCACAGACAATAAATCAATTATTGACGTGTAAGTAAGCCATTAGCCAGCTGCAGTGTGCACTGTGATCTTTAGCAATTTTTTACAGATAGGAAAGAAGTAGAAAGGTACCTGACATGAATGCAGTAAAGACAGGATGCATACACAGGATGAGGAGTTTATTGTGGACATAGAATATACTGAAACATAGAATATGTAGAACATAGAATATACTAAAAACCAGAACTCAATGACAATGAACACAATGAAGAAAACAGCCATTCTATATAAAATTATAACCCCTCAGCCAAGATGCTTCAAGCACATAGAGGACAGAAGCCATCCCCTATATGAACAGTTTCAGACAATCAACATTTTATTATACAACCTATGCACAGGCTTAGGTCATAGGGAGTGCCTATGCATAACTTCAGAAAGCTAGTATGCATATGAGCCGAGCAATGGCCTGGACAAACTTAATATGTTCAAGGTCACTTTGCCAAGGTCAAAGGTCACATATGCAAATTATCTAACATACACAGAGACTTAGGTCATAGGGAGTGCCTATGCAACAGTTCAGCCTGGTCTGTGCATAAGTCCAGAACAGCAATCAGCCTACTGAGCATGTTTTTGTACTGTGGGAAGAAACTGGACTACCCGGAAGTAACCCAGACTTGCATGGGGAGGACATGCAAACTCCACACAGAACCACCTTCATATAGCCCGGGAATCCAATCCGGGATCTTCTTGCTGTGAACTGGATGTGCTAACTACTATACCACCATGCCACTGTTGAAATTTTTTAAAATACAGAAGTATGTAGGTGTCCTTGTCGACCCGCTGACCGATCTGAACAGGATTAGTTTCTCTGGATGACGTCAGTGATAATATTTTTATTCATCTTCGTTCAAAAACTCTCAGAATTAGAAATATCTCTTTAGCGTGCCAAATGGTCTCAACATTACACACACCTCATTAAGCACACAATAAAATATGCACATACATTACTCAGACACACACACACGCATGCACACACACACACACACACACACACACACACACACACACACACACACACACATACACACACATATATGTATATATATATACTACACAGATCATTTCTGTAAAGTACTCACACCCCTAAAGTATAAGACTCAAGACTCTTGCCCATGTTTTACTTCTCACTGGAAGAGGTGCAGAGCAGAATGTGGGTGCCCTCTTCATTCACTTGGCACTCGAAGGCTATTTGCCAGAGGGAATAAAAAGCATGGTGTTTGTCCTGGCATGCTCTGATTGTTCTGGGGCAAGAAAAGAGGCAAAAGTCTATGAGCCTACGTTAAAGGGCCTCCCCTGGCAGAGCCCATAGAGCAGACGCACTCCCACCTGCTTAATTTGGTTGTTTGGCTGTTTTCAGAGCTCAGGGTGAGCGAATCCAAACCATGGGTGCTGAATAAAGTGAATAAAAATATAAAGGTAACACCATCGCTTAGAACAAATCAAAATATGCTATAAAGTGTTAAATAAGTATGAGTATAATATAAAAATAAAAATATAATATAAAATCATTTTAAAACAAAAAGCTTTCTAATAATAGCGAGCTTTTTATGGCTTTGATTCAAATATGGTTAAAGTATTCTACTAATGTGGTGATAATGTGGTGATAAATATTCTGGTTTCTCTTAACATGAATGAATCTCACCAAGAAACACACTGTATTATCACATGGTTTAAGGTGTTTTCTTTTTCAAGCTTGCTCTCTTTCTCCCCCTCTGTTGAACACTTGCCAATGAAGGACAGCCAATTTATCAGATGATGGTTTACCTTGTCTCTCCCCCACGTTGCTAGCTTTTGGCTGCTAGAGAGCATGATCATTATTTAAAATTAAAGACAGAGAGGCCAAAGCATATCAGGTGTCTTGCCAGTAAAGTTGAAAATAAATAAATAAATAAAAATTTAATTGTGATGTCACACAAACTGACTAAAGTTATACAGACTCTGAAATTTGATCTCTTTTTTCAGTCTCTTTGACATGGTTTGACTTAGGCAGCATTCTAGCATGTCCTGGCCTTGTTTTGTATTTTATAATTTAAATGGATTTAGAGCCATATCAGTCAGCTGTACACTGCCCGGGCAAAAAAATAAATAAATAATTGCACTCTTGAAAATTTCATGGAGTGCATTCAGTATGTAATCTTCATGGCATTGTTGCTCCAGTTGGTCAGGTCGAGGCTCAGCAACATTATTGTGGCAATAAAATAAAGTCAGCTGATGACCTGTACGTACTGAATGGCAGGTTATCACATCAATGGACTTTTCTTCCCTGATGGCACGGATATAAAATGGGGACTTAAGTGATGAAAGAGTGATTCTGGGAGCATGAGGAATCATTTTCACACATGTATTGGCACCCCAGCGTCCTGACCTTAACCCTGTTGAACGTTTTCGGGATGTGCTGGAGAAGACTTTATGGAGTGGTTTCATTTTTCCTTCATCAATTCAAGACGTCGGTGAAAAATTAACCCAATACTGGATGAAAATAAATGTTATGTTGCTTAAGTTTATTGAAACAGTGGCATGATGATTACATGTTGTAAGCAAGTCTAAAGACGAAGCAACTTTTTCATGTGTGTACCGACTTTTTTTTTTTTTTTTATGTATTTACCTACAGCTAATCTCATTTTCTGAATATGTAACAGACTTACAGGACTTATTCATTTAAGCAACATAGCATGAGCAGGAGTACGGCTGTACGGTATTCATCGTAACTGCATGATAGGGAGTGTGATATTGCTTTTTATATTAAGTAACATTTCAGACATATGGCCAAATATTTTGAGTAAATTCATGAAAAATACTCAACATAAAATGGAATTTTATGTGGTTAAGACAGGTGAACAGAGTGATACAAAAAGTGAAACTTCCATGTAGGGCTGTGCAAAATGTCGATATACATTAAATGATGAAATAAAAACCTTTATCATTTCATTGCATCATTTTTCATCATTCTGTCTATTTGGAATTCAGAGGTGCAACAGCACTCAGAAATCTGCGTGCTGGTCTGAATGACAGGCTGCTAGTTATTCTGACTTGACCTGGGTCTCTTGTCACTCCACCTTCACCCTGTGACCCTGACAGGGATCGACTCTTCTAATAGGAACAAAGAGGACATTGCTGCTTATTCATAAGCAAATTACTTTACTGTCATGTACACGTGAATCACGTACAACTTTTCAGAGTACAATGTTGCCCCCCTGTGTGTGAATTTGATTGGTTTTTTTTGTTGTTTTTTTTTTTTATGTTTCAAGTTTATAATGTAAATATGATGTTTTGATGTGGAAATATGTATACGATATATACAAAAAAAATTACCTATGGTTGAGAGATTTTAGGTTGTGTGAACCTGTTGGCAATTACTTGTCTATATTATGGATAATCATTACATCATGTCTATATTATATATAAGAAATGATCGTAAACATGCATGCTATTACTGAATTATATGACATTTTATTATTGTGCAATAAATAAGTAATTTACTGTGGTAGGAGCACTGTCTATGGCATGAGAAGTGATGACGTTGATCAGGAGTACTCAGTGGACCTTGGTGAGATTGAAACCAAACTTATGTTTCAAATAAGCCAGCAATAAAGAATCTGGATAAATGTGTGTTATCCTGCCATAATATAAACATACTGGCCATGTATTCTATTAATTTTTTATATAAGTAATATTGTTAACATACAGTGTATATTAACCTACAATAGTCTACAACAAGGAATCATATTAAATGTGTATTACAGCATACTACCATATTATATGAAGGATCATACTGAATACATAAAAGAATCATATTGCAGTGATACTGTATGGAGATGGCCAATGATGCTACAGGTCAAGAGTGTGGTGAGGCTGTGCACTGGGTGCACTGGTAGGTGGAGGAGCTCAGTGCTGGATGTTGGTTGTGCACTGGTATGTGGAGGAGTTATAACGTTGGCCATGTGCTGAATGTTGATTAGGCACTGGTAGGAGGAGGATGATGGGTGTTAATGGGTGTTGGTAGATAGAGGAACAGTGAGTTTTGGCTGGTTGGTTGGTTGAATGTAGAGAAGCACTTCTCTTGGCACTGGGTGCTGGTAGACCGAAGACCAGTGATGGCTGGGTGCTGGTAGGTAGAGGGGCACTGATGTAGATTGTAAACTCGTGGGTGGAGGAGCAGTGTCAGGTGCTAAGTGATCGCCTAATCCTAATTAGGGTCACGGGGAGGCTGGCGCCCATCTTAGCTGACTCTGGGCGAGTGCAGAGTACACCCTGGACAGCTTGCCAGGCCAATGCTGTGCTCGTACACACACACACACACACACAAATTTATATATATATATATATATATAAAATCAGAAGCATCATAGACTGGTTTTTTTTGATGCTCTATTTTTTCTGTATTAATTCATTCATCCATTGAGATTTTTTCTATAATGAATCAAAATTAATGCAAGCTGCCACTCACTGATAAGTAATATTTGATCAATGTCCTTCGAAAGATAAAGCATTTATCACTATGCAATATCGCCATTTCTGTATTGATGCTGCCATCAGAGAAGTGCAAATTACCTTTTTCAAGGGCACTGATACAACACCATATCATGACAGACTCTAGCTTTTGGTAAAAGTCTGGATAGTCCTTTTTTGTCTTTGGTCCAGAAAACCCAGCATAATTTTTTCCCCAAAACTATGAGTGCTTCTCCTGTTCAGTACTTTTTGCACAAAATCAGGACTACAACCCCTAACTGACATCACCTGTTTCAAATCACATCATTATTATCTTTCGCATTAGCTATGTGGAAGGTACTGTGATGCACCGATTTTGGTTCTGCGGGAAATGGAGTGTGTGTTTGTCTGTCCGCAGTGCACGGGTACGCACTCGGTCCTAGTAAGCTGCTCAGTTTAGCAAGCCACCGATACACTGAATCTTAAATTTAGATAATTAGAAGTTCAACTTCGTCTTCAGGGTAGACAGCATGCATGTGTTCAAGACTTGAAAGTGCTAAGATTGTACATTTTGTATAGTTTTCCCACCAAAAGTAACATTTCAGAGTTGCATGTGACATTATATATCTCACTTGGTGCCATGCAAAAGGTCAGTGAACAAACTGTGTACCAGTCATTTGATTCTTTTACTTTATTACATGGCCCTTAATTGCCCCAGTCTCAGCTTTTTTGGAATTAGTTGCGCACACAAATAAAACAAAGTTGACCAGATAAACATGGGATATCTTGAGTTCATACTGTTTGCAATGAAATACAATTTTAAATACATTTACAAATTACCACATTCTTTTCCATTTGCATTTTCCATACCATCCCAACTTTTTTCTGATTTTGGGCTCTGAGTAACCTTCAGTTCATGTTCCATTACAAAATAAAACAGGTGTTTAATTCAAAGTACTATAAAAGCAAAGAAGAGAGATTTACACATCTTACCAGACTCTAGGAACAATACTATAAAGTTTCTGCATTTGGCTTTAATGCCTGGTTTCCTTCACATCTGACATCAATCCCGGCTTTTTGATTTCTCGGGCACTGCTACCAGCAATACAAAGAACCAAATGTAGATGAGGCCATCTACTGGCTGAGTAGTATCAGTACATTGAGAAATAGCAGGTGTACGGCTGGCTGACCATCTTGGAGCAGTGTCAATAAACAGTAAAGTCCTGCATTCGTGCTTGAAGACTAATTTAGGTTGCTAATTTGAACATGTTGAGCAGTGCAGTACTGTAGTTTCGGTTTCATAGATTGGGTAATCCACTTTTGACAAGCAAGGGCTTCAGTTTTGCCCCATCTCTTGGATAAGTCAAAGTTCTTATATTGGGATTATGCTGGCAGCAGGATTACTGGTCTGTGCCATGACAGTAAAGTTTGATAGATACATGCCATCATCTGCATATTTCTTATGAAAACTTAAGTGGCCTGGTGGTAGGTGCTGGATTACTGATCCCAAGGTCGGGGGTTCAAGCCCCACTATCAGCGGGTTGTCACTGCTGTCCCCCCAGTG
>JAOUQZ010000035.1:20879813-20891526 GCA_028564935.1 Neosilurus hyrtlii
TGTTTATTCTTTACATTCTGGACAGTCGTACTAAGCATTTCACTACATATTGTACTGTGTATAATTTGTATGTGACACATAAATTTGAATTTGATTTGATTTGAATTTGGATTTTATTATTATTATCATGGCTGGGCAGTGTACAAAGCCCTCACAAGCACAGAGTTGGAGTTTGAGCTGAAGGTTGCATTTGATCCACTACATATTGAATTTCCTCGATAACTGACATCACTGTAAAGTTTTCCTCGAGTGTTCTTGTGGCTTGATGTGTGTAACTTTAAGTGTTGATTGTTTTGCTCTGGGCCCACGCTGACACCCAGAGCACCATGTCTGACACCTCATCACAACAACGCCGCGCTTTCCCACGTGCTGCCCGCCGTGTAATTAGAAGCTGAAGTCAGATTACAGCTTTACACCGAGGAGCGGTTCTCTCACACTGTGCGCGCCACCACCGAACATGCCCACTCCCGTTACCCGGAAGTAAGCAGAATTCCCAAAGATGGCGGAGCAAGGTCCAATGGCGATAGCTATGCGGCTAAGAAATCAACTCCAGAACGTTTATAAACTTGATCCTTTAAGGAACGAGGTGAGTAACGCCGACTCGTCGAGGCACGGGGCAGCGGCTCGTGCACGGAATTAAGCGAGTGCTCGTGATACGACATAAAGAGAGCTCGCGCGGCTCGCGCACTCGTCCGGACTGCGGGGAAGCGACGCGGACTGCGCGAGCATGCAGCGGCTTTGCGCAGGCGTGAGTGAGGATGATCCGAGCGTGCTGTTGTTCGCCGTGGCGAGGCTTTTTCCTTTTTTTGTTGTTGTTGGCTTTGTTTTCTCGGGGGTCCGGGGATTGTTTCACGCTTTGAGATTCGTGAATTTGTGATTAAGTCGGAAAACCTGCCCGTGTTACGCCTGAATTTCTGTGTGAGAGGTCGAGAGAGCGGGTCCATCCTCGCGACGGGCGAAGATTGTTCTGTTAGCTGGTTAGCACGACCGAACAAGTGCATCCATGGGCGTCAAAGCCGCCGCCTCCTCCTCTCCTCTCCTCCTCGTGTGTTGATTTTATAACTGTATTCCGACCGTGGAGTGAACACGACAGCGGTATATCACTCGTGTTATGCTGTTAAGATGCTTCTCTAGCTCTGTACTCCGACCCCGGAGCTTGTCGACGCTTTACTCCGACCGCGGAGGCTGCGCGAGCTCCACGCTTTCAGCATTTCCTTCCAGCGTGCCGCGTGCAGCGACGCTTTCATGATCCGCGCTAAGCTAAACACGCGTGCACGGCGACGCTTTCATGATCCGCGCTAAGCTAAACACGCGTGCACGGCGACGCTTTCATGCCGGGAGTGTCTGATCTTTGGTTAGTCCTACTTTTTGCTGTTGCTGCTGCTGTTGTTGTTGTTGTTGTTGTGCAGTTCTCAAATGGCCCGCGCTCCACGTGGAAATGTGTTTCCTTTTTTGCTCTTAGTCCGTGGTGGTGTCTTTTATTTATTTACGTGTTTATTTATTTATTTATGTAGCCGTGTCTTCAGGGGGGAATCACAAACCTCACTCAAAAAGTGCCTCCAAGTCGCGAGACGATCTGAAGGACTAATTTGCATATGAATGGAATCCTTATTTCGAATCGTACCACGTGTTTTATTAAGAGCGAATCCTTCTAAAGATCTAAAGAACACACTTAATAGGTTTTTTTTTTGTTTTTTTTCATTCTCTTTTCTTTTAATTTCTCTCCCGAACGCAGAAGCTGTAGTATATCCAGGAAACGGGGCCGCGTGTTGCTACGCAACGCACAGACTGACATCCCATAGTATGTGATCGGTGTCACTGTAATGAACACAGTGGGAGGGATACAGTGGCATGTCCCAGTGCTACTGTATTCAGTATACAAGGTGTGGTGGCTACACTTTTAATGAAGAAAAACTTGCATTCCATTGACTTTCCATTTTCTGGTGGGGATCAAAGCAGTGCAGCCGGTCTTCTTCTTCTGTTATCCTGGGTTTACACTGTCTGCGATTCTCTGCGATTCGATTTATGAGCACACCTGGAGTACAATTGGGGTGTAAAAGGAGGCAGGGTGCATCCAAGAGCTGAAACTTGAAGTTCATTAAAGTCCCCTACGACGACGCATCAAGGTCTGTTAAGGTCTACTACAATTCCCATGTTCTGTCACGATTGGCGTCAAAGCGTAATCATGGCGGCGATATATTTTACAGCCAGAACTTTTGCCACAATCAGCTCGATCATCACGATTCCACCAACTTCCCTCAACATCATGGCGCTTCGATCCCATGCCCCCCTCCATGCTGATCATAATTCTCTCAATTTGTGGCGATCGCACACATGGTGTCCCAGTGTAAACCCAGGGTTTGTTGTCGCAGGACTTCTGTCGTTTGCTTTTCACATCTGGAACAGTCTCGGAACAAGTTCCCTTTGAATGCAGACATCATTCTGCTCAGGTGGTTTCCACTGCATGTTTGACTGCAATTTTTTTGGTTCCAAGATCGTACTGAAAAATGAATGCCTTGCTCTTTGTGATCATGTTTCTTCTAATAATTCGGTTTGTTCAAAAAAATCAGCACATATTTGCTTCCAGTTTTCTTTTTCTAATTAACCCCCAGGATATTATGGGTGTTGGGGGACCTTCTGTAAACATTTCAAGTCCGGGCCAGAACTTGATTGAGATTTCTTCATCAAACCTGGCACTTGCATCAGTTAGGCAGTGTAGTAGAGCCTTTTGATATTTTGGGCTTTCTGTAATTTAAATTGTGTTTTCATGGCAATCAATATTAGCATGTAATAATAGGCGTTGTGTTCATTTCCAGGCCAGAACTTGAGAACCGTATGTGACGACCTTACCACCCCCTCACATAGTCATCACTATGGCTGTCCGTCTGTAATCATTTCAGTTCCTGGCCAGAACGTGGCACTTACTTCTATTCGGCAGTGTAGTGGTGCTTTTTGATATTGTGGGATTTCTGCAGTTCATATGTTCTGCCGTGTGCAGGCTGGGGGTTGTCATCTCCTGATGACTCTTTTTGATCTTTGGGACAACCTTTACTCAAGCAGAATGTTGTCATGTTCAGATTTTTGTGCTAATTTTCCCCTTTAGAACAGTCTCTATATATGATTGATGGAGACCTTTCCTGCTGTCATACTGATGCCAATGTCACCTTTCCTGCTGTCATACTGATGCTGAGTCGTCTATCATTTCAAATGATTTGTTCACATTTAAATGATTTCTTCACGTTTTTATTGCCTATTGATCACTGTAAAGTAAGGTAATGTCTGCTGGGTTTTTACTCCCGGGCCTACTCTCTGATCAGGTTGGAGCTTATCCCCAGTTTCCACAGCATGAAGCACCTAGGGCTCAACTCCTCCTGGGTGGGACGCTAGTCCATCACAGGTTACCTTCCCAGTATTTTTACTGGTACTCATTTATACTGCTGGGTGGACAGAGGCACACCTGTGCCCAAGGGTCCGTGCCCAAGGGTCTAACAGGGATTTGAACTCACGAGCTCTTGATCATGAGCCCACCACCCTAACCACTACACCATCGGCCCCGTTGGTCAATGTAATCCATCTTGTGTACCAACTTGCATATTTAATAGCCCCACCACATAAGCAGTCTTAACACTGCTCATCTGATCAGTTAGTGCAAATAAGTTCTGTAGAAATTTGTAGAATTTCCTCTAAATGCTTGTAAATGCATCCAAGAAGAGATTTTAAAAGCAAGATCGGAGATGTGGGTTGATGGGACACGGCAAATTTGCCAGCACTCTACATGTGTGTCTGTAGAGGGTGAATCCTCCCCAACAGCATGTTCATTTCTGAGCTCTGTCTTTTTATTGTCTCATTTAACAGGAAGAAGTAAAGATAAAAATCAAGGACCTGAATGAACACATTGTGTGTTACCTATGTGCAGGATATTTCATCGATGCTACAACTATTACTGAGTGTCTTCACACCTGTAAGTTTCATGCCCGCCTGGTGGGACAACACTTAAACCTTTTTTACTTGCTAAATTAACAAATGTTGTAATATTAAGAAATGCATAATAGTTTTGAACATGTTCTACCAGCTCTTTAGAGTCTTGCTTGAGGAACTGTTGCAATCAGGTCCCTATCACTATACCACTATTCTGACAGGACTGCATGTTCATGCTGGCTATTGACAGTCGAATCATCTTATCACAGGATCCCAACCCTTCTCCTTTTCACACACACACACACACACACACGCACACACAGAGTTAATTTTAGGAATGTTTGCTGATTAGCTGATGAATTGAATCGGGTGTTTTGGGAGCAGGGGTAACTCTAAAATGTGCAGGCTCTGCGTACTCCAGGACGACGGTCGATAACCTATGCCTTGTTAAATATACACACAGTTACAGAAGCAGGTCAGATCTTGCAGGTCATCTGTCCTACAGTTTTCTCATTGGTCCTAGTGTTGGTAGCACATCCTGCTTCATTAAGCGTTGTCATAGAGAACATAACAAGAAAACATAACTCCCGTATATCCCACAGTTCAGACTTTTTCCCGAACATTCCAAAGTATGTCCTGCTCCTGCACGGTTATTTATCTTCTTTCACAGAGGCAGAGAACATACAGGGCAGGGAATTATATACACTGCCAAGCAAAAACAAAGTGCTGTTTGGAGTTAAATAAGCAAATTCTTAAGAGTGTTTACATAATTACTGCAGCGGTTAATATTTTTAATCTGGCAACACTTCTTTTAACCCTAACATTGAAAAGCTTGTTATGTTTTTAACAATTATGTTGGCAGATGTGTCCCCTGTTTGTGGAAAAGATGTTTGCATATTTGCAGAATGATTACATTATAGATCTGCATCAAGCAAGCAAGCAAATAAATAAATAAATAAAACAGCTAGGGAACTTACCTACTTGAGTGGAGTTGGGTTACAGTTCATCCAACACATTATTAAAACCTGGAAGAACTGAAATGATTTTACAGTTACAATTAAAAATAGACCACGGGTTCAGATGCTGCTGCTGAAAGGCCCATTTCATAATATGCCAGTGTATCATAATATGCCAGCTTCAGCGTGTGGCAAGTAAATGTCCAGAAACCTAATATACAGTTTTAGCAACTCTGTGACCTTGAAAAGTAAGTCAAGGTCACTCACACATTAACTCATAATACTCATAGTAGTGAGCCAGCATACCAAATTTGTAAGCCCCAGCTTCAGCGTGCGGCAAGTAGACTTACGAAACTTAAGTGTGACTGACGGAGGGACGGACACCCATTCCTAAAGCTTCCGAGGGACAGGAGCTAAAAATACCTCCAATGAGTACCACATTGGTCCCTGATGATTTATTTATCTGGCCTTAATAAAGTTGGGTATTTTATAATTTCAAACAAAGACATGAAAGTCAGGGGTCTTTGTTTAAAGACATTTTAAACCATTTAAAATTTATGCTGATGTGAAAAATGTCACAGTAAAGAGGTACAATGTTAAGTAACCATCATAGCCAAACCATAAGCGGGAGCCTATTTCAGCTGACACTGGGCAAAGGCAGGGTAAACCCCAGACAGCTCTCCAGACCATTGCAGGACCAACACACGCAACCTTCACACGCATACCTGGGGCAATTTGGAGCATCCAATTAGACTATTTGGACTGTGGGTGGAAACCGAAATACCTGGAAAAAATCCATGAGCTCAGGACTGGAACCCAGTTGCTTTGAGGCCAATGTGCAAAACACTACACTACTACCCTACCACCTACTATCATACCCTGCTATACATGACAATAAGGCTAATACAGTGGTAGATATAGGGCTATATTGCTATCCTGTGTAATGTGCAGCTGAATACAACAGTAACTTCTTAATGTCGCAAATTACCAAGTGCAAGTTCAAGTCCATTCCTTTTGACATCAGCTCAAATGCACTCACCAAAATACACAGGCCCAGAAACTATAATGTAAGATACAACAGGAAGACGTTTTGTGAAATGAATGCAAATGCTTAACACTGACACATGAGTAACACAGCAAAAAATCCCTTTTGGAATGACTAGGTAATGCTGGCTAAAATTCTCCATGCTAAAATTCCAATGCTAGACCATGTTTTTCTCTTAATGAGGGTGGAATCAAGAACTGGATGTATTATATCAGTCTGGAGCTAGAGAAAGCCATCCAATTTTTGTCTTTCTATCTAGTCGTATGGCAGAAGCTTAAAAGCTTTTACTGAGACTGATATAGAGATAATGTACAACCAAGAAGGCAAAGTGATAAAAGGTATTAAAAAATTCATGCTGTTTTATAACGTATTAACAAGTTAGACATAAAGCTGCAATTTAAAAAATCACCAACAGGAGTGACCAGTTGTACGAGTGATGACTCTTCAAGTTTTGAAAATTAATCGAAACAGGCAATTTTAACAATCATCATAATTATAATGATGGTTATCATATTTATATAATCAGTCAAAAGCAGCTTTAATTAGTATTGGGTTGCAAAAACATGCCTAACTTATAGTTGGAGGTTCCGGGTCATCTTTGATTTCCTCCAGCATATTAACTGTATTATCGATTTTTTTGACTGTAATCGATGTGTTCAGATAAAATCTTAATTTAATATTATTTACAATTAAATTAACACCTTTCTACAACGCACACGCTGGAAATTTTTTTCTTTATTAAAAAAGCTGCATAGAAGTAAATTGATTACCAAAACTTCAACTGAAAAACTTGATTTACTCTCTTACCTCACATTTTGTAGTATGAAAGGAAAACTTCTACAAATAGGCATAAAAATAATTGTGTCCGTGCCTTTTCCTTCGCTAAGTATTCACTGCATGTTTTTAGGTAATTCCAACAGTCCGGTTTAACGCCAAAAGAAGTTTTGATCTGGTGTGAGCTGTTAAAAATAACAACAAAACCTGATCTTAAGAGGCTACTGGTGAAGCTGGTTTGGGTAAAGACCAGTGCAACGTTCACAGACACGGTACATACAGTGACAAGCACAAGGGAATGAACTTAAGATTTCTCCCTTTAGTTCAAGTTTGTTCAGTCAGCCAAGATAATGATGGTGAAAGTGCCTGCTTTCATTTCAAGTGCTCATTTGCTTCTGTAGTTTTGCTTGGGAGCTACATGGTAAATGTAGTTAACAAATACTGATCTAGCTACCCAAAAAAATCTAATCATTCTCCCCTAAAACGCAATTCGGAGGATAAACTGATTGAAAGCTTCAGTAAATGCATTTATTACCCCCGTTCAAATCGGTGTTAGTGAGTCATTCTGTCAAATTCTGACCACTGCAATTACATTTTCAATTTAAGTCACATCCACAGTTACATTTACAATTTCACTTACTGTTCCAACTGTAATTACATCCGCAATTACAATTTCAATTACAGTTACACTCACATTTACATTATTTTTTTTATTTTTTTATTTTTTTACATTTATAATTGCAGTTACATCCACAATTATATTTGCAATTTCAATTACAGTAATTACCAATTTTTTTTTTTTTTGCTATACTGTATTAATCCTGCAAGGGAAACTATTGCCTCTGCATTTAACTCTGTCAAAGTGAGCACCCAAAAATGGAAACAGTGAGCGCACACACACACACACACACACACACACACACACACACACACACACACACACACACACACACAAGAAGCAGTTGGCTACCACACACTGGGTGACTGGAGATCAGTTAGGTGCCGGGCTCTTCAGCCATGGAGGTGGAGGAAGGGAAGATGCAATCCTCCTCGGGAATCAAGCCAGCGACTTTTTGGTCCCAGAGCTGCTTCTCTAACAGTTAGGTTACGGCTGCCCCCATATTACATCCACAGTTCGTTTACAATTATGTTCAAAATTACGTTTAGATTTTTCACTTACAAATACAATTACAATTTAATTCAGTAATTACAATTATATTTTCAATCATTTGCGATTACAAATAGATCCACAATTATATTTTCACTTACAATTACTTTTCCAATTTCAAATACATCCACAACCACACATGCATCCACAATTACATATTCAATTACAATTATGTTTACAATTACTATTCCAGTTACAGCCACAATTACAAATACATCCACAGTTACATTAACAATTTTAATTACTTTACAATTTTAATTACATCCACAACTACAAACACATCCACAATTAGTTTCAATTACAGTTACATTTACAACTTCAATTGCAATTACAAGTACTATTCCAATTACATCCACAATTACAAATACATCCACAGTTACATTAACAATTTTAATTACTTTACAATTTTAATTACATCCACAACTACAAACACATCCACAATTAGTTTCAATTACAGTTACATTTACAACTTCAATTGCAATTACAAGTACTATTCCAATTACATCCACAATTACTTTTAAATTTCAGTTACATTCTCAATTACAGTTACATTTACAACTACAAATAATTACACACAATTATAATTACAGTCACAATTACATTTACAATTACTATTACTTTTCACATCCACAGTTACAAATACATCCATAGTTTCAATTATGATTTCAATTACAATTACATCCACAATTGCCTTTACAATTACAAACACATCCACAATTGCAGTTAAATTTTCAGTTACATTTACATTCACAATTCACAAAAACAGAGTTTTTAGGACAGACGCACTTCCACGTTCTTGGTAACATGAGAAGGTGTAATGATTGTATACAGCTATGCCATAACAGAAACTAACTTGTTCATGACCACTTAATGTAGATGTAAATAATTGAATACATTAAAAAGATTTAATCACTGACAAATTGCTCGCGAAATAAAACAATTCTGGACATCCTATCATTAGACCAAAATCAACAACGTGGTGGTAAATCATCACACCAACCATCTGCCTAAATAGTAACCCACCTATTGGGTTTGTTTTACTGATTAAAAATAATAATAATAACCACATGCCACATAAAATATTATATAAATATGACAAAATAACTATTAGGGCATTTATAGTTATGTAACATAGTTCTTGTGCATGTCCACATAAACTTTACACACAGTGCCATGACATATTTACAAATATGAAAAATGTACATCATAATAGGAATAAACAAAGATGTATTTACAAAACAAGCAAAAGAAATGAACCAGACACTACAACTTAAAAACATTCGTGCATTGTCACGGTGCTGCATTCATACCCTGAAACTTTTAATTCTGATTCGCCACTCAAGTAAGTGATTTTCTTCTAGACACACAGCAGATTAGTACCAGTGATCTGACTAAACAAAGCCATTAGCTTTATTGATTAATTTTTTGTATTAACTCCCGCCCCTCACGAGCTATAGGAATGGGTTCCGTCCTTCTGTCCGTCCGTCACTCTTTAGTTTCTGGACATTTACTTGCTGTGTGTTGAAGCTGGGGCTTTCAAACCTGGTATGCTAGTTCACTACTATGAGTGCTAGGATGAGTTTGTGTGTGAGCGACCTTGATCTACTTTTTTAAGGTCACAGAGGCAAAAACTGTATATTAGGTTTCAGGTCACAGAGGCAAAACTTATAATATTAGGTTTTGCTCACTGAATTACTTTTGTTTTTTTTACTATTAATTTATGGCACACTTGTAAGGTGCCTTATTGTGTTGTTAATTGCTTTTTTTTTCCTTTCCCCATCCAGTCTGCAAGAGCTGCATTGTAAAATACCTCCAGACCAGCAAATATTGTCCAATGTGTAATATTAAAATTCATGAAACACAACCTTTACTAAATCTTAAGCTGGACAGAGTAATGCAAGACATAGTTTACAAACTTGTTCCAGGTCTACAAGAAAGTAAGTACTCCCTGATTTGCATTAGAACAATAATATTTAGTAATGGGCTCATGAATTCCTAATGACATCCCCCTCCCACACCCACCTTGTTTCACAGGTGAAGACAAGAGAATCAGGGAATTTTATCAGTCAAGGGGTCTTGAGCGTATAATACAACCATTAGGAGATGGTAAGCAAGTCCCTGTTAAAGATTAATGTAAAACAAAATTGGCTTGTCAGGTGTGAATGTTGTAGACACGTCTGACTAGAAGTTTCTATTTGCTGTTTTATCTTTTTTGCCTGTGGATGTCATATGCCTGATTCTGGTTTACTTTCAGATCTTACATTAAGAGCCTGAATTAGGCTTAAGGTTGAAATACTTTGCATACAACAAATCACTGTATTTGACCTTATTTATATTTATATACTATTGTATGAGCCAAATAAAACGGCCCACATGAAAAGGTCTTGCACACTTAAGACTGTTTTTGTGCTCTGAACTAAATGTCGGGACTGAGCTGAAATAGAACACATCAGTACAGGGGTTAATATTGACAAAATTACCATTAAAAAATTTTTTTATAAAAAATTTTATGGGTAGCTCAGCTACTGGTTAAAATTATCCTGAACCATGCAAGGCCCTTGCTGGTGTCATGATGGGAATGCTAACTCTCTCTAATCAGAGGTGAGTTACCCACCTCCGCCCGCCCCTGCTCTTAGGAGTCTAAGAGTTTATTTTTAAATACATGATGATCACAACTCCGCATTTACAGGAATATATGTCAAACACTTTGTCCCATTTTTGGCGTTTCATTTCTTTTTTTTTTATATGCAGTGGGTGAGGTTAGGTTCAGGGTTGGCATGAAACTGCAGTTTGTATTTGTTTAAAAATCAGTAGTAATTGGACTTATTTTTTTTACTTTATGGATTAAATACAAAAGAAATTCAATTCCCCTGTTTGATGCACAGTCTCACTATATATACACACAGTTGAAGCTGTTTTTTAGTGCAAACTGTTCTGATGCTGCTGACATCAGAATGTTGCTGTTGTTCTGGTACATGATCACTTTAAAGTGCATTAAGCAAGAATTGACCTTTTTACATGATTAGGTTTGTTATAGTTAAGTGGGTTTAAATTTTTGAACGAAATTGCCTATGATTACAAAGCTCCGCTCATGTACATAGGTGCGCCCTTATTTATTATACAATAGTCATTTCTATGTAAAGTGAAAGGCTACAATCAGGTCTCACCTCATGTGCATGTCAAGTTTTTAGGTCTGAGGAGATGGGCGGAGCTGTATAGTAAATCTGTTTCAGAAATTTTAGACCAAAAAAAAAAATAAAAAGCTCTGCCATAAAAAAAAAATGCACCAGTTCAAAAAAGCAGCCTCACTTTTTTTTTTTTCCACTTCAGTTTAACCTGTAACCTACATTATTTATATTCAGGTAATGTCATATTTTGTGTCATTGATCTTTAATTTATAATTTTTTTTTTTTTGAATGATGCAATGTTTTATTGCTTTCACTGCCCATCCATGCATTAAAATAGATAGTAAAACTTGTTTCCAGTTATCTGGGTTAACAGGTTTTTTGTTTTAGATAATATTGCTTTCATTCTGACAGCATTTTTTAGGCTACTCTTCTGGTGATATCAAGTGAATTTTAAGCTTTAAAATCTATAAGTAGGATAAACAGTTTGTTAATTGCTTATAACTGAGCTTTGCTAATCAGCAAATCTTTGTAGTGCCACATCTGGCTTTGAGTTCTGACCGTTTTCTTTTTATTGTTCTACATGTAAAGATTTCCAGTATAAGCTATTTCATTACTATTTTAAACAATACAGTATAATGTAGGCTATGTGTTTATATATATATATATATATATATATATATATATATATATATATATACATACACACACACTCACCGGCCACTTT
>JAOUQZ010000035.1:20897964-20914616 GCA_028564935.1 Neosilurus hyrtlii
ATATATATATATATATATATATATATATATATGTGTGTGTGTGTGTGTGTGTGTGTGTGTGTGTGTGTGTGTGTGTTAAAGACGTGTATATATTTATATTTCATTATTTTAAGACAATCTCTTGCAGTATTCCGGTTCAGTCCAAATTAAATATGTAATATAACATTATTTTTATAGTAATAATAATCAATGTTCTACCACATCTGTTTTCATGCGTCCATCATGGCTAAACAAACTGTTGGCCGTACAGTAAAAATGTTATGGCCTGCAGTGGAATAGTTAATGCGTGACGCCCCATTAATTTGCAGGCTATATTAATATTGATGCACCGAAGGGCAAAATAAAACCCGCTCGCAAGAGCTGCAGAGAAATCAAGTCTGTACATACAGTAGACACATCAGCAGGGCTGACTACATGTACTCTGCGGGAGAATTTGCGCCAGTGAATTTACTATAGCCAATCCAAAGCCGTTTCAGGAAATAAGTTCAATGATTTTCTGAAATATACGCAGGGCCAGAGGAATATCTCACAAGAGAAATACCAGAGCTGTTGGGTTTTACTTTTACTTTCCCCGCAGTGCGGAGTTGTTTCTGGCTGCTTTGGCCTTCTTCCCTCCCAGCCATGCGTTCACAAAAATCTACTTGACTTTTCAACCCCTACTATTCCAAGCCATTAAGTCAATTGTGTGCTGCACCGCTCTGGATTCTTCCTGGGCGAAATGTCTTTGCCTTGATCTGCTTACAACTGATCCAAATGAAGCGAAAGATATTGAGCAGAAGGCCATTCCGTTAGCGCGGATACGGGGCGAGAGACTGAGGGTGAGAGAAAGAGAGCGAGTCCTCCCATTTCTCTGGGCTTCCCACTGAGATTTATTCATTAGGAGCCCCCATGTTAATCCATTGCTATTCATGGGCGTTTTCAACACACGCATTTTAAAGGGGCCCCAGATGCGCGACTCAGACTGTTTATACGCAGCAAAGGCGGGTTAACCTAATCAATCATGCTGACTAGTTTGGGTTGGGGAAAATTCGTAAACCATATGTCCAGAAGGGGAAAGCAAGCTTTTTGTTGCCAGGCCTCGAGCTCAAAAGTCCTCGTGACAATTGTTTTCTTTTCTTCCCCTTTCCTTTTCTTTGCTTTTCTTTTACACAGCCCATGAGTGTGTGTTGATGGGGGGCTTGTTCAATTGTCCCTAATTGAACTCCAGCCACTTAACCACTCAACACAGAATGTGAATCTGTTAAAATCTAGCGACTGCTTGGTTAAGAAAAGGGGGAAAGGCCCATGCTGTGTAATGCTAATCCTCCATTTTCGAAGACTCAACTAGCTCATTATCCTATTTATAGACTACTCCAGGATTTTAAGAAAGAAAAAAAATGACAACCGTTTTTTTTTGTTGAACATGATGCAGGCTTGCACACTGAGGCTCATGTGTTATCACTTCAAACTTCAAGAAACAATCTGAAGTATCATATAACCTTTATTTACATAAATGGTGATTAAATAGAATGTTACAATAATTTTATCGCGTAAATGCATCATAAGTTGTTTTATACACACATCCTTGCCCCCCTGCTATTGGATAATTTGGCTATTAAATTCTTTTCAAAAGTTTTGAGCAGTGGCTTTCCATCCAAGGACCAGTCTTACAAATAGATGAATTCATTAACACCGGGAAAATGTGCCAGCAGTTGAAATTGGAAATAATTTCTTTTATCGAAATGGCAAATAAGTGACACCTTTCTTGACATTGTATAAATATAAATATGACTATATACATTTGTGAAGTTCGTTGAAAAATCCCATTTGGCAGATGCGTATCATTAGCAGCTAGAGCAGTAATGGAGTTGGTGTGATGCTGAAGAACTGCGTAACGAAACGATTGCACGAGTTTCCCTTTAGATTATGTGGCATAAAACAAACCTTTCAATGGACATACACGTGTTGCGTTCGTGATCTTGTACCACAATCACTAATCAATTCTTCAATCCTACTGAATGAAAATGTACTCCTTTTCAGCTCGTCGTCAGTCGTGGAGGCTTTTACAATCCTTGCAATAAATTAAAACGTGGGAGAAAAGAGAGAGAAAGAAGGAAGGAGGGGGGCATCCTTTCATTTTTCAGTTCTTTCGTAGAGTTCAACATTTCGTGCAAAAGTTGTCTGGATAAAAACGGCTATTGTGCTGCTGTAGAGAGCAGTAAAGACACTGCAACGTCGTCAGCACAGAAAACAGACACCCGGTACGGAAAACTACTGGGGCTGGATTTCAATCGTCCACTTCGATCTCTTCGTCCTCTTCGGAGAACTCGTCCGTAGTTTGGCCTCGGGATGAAGGCGGCGACTGAGGGAACACTCTGAGGCCGTGCGCTGTCGGTGACGCGCTCGGTGAGATCGGGGCCGAGCCGCCGTGCGCATCGTCCATGTCCTCCATAGACACGAGCTTTTGCAGCGTCTGCGGGGGGATCTTCTTCAGCGACTCCACGTCCGCCTTCATCTCCTCCAGGTCTCTCTTGAGCTTAGCTCGTCGGTTCTGAAACCAGGTGATGACCTGTGCATTGGTGAGGCCAAGCTGCTGCGCGATCTGATCTCGGTCGGCCGGTGAGAGGTACTTCTGGTACAGGAAGCGCTTCTCTAACTCGTAGATCTGGTGGTTGGTGAAGGCCGTGCGCGACTTCCGCCGCTTTTTCGACACCTGCCGCTGGCCGAACGCATTAAGGTGCTCGCGACCTGCCAATAAAACAAAAGGAAATCTATGAAGCATGTTTGCTATCCGCTTCAAATGCTTTAATACCTGTGCTCATATAGGCGACTATGAACATGCGTGCGGATGTGCGTGTTAGGCCGCAGTTCTTCAGTCCAGCTGCAAAACATCTGCGCAGGACGCCTTCCAAATCAACCCGGCTATTAATTGCGATTGCATTGTCCAAAATATTTCAGAAGTCGATCAAATATTACGCAATAGTCTTTAACAAACCACATTGAACACCAACATCTCTCCAGTTGGATCAAGGACAGGGTGCAGTGTGGATCTCCTGCAGAATTTGTGATAATCTTAAAATAGGCTTAGGAAATAGCCTAATAAATCAAATTATATATATATATATATATATATATATATATATATATATATATATATATATATATATATATTACATTCAAGAAAGTGCATTCAAATGATCACCAAAGTAACACTTGAGAAAGTAATTCATTTTATATTGAACTATGGAATAAAATCCTATAGAGTTATTATTCACAGAAGGATTATTGTACTATGAGCCTACAAGTCGTGGGATTTCGCATCATTTATTCTGAGAATTTAAGTAAATGTCACATTCGAGATAAAATTAGCGTCCTGAGAGAGAGAGAGAGAGAGAGAGAGAGAGAGAGAGAGAGAGAGAGAGAGAGAGAGAGAGAGAGAACAAACAACTTTTAAATCGTTTAAAAACAAACATGACAGCTGGAAAAGATCTAACACGAATAAGATAATACAGGGTTTTTCTTTTCCTTTTTTACCTTCTGCTGCCTGTATAACGCTGACTTCAAGCCCTTTAAAAGTTTTGCTTGCGAGCTCCTCCAGAGCGCATAAGGGTGAAGAGGGAGTGCTGAGGCCGTTCCGCACTGCGCTCGCTCCCGCTACCTTCTCGAGCACGCGCGGCGGACACAGACTCGTCACCGACTTCTTCACCGACGGCTTGTTTAAGATATCCTCAATGCTGAAAGGAGTGAGAGGCTTGTTGGAGTTAGCAGGGGGTGGCAGCTGATCTAAAGGACCCCGTCTCCTCTCCTCGCTGCCCGACTGTAACACCGAGCCTGCCTTCATGTCTTTACTGGAGGTCATGACAGTCCTATAAAAAGGTGTTGAAAAAAGTTTTCTATTATGAGCAGCAGCCGCGATCGCTTCTTTCTGCATAAAAAAAAACAAAAGATTTTTTCCCCCCAGGTTCGTATCGTTGTCTTTTTAAACAGGACTGCTGGTAATGTTCGCTCCGAGGTGTTTGTCCGAAAGCCGCATTGCTTCAGGAGTGCGCTGCGCTCTCACAGGCAGCCGAGCTCCAGTCCGCTCGCAGCAATCCTGCTTTTTCCGAGGAGCCCCATGAATTTGTTCGGGAAGTGAAAATGACACTGGCCACAGGGGACGAGTCGCTCCACACAAAAATAAGCCGAAGCGCACAAAAACAGCAGAGATCAAGCGACCGCTAACGAGTTGTTGTTGATTGGGCGAAGTTCAATTAGAGAAACTCTACGCCACTTGCTGACCCTCTGCTCCGTCTTAAAGGGCCAGACCCTAATAATTAATTGGACGCAAGAATAGGAGGAGTTTCCCCCCGCGGTGATGGCGAAGTTTAAAGAGAAGGGAGATGGCGAGAGATGTTTATACATCTGACACCCCACTCCTACTTAGGACGAACCACGTGCTCCACGCACCTCCATCTCTGGAAAAAAAGGAGAGTTTGCGCTCATTACAAGAACACCACCAGCGTTCCCTCGACTCAATTAGTAAAGACGATGTGTGCGTTCTTGCCAAGAAGCCCTGCAAAGTAGAGTGATTTCATTATTGCTGTGGCTAATTATTCAAATATCAGGCAGGATGTAAACCTATAGCCGTTCACCATTTCAGGGCTGTGAAATATAATAATAATAATAATAATAATAATAATAATAATAATAATAATAATAATAAATGATGACAACTTTTTGGAACGCGAAATGTCATCAGGTTTAACAGACACACAGGATAAGAATAATATCTAAATCAGAAATAACTTGATGAAACACTTTTAAATTTGATGACCTTATATAGATTTTAGAATATAATGTCGCATCATTTAAATCAAATCTTCAAAAATAGAGTGTATTTTCAACACAAGCGTTCATGCAAAACACACATTTTAAATAGCTCAAGATGATAATTCCTCAGCAAATGAAAGACAAAAAAGCGCGTGTGCGTATTCTTCTTGATAAATTCTTTCTTTCTTTCTTTCAATTTTTTTTTTACTGAATGCTTGCTTAAATGCAAATCGACAGAGACAGGGACAGTCTGGAGATGATTGTGTGTGGACATTTCAGGGCAGGTTTAAGTTTCCCCGCAGATGAGCACTATGATATTTGAAATATCACGCCGGTAACCGCGACTGCGGGACGGTTCGCGTCTCCTTTTACGCGCAGGTGAGACGCGGGACGCAGCTCGCGCTTCTCAGTTTTATATTTCTCTGCTTAGAATACTGAACACGTCCAACTGTAACGCTGGTGGTGCACTGTGTGCACGGTAACTCAGGGGACAGTGAGGAAGACAGGTAAGTGTCACTCATGGATTTAAAAGCTGCCTGAACTAACACTGCATTTAATTAATAATTTGATGCTAATATATTTCTGTATCTATTATTATTATTATTATTATTATTATTATTATTATTATTATTATTATTATTATGTAATAATACCGCATTTTATACCAAATGAGAACAGGTTGCAAATTTAGTGAATATGAAATTATATATATATATATATATATATATACTACAATTTGTTTCTTAACACATTGTAGCCTGTATTTGATTTATGTGAACTATGTTTTTATCGTTTTGTGGACTGGTTATTTGGAAAATAATTAGCAGACAATTACACACTGACATTAGTTTACTGACGTTACAATTCAGTGATTTTATATTCATTCGAAAAAACCTTCATAAGACATGAATAATAAAAATGATGCCGAAAAGTTCTGTTTTCTTTATAGAGCCGAGGCGAGTGTTTTTTTTTTTCATCCGCATTTAAATTCTATTTTAAGAGGGTGTGGGTACATTTATTGAAACAGATAGTACCAGGCATGACAGAGGAAAAAGGGTTCGTCAATAAAAAAAATAAAAAAAAACAAAAAATAAAAAAATAAAAAACAACACTGCATCCTGCTTTTAATAATCGTTCTTAGTGATAGATGTTTGCTTTACGCGAGCCGCCGGCGATGCAGTGACGAGTCCGCCGACACATTGCATTGTCCGTGCCAGGAGCACCATATGGTGACATGAGGAGAGGGACCAAAGCAAGCCAAAAGCACAGAAAACAGCAAAGTATTCTATTAGAGCACATCCACAGCAGTCCACGTGGGTGACACAAAACCCAGATGAATAACATGTTTTATAGGAAATGAATAACAATGCAACACACACGGGAAGGGGTGGGGGTGGGTGGTGGAAGGGGTGTTTAGGAATGGCCCACTATATATGAGATATAGAAAATATACATTCATAATTATATAATATAGCTATTTAAATTTTATTATGAAACTGAATTTACACTTTTTTTTAAGAAAAGATAATAGTGATTAAATCTCGGGATGAATATATTCAGGATAGTCCTATTTTATTTATTATTCATATGAATTAACAACAATATACTTACAACGCTGATGAATAAAACATACTGTCTATATTTTATAGGCTATTTTTCGATTTTGTTGTTCTGATGTTTAACAGGTGAGTCTCATCTAATCAAAACTATATTAAGCAAATCTGATATTCTCATATTTTTCACTAGTTAAGGTGGATAATACCTGTCACTCAAATAACCACAAAACTGATCCCGTTCATATTTAACATTTGCTGACCAACCTTTGAGGCTGGGCGGCTAAACCAGTATCCCAATTTGTTAGCCAGACGAAACTGCTAAAGCAGAGCCTGTGGAGCGAGACATGGGTATTACATCGCAATGTGACTGGATAATGTTTCTGATCCGGTGTCTGAAGGCATTTACGCGCCGACAATAGGATTCCCACAGCGAGACCAAAGCACCGCTCAACCCATTCAACACAGCCTTACATTTCTCTCCAGTGCTGTACACATGAGCCTTATTAACTCTATGGATAAGCCCAATGATACCTCTTCTGCAAGCATGTTGGAAATGATCTTTATAGCCACAGATCTTTACTGCACCACTAATTTGAAGGTGTTTCTTTGACTCAAACGTTAATTAGATGCAGAACACCTGACACCATCAATCATCCGATATAAACGTGGTTTAGTGTCTTCCTGTTCGGTGTGTCTGTGTTTTCTGGCTTTAATTTACATTCTTAAAACCACCAACAGCCTTAGATCATGTAAATAATATAGACGTATATTCTGATATACTGATCATGGCTAATGCAGCAAACTAGAATTATTGGTTTTTGCATAAACTACTGTTCTGTCTCAGAAAATGTGAGCTTTAAAAATATTGTATTCTAACCCTAACACTCATATAAGGTAGGTTATAGGGCAGTACACACACACACACACACACACACACACACACACACACGCACACACACACACACACACTCATCAACAACACAAAACACAAAAAAAGGTAAATGTACATAGCGCTGCAGGTGTCACTACTTTGGACAGCAATTTACTGTGCGTGTTCCTACGCAAACAACTGCACTACAGTACACACGTAGGACAGGGACACAAGCCTTTACTCAGTGGTGAGATGACATTATCACTGATGGTGTATGAGCTGGAAGTTCGAGCGCCGCTCGGTATTTCGATCATGAGAAATAATTCCATATAACCACAGGAAGATCTGAATGACGATTAAAGTGATAGCAGTGAAATTTCGAAATGTTGCTACATTAATGCCAGTAAAATATTCCAGCCAACCCAGATTATTTAATCCATTTAGCATTAATTCAGGAATAGCGGGCCTCTCCTGTGATCTGATGCTATTCAGTAACACAGTATTCTTCAGAGAATCCCTTATCTGGTAAACCAATGTGTACAACATGAGTAATCTTGCCATATCAGACAATATATTTATTATTTTCAATATTGCAATTAAATAATAGAGTCAGATATAGGCATAACAACAACAACAACAACAATAATAATAATAATCATAGTAATAATAATAATAACGACAGCAATAATAAAACACTACACATTATTGTTATTATTATTATTATTATTATTATTATTATTATTATATGTGTTTTATTTTTTTATTTATTTTTAGCAATTGTGGTCTTGGCAATTCACAAATAAAGCAATATCTTACTTATTAAAATTTAAATATCTACATGTTACGGATTTAGGAACCATGGTTTTGTATCCATCTGAAAAATACAAATAAAACTCGTTATTACCAAAAGTGCTGCTCCAGTGCATTAAATACCCATCAGCCACCTTATCCAATAATGCCTACAAACCCCGAGATAGAGAACCAATCAGATCGCGCTGTTCCTGTACTAAAGGCTCTTTATGGTATATCATATTGATCAGTGTTTTGGTGGACCTTCATTTAAACGGTAGGAGATCAAATAGTCGATCCAATAATACAGAGATTCCCACCACTGTCATTGGGTTGTTCTGGCGCGTGCGAGTTTTTTATTGGTTGACGTCACGCGCAGTAAGTGGCTTAATTAGCGGCGTTGGTGTGGGAGACGCTGGGGTTATAGCTGAACGCTTCTCCTGCACCTCGGTGTAGCAACTATTAAAATTATTGCGGTCGCCCGCTGATTTTACATCCCTCGCCGCTTTTGAAGGCGCTATTTAGTAACCTGTTGATGTTTTTTTCTTTCAGTGGATGACAAATGTTTGGACTCCCGACCGGGCGCCCTCCGCCTTCTTTCTAAGGTGCGGACAAACGGTCGCGCGCTCGTCAGCCCCCGCCGCATCAGAGACCCGGACCTCCGAATCAGACGCGCCACGGTTGGCTTGAGATCATAACAAAAAAAAAAGAAAAAAAGAAAAAAAGAAAACAAGAGTAAATAAATAAATATATAAACCCTGTGCAAACCCCTGGAGCTTTTTAAACGCTCGCTGTGCTCCCAGAGTGAACACAGGAAGGAATACCACTGAGCACCATTGATAAACAGTCATTACCTTAACCTACATTTCCGTGCAAATCTGCTGAACGGGGAGCGCATAGCGCATGCGCGAATACCTTCTCTAGCTTAATTACTACACTGCAATAAGCCAGAGGTAATTTGTCACCCCCAAATTTCAGTTTGAATAAGCATGCTTAATTATGGCATACGCATGCTACAGTGCATACATTTATACTATAGACTGTATTAACTGTATTATACCACAATCAATGTTTTACATTTACAATTTAAAAAAAAAAAGAAAAAACTATGAAAGTCTATTTGCTTAGCGCATGTGGAACAGCTCTCACTCCGAGCTTCCGTGTCCTGCAGAGTCCTCGTGTTATCCTCACCTGAATGGCCATCATACTGATTATAGACAGCTGTGCACAGAGGTGGAGCCTAAACTAATGCGTCACCAGGACATAACATGTCAGTTTACCTATGTCAAGTACAGTGTTATTTACCTATTAACATGCAGTGCATTAATGCACTGGCATTGAGAGTGTGTATTTCAATATGTAATCCTTAATTGTGTATAGCCAGTGTATAACTGTAAATATATTTTTACAATTAAAACAACAACAACAACAATAATAATAATAATAATAATAATAATAATAATAATAATAATAGGTTTTAATAATAAAAAAATGATAGTAGTCAAAATCATTTTTAACTTTTTAAATCCTAATCAGAGAATATAAAAGTAGCCCTGGAAAGAGACCCTGAAAGCCTGGAAAGACAATTACCTTTTAAATCATTGTGACCTCTGCTCCACGCACACACACAGGAGATGGATGCTGGCCTATGGTGAGTAAATGAAACGAAGGGGATTGATCAAAGCGTACTGATGATGACGAAGAAGAAGAAGATGATGATGATGATGATGATGATGATTCCTCCGTACAGTCCCAGGAAGAACGAAGCCGTGTGATTGTTCAGAGGACATGGCGTTTGCCTCAAAAACTTGTTTTTGAGCGTCCATAGGAGAATATATCCAGAAAAAGGGGAAATGCCAAAAGGAAATTTGCTGTGATTCCACTGCTGATATGAAGAAATAAAAGTAACAAAAAAAAGTAATTTTAGAGTGTCTTTTATTTTTCATTTTGATTCGTGATTAAAGATTTTGTCGATGTGTCCAAAAAATAGGCACTGGGAAGAGCGCTGTGATAAAAGTAAAGAAAGAAAGAAAGAAAGAAAAAACTAAAGGAAAAATGTTTGCAACCTTATAACATTGTATAATAACCACAGTGTTTGCAGTGATTATAATTATATTTATTAATTATATATATTAATTATAATTAAAATGTAGTATTTGTTGTAGTAGTAGTAGCAGTAATAGTAGTAGTAGTAGTAATAATAATAATAATAATAACAAAAGCAAGCTCATTATTATGATTATTTATTTATTTAATTTATTATTATTATTATTATTATTATTATTATTATTATTATTATAGTATTATAGTTATTGTTGTTGTTGTTGTTGTTATTATTATTAGTGGCCGCTATATATTTTCTTTAACCTACTGCATCATTTGAAATCATTTATGCCACAGTTAGGCCTATGTTACTTTGAAAAAAGAATGTTCTCATTATACATGGCCCCATCATCATTATAGCATTATATCATTATATTTGCTTCTGTGATATACTGGAGACAGTGATGATTACGATGATGACGAAGACGAAGAATAATAATAATAATAATAATAATAATAATAATAATAATAATAATAATAATAATAATAACAACAACAATTTTATTTATATCTTTTTTTCTTATCAGCTCCTAGTGGCTTGTAGTTTTGTTTAATTCATGTTGAAATCTCCACTCAGAGCAGTGCTATGAAAATTGGGTTCAAAATATAGGCTTCAGGATTGCTGCATTCTCTTTTTGTAGTAAAACCTCTGAAGAATTATTATTTCTTCCATCACAGACCTCTGTGCGCACTCACGAGCGTTTCTGTGAATCACTGTACAACCGAGCAAGAGGAGATTCAGTTTCACCATCCATGTGACCCTGTAACATATCCTGCGTGTGGAAATAAGTGCTTCTTCACTAATTATATGAGTGGATGTTGGTACAGCTATATGAGCCACGATTAATGCGATTCCCTGTGAACTCGGCCTACGCTTTTAAAAGAGGGGATTTCATCTGGAGTGGACCCCAGGCTCGCAGCGGCGCTTTATGAAGATAAATACGGGTGCGCGGATACACTGTTGTGTGGGAACTGCGGCTGAATCAATCAGGGCGATTTGAGACGCGGCCGCTTGGGCGCCTAATGGGGAGGAGGGAGAGGGTAGAGGGGATGAACTCATCCCGTCATGTTACTCCCCAGAGCGGAGTCGGGTGAAGGAGCATAGGAGATCAGGAATTAAAAAAAAGAAGAAGAAAAAAAAAAGATGTGCAATTAACAAGTCCAGGCTTTCATTGCTTTTACGCTTTGAATTAAGTGGAACGACACACTGCTGGTCTGGAATCAATAGAACAAAAATCATTAATCGGTGACAGTTTTCCATTTTCAGCTCTTCGATACCCATAGACACACAACACTCTTCTGCCCAGAACGCACTGCATGCGGAACTGATTAAGATCTGCGCTCTCTCTCTCTCTCTCTCTCTCTCTCTCTCTCTCTCTCTCAGTTCCTCTGCGAGAGAGAGAGAGAGAGAGAGAGAGAGAGAGAGAGAGAGAGAGAGAGAGAGAGAGGAAATAGCTCGTCTGGCCGCTGACAGAGCCCCGGCCTCTGCGCTAAGATGAATGGCCCGGAGTATTTAAGTTTAGCACTTTGACAGAACCCACCTGATGTGGAGGATTAATGCAACAAAAATCCATCTGCGCGCAACTCCATCCAGAGTGATGGCCTCTCGCCGAGAAGGTCAAACAGTATTTAGGATAAGTACTTATCCAGTGTGGAGGTGAACTTTCCCCAAGGCGCACACCTCTCTACTAAATTAACGCACATGCTTCTTTTATTACAATTTATTTAGTTGTCAATTTCACAGGGGAAAAAAAAGAGCAAAATGCACGACAGAACTTTGTGGATGGGTGTAACAGCACTAAGAGTATCATATCAAAACCAGTCCCTTCCTGGAGTGTGAATAAAGATCTGTCCCAGACGACTCTAGTAAATAGCATCTAATTGAGGATGGCAGATAAAATGCACTGTCACAAAGGACAAGAACATAAATTTCAAAAGCATCCCAGACTAACAGACGCGGCCAGAAGCTTCATTACCCCTAAGATTTGGACACGAAGGTAGAAACAAAAGCTCTTCACTGCCTGGGAGTAAGACATCTTGCATATTGGGAAAAAGGCCTTGTCCCCGGTGTGACATTTTTCACAGCCAGTGAGTCCACAGTAACAACTAACACACTATAGACTTAAAACAGATATGTTCAGTCCTTTATTAGGGAAAGTTCCCTTCTGCGGAGTGTGTGTGTGTGTGTGTGTGTGTGTGTGTGTGTGTGTGTGTGTGTGTGTGTTTGGGTATAACAACACACATTTGAAGGTCCACTCTAAATTTCCGTCTAAAAATTTCTCTGAAATCTCATTATCAAAACCTAAATACTGTATCAAACACTGAATTACAAGTTAAACAATTAAACACATTTTATTAATGTATGTAAATTGTTTTTGTAACCTAAGCAATCTATTCTTGCACAGATTTATGCATCTACACAATAGATGTGTTTGTTTACTATGCATATTCTTATACCATTTCTCGAGGCTACCTGGTCCTAACTAGATTAAAAAAAAAGTTGAAGTATAAGTCAAATGGGGGAAAAAGTATCAGGAAAAGGGAGTGAAAATAAAAGGAAGGTCTTAGGCCTAGCTCCGTCATAACTTACAGTGTCCCCATTGCCCATAAATATCAGAAATAGACTCACACTCAGACTGATCCACAAGCAACAGTCCCTGAGTGAGTTCATGTGAGTGAATGTCTGTGTGTGTGCATGTATGTGTCCCCAGTGGCCAGAAATCTGGCTTTAGCTGGTCCTTCTTTCAGGTAATGGCAGGAGAGGTACTGTATGTGCTCATTTGTTTTCGCTGCGGTGGTAACTGAAGGCTCTTATTTATGCTTTTTCTTTGCTTTTTTTATGGCAGACTTGTGTCCTTTGGTATGCTCTCTTCAGCCTTTAAGCATTTTGGATTTGTTTTGGTGGAGAAAAGAATAAATAATCTGAGGTGACAGTGCTTAAGGAGGTTCTAAGTCCACGTGGTAAATTTGTCAGAAAACAAGGCCTTTGGCTGAATTCTTTGAGCTTCTGGTAGTTTAAAGCAAATGTGGAACTAGTACCTCTTTCTTTGTGAGTCTAATTTAATTTACAGCTTTCAGAATGTCAACAATACTCTATGAATGATCCTAGAAATTTTAGATAGAAAGTGGTGCATTATTGTTTATATTTCACTGGGGCATCCCAAATTAACCAACATTGCACAGGCTAGCTAAGACAAGTTCAATTTTAATTAATTAAATAAATATTTAACAACAACAACAACAATGACAATAATAATAATAATAATAATAATAATAATAATAATAGTAATATAATAAGAGCCCTGCAATCGCCTGGCAAGCTGTCCAGGGTATACTCTGCCCTCGGCTGGAGTTGGTTGAGATAAGCGCCAGCCACCCCATAGCCCTAATTAGGATTAAGCAATTCAGATTATGAATGAATGAATGAATGAATAATAATAATAATAATAATAATAATAATAATAATAATAATAATAATAATAATAATAATAATTTCCTTTATTGAAATAATTCATTTGGCTATTTTGCTTTATCCTTAAGAAGTACTTCTCCCAGATTAAGGTATTAGGTGATTGAGTATCTTATATCTGACCATAGGAAGAAAGAATGGGTCTTATAATCATACTCATCTTTTCTTATATGCTTGTATCATGAATACTGTTACTAAGTGGAAGACTAAACAAACACCCCCTGCCTTTGTTTGAGTTACTGATAAATGCCTGTGCTGCCAAAAATGCAGGTCAGTTTATTATTCCACATGACATCATCTGGCAGTTCAATATATTCATTGCAGCCACAGACAAATGATCCATGTTATTACTTGGTAATTTTATCCCCTGGAACACCAGCAAGATTGAGATAAAATGCCTAAACCCCCTAAATTTGACCTATAGACTGACAGTAAAGTTATACTAACATTGCTACATTTCGATAACTGTTGAAAAGGCTCAGAGGTTACCTTCAAGAAAAATCATTCCAGTAAATGCCTTTTTCATTACGATTTGGCCAATCATTAATCATCATAGTTGTTGCTGTGTTTCTACCCTGTGTAACAAGCTGTTTAACAAGCTGTACAACAAGCAGTGTAACGAGCTGGTATCTATCCTCTGTTTTAGAATGTGTGTATATTAATCAAAACAAACAAACAAACAAACAAACAAATAAATAAATAAATAACATGGAGATGTTTTATGCCTAATGATGGACTGGTGAGCTGTTCAGGGTGTACTCCACCTTCACCCAGAGTTGGTTGAGATAGGCTCCAGCCTCCCTCAGACCCTAGAAGGATTAAGTGGTTTGGCAAATTAATGAAATAGTGAATGAGTTTTATTTAAAAATAGGTTTTAATTATTTTAAGTAGCTTTCTCATCAATATTCAGACAGCTGTGGTTGCTTACACAAAATACCAGTGCAAGTATCTATCTATCTATCTATCTATCTATCTATCTATCTATCTATCTATCTATCTATCTATCTATCTGTCTATCTGTCTATCTGTCTGTCGAAGGAATACAGAGATCAACCAATCAGCAATTTGTTACAACAAAGATCTGTCCATGTAATTGTAATATTTATTAGGGGATTTATTTTAAATTCTCTGAGATGGCCTGACGAGTTGTCCAGGGTGTACTCTGCCCTCGCCCCGAGGCGGCTGAGATGGGCGCCAGCTTCCCTGTGACCCGAATTAGGATTAAGCGCTTCAGAAAATGAATGAATGAATGAATGAATTTTAAATTCTCTGTGGCAGTCACAGAAAAATGTACTTTTGTAAACCAAAACATTTTTTCTATAGCATTCTTGCAAAAAATTAAAAAGAAAGAAAGGAAAAAAAACCCTTTATTTAAGAATGTGGTAACCATTGATATTTGGTGATACAGTTATTATACCATTAATTTTACAGACTGTTCCAACCTTAGACACACAAATCCTTTATAATATACTGCGCCATGTGGTCACTGAGTAAGAAATCAGGAACACTGACAGTCTCAGGTCATGCATTTCTGTTTTATGTTTTTTCTCATCATCCATCTTCACTCTGAAGCCATGTATGTCCTCATGCACTGAATGTCCCACAGACTTCACTTAAAGTTCCAGTGCAAAGACTCAGTGTTTGTTAATAACACTGATTCCCTATGCTGGCTGTACCGTGAGGCAGGCAGTCCCGGCACTTAATGCAGACATGTTGGATCTGCCCATCAGTGCCCACACACACAATACGGTGGCCGAGATTAAACGGTATGGAAAAGAGGGGGACAAAAGTCTATCAGCATGTCACAAAGGCAGGCGGTATTGTATCCATATGTATTGAACAACGAAGCCGTCAGGGCTGCTGGCAGGCTCATTCATCACAGACAACTCCCAGCCTGTCACACACACAATACGACTACTGACCATCCACATCCCCGTTCAGCGCTCTGTGACAATAGTGGAATGAGCAGCCGGCCAGCACAGGGGGACTCAGATGGTAGAGTCTCGCTCCCTGCTTCTCTCTTGGCTTCTCCTAGTCTCTGCCTCTTGGTTTATTGTAGCTAAATAGTAAAGAAGTATAGCAGCTAATTCGAAGGGTGTCTACACACATTAAGAGCAGATTACTACAGAAAAACAATTGAAGACTAATTGATTAATTTTAAAGTGGGATTCTTTTCATTCCTTATGGACCTCACCTCATCCCTCACATTAATTCTACTCTGGCCAGTGAGCCATGAACACAATCTACATTGTAACTCAGTAACTTGTCAGCAGTGCCATATGATTTTGTATTTAGTGCAGATATATTTTATGCCTGTACATTTATAATGGTGTACAGATTTTGGCTTAACCCCAATGTGCAGTGTTGCTATATGTTCTCCCTGTGATATTTATAGTATTGTTAGACTATGGCCATTAAAGAAAATAATAATAATAAATTAAAATGAAAAAAAAAAAAGAAAAGAATGAATATTATGTGCAGATTATATATCTATATCTATCTATATCTATCCATCTAATTTATCCATATAATTTATTGATTTATTTGTATTTATTTTTATTTTATGAAATTATATTCTCTGCATTTAACCCATCCAAAACACACTCAGAGCAGTGTGCTGCCACACAGTGGGCCGCCCGGAGAGCAGTTAAGGGTTAGGTGACTTGTTCAAGGGCACTTCAGCCCTCAGTGTTTAAAAATATGAATGCTTGAATATGGTCAGAAGACCTTTATTTACATTTTTTAATAGTATTATTTTTTTATTCTTTCTGAAATTTTTGCTAGATGTTTTAATCCATGTACTGTATATTCAAGTATTAACACATACTTAAAGCAATTTTAATCCTTAAGGTTTTAATTAATATCTGATTTTAAAGCAATCTGTATCTCTATGAATTAGACACTACTGATACCGCTTCTTTTAAGAAATAATATCGATAATATCTTTTTAACTACCTGCTTACTAATGGAATGAAACTTTTTTTGGCACTGTATTACACATCTGCGATGGCCTGGCGAGCTGTCCAGGGTGTACCCCGCCCTCGCCCAGAGTTGGCTGAGATGGGCGCCAGCCTCC
>JAOUQZ010000035.1:20937789-20968818 GCA_028564935.1 Neosilurus hyrtlii
GGTGTGAGAGAGAAAGGGAGATGGCAGAGAGAGAGAGAAAGAGAGAGAGAGAGAAGTGGGGGAGAGAGAGAGAAAGAAGGGGGAGAGAGAGAGAAGGTGAGAGAGAGAGAAGGAGAGAGAGAGAGAGAGAGGCAGGGAGAGAGAGAGAGACAGAAAGACAGAGACAGAGAGAGAAAGAGAGAGAGAGAGAGAGAGAGAGAGAGAGAGAAACAAAGATAGAGATGGAGACAGAGATACAGAGAGAAAGACAGAATCAGAGAAAGATAGAAAGAGATAGATACAGAGACAGTGAGAGACAGACAGAGAGAGAGAGAGAGAGAGAGAGAGAGAGAGAGAGAAAACAATTAAGGCATTTTCCGCCCCCATTGAAGTCTGTATGAGGGAAATGTGTGGCAAAACTTTAACAAAGTTCAAATTTATGTTAATGGATGTAGCAGGTTAAACCTAGCCAGTCAGAAGAAGGCTTCATGTGGCCAAAATTTACCAATAGGCTATAACCAAATCAATTAGAGACATGTGATATGTAAAACCCCATCAAGTGTACATGTAGGATCAGTTACACCACTGAAAAATCTAATTAAATAGACTTAATAATCAGTTGATAGTTGCAGTCGGATGTACCAGTGTTGGCCAACCAAATTAGAGTGGGGACCAGTGGCACCCCAAGGCCGCTCTACACACACCACTTTGTTTGACATTGCGGCCTCCCAGTGTGAATATTAATATAACTCTGATGATTGGTATACTGTGTTTCTGTTGATAGTTGCAGAATTTTACTAATCTAAAATTTGTTTCTGTACCCTCCACTAATGGCAAGAGGCTTGCCCCCCTTTTTTAAAATTTATTTTATTTTATTTTAATTTATTCTTACCATGTCAATGATTACATGTTTTTTAAAATCATTTTATTATTGGGATAGATTATAAGGAATGCCTGACATGCAAGTCCCTTTGACTTAGCTGTTATTATAGAAATTATAACTATTAAAATTGGCACATTAATATAAACCATTAGAACTGTAGCCAGAACTACTGTTAGAATTATTGTTGTAAAAAAATAACACAAAAAAAATGGATGTGAGAATTCAGTGGTTTTGTGGTATAAACAGTTATAACACTGATGAAGTACATTTGAAGACATATATATATTGTAGATAGATGATGGAAAATGCATAGAAGAAATGCCTTTTGTGTTTCAGCTTGTCGTGTCTGAGTCTATAATTTAGGATGATTTTGTTATGAAAGAAAGAGGAGTGATAGGGAACAGTATAATAGCTAGCCTAGCTTTATTAAGGCTATTATAGGAGGGTACCCAAAAAGCCTTCAAGGAGGTGCACAGACATAATTATATCCCCTCAGCGTGCTGTCGGTCTGCATTAATGTCTCCTCTCGCTCACTGGCCACGACAGAGACAAATGAGGGAGGTTTTTCCCCCTGTCGTGGCTGGCTCATCAGTTACTGCCAGTTCCATGCGATGGATCGCCAGTGTTACAAGCGCCAATAGATCACGGTGCTAAAGCAGAGGCTCTTGCAAGCATAGCCCAGAGCAACACTGCTACACATCAGCTGCTGCCTAATGCGCATGCGAGCCAGAGTCAGGTTAGCAGACAGCTGCACACCGATTAAGCTCAGAATAAATGACTTTGCAGTGAGGTAAAGCTCAGATATGACAGTGAATTATGACACTTGGGTTCCTGTAGCAATTTTGGATCACAAGCTGGGGTACTTTGCATGTTTAAATGATTTTTTTGGATGTAAACATTTTAGTTAAAATTCCAGCTGTTATCCGTCTACTGTTTGTTGCTCTTGCATGTAATAATAAAGGAGCAATTGAAAATAAAGAGAAGAGCAAGTAAAATTCTAAAAAAATCAAAGATGTTCTCCATATGGATTATAATGCAATGGCGAGCGCTCTGAGACATCTGAATTCTGCTGTGTCTGTGCTTTGTTTGTTTCTTAATTAGCAGAAGAAGGAGACATCTCTAAATAGCGAAATATGTTGCTGTTTTCTTCCCTCCTTGATGCTGTTAGTATGATGGTGAATTAGCAGTGCTGCAAGCATTCAAGATTTCAATTAGGCCTAATTCACATCTCCACAGATGTTTCAGCTAGTCTCCTAAACACAGGCTAATTTTTATGCTAATGGCTGTCAGCAGACAGACAGAAGGCACTAATGACAAAAACGCAAGTGGAAACCCAAACAGATAAGAATGTAAACTGAAGCATTAAGTCAAGGCCCTCCAGGTTATGTTTAATTGAGACATTTCTGAAAGCTAAGTCAACAGGACATTAGTGAACACAAACTACTTTTGATGCAGACTAATTAGCCTCATCAAGATCAAAATCAAGATGTAGTCTACCATAGTACTGAAAACATGCGCTAGCTTAAAAGCAAAACAATCTGAAAAAAGGAATGGTGTCTGCTTAGTATAGTGTTGGGTCATCAAGTTGTGTAAGCTAAACTAATTGGCAATGGCTAGCACTCGGCAAAACGTGTCGTGAACTAATCTGTAATTTGTTTGTTATTCAGACACCTCCAAGTAAAGTATCTCCAAACTCTTGTCCTAATTAGATAATAATTTCTGGGCTGCACGATGGCACAGTGTTTAGCAGGTCTGCCTCACAGCAAGTAGGTCCCGGGTTCAATTCCCGAGCTCAGCCGTTTCTGTGTGGAGTTTGCATGTTCTTCCCATGCTTGCGTGAATTTACTCCAAAAACTCTGGTTTCCTCCCACAGCCCAAAAACATGCACACTAGGCTAATTGGCTGTTCCGAATCACCCCTTGGTGTGAGTGGGAGTGTACATGGTTGTGTGTGCGTGTTGCCCTGAGATGGCCTGGCGAGCTGTACAGGATGTTCCCTGCCTTCACACAGAGCCAGCTGAGGAATATTGAAAAATGAAGACCATCCTAGGAATATTAAGCCTAAAGGATACCTGGGGTGAATTAGTGTTACTAGCTATTTAAAACGGTCATGTATAACATCAGGGCTTCCTCCGGCAGCACCACTCCTTGCCCCTTGAAAGTACATGCAAGTGCTACGACATTGGGCATGCTCAGAGACATGTTGCCTTCCTCATTGGCTGTTCCAGCCTGTTAGTGACAAGAACTCGTTGGATTGGCTGGGCTGGGTCACTGACCCTTTGTATCCTAACACATTTTTGGTCAGTGACAAAATTCCAACTGACGTCAGAAAAGCCTAGGTAAAACGTTACGCTACAACGCTAGCTGCAAAACGTTAGCTGCAAAAGCCATTTTGGATTTTCCGTCAAGTTCATCTCTGGCAGCATTCTCATCCTCACTAGAGTCACTAGAATGTGATGTCTCACTGTCTCCACAAGACTCCTCCCTTTCTTGTTCAAAGTGGTTCAAATTTACACCCAGTTCCTTGAAATTGCTAGCCATAGTTGCTTCTTGAACACAATTTTTTGATCACCTAAAATGTCGCTCGCTGAACAGATCTGCTTGTTTACTTGTGCTGGACAACCCCGCCCAACTTATTGATGTCACTTTTGGGAAAAGCCTGCTAACTATGCCTGTAATCCACAGGATGAAATCACTCAGTTTTGTTCTTTTTATGGTCATTTATGTTAAAATAAGTATCTTTATCACTTAAACATAATACATATGGAGGCAGCCATTGCCTGATGGTTAGAGAAGCAGGTTTGGGATCTAAAAGTCACTGGTTCGATTCCCAACCCAGCAGGAAAAATGTGTGGCTGCAGGGGGAGTGAGTTGCACCTTCCCTTCCTCCACCTTCATGGCTGAAGCGCCCTTGAGAAACGCACCTAATCCCCAACCGATCTGTGGGCTCCCCTATGTGCGTGGCAGCCCACTGCTCTGAGTGTGTGTACTCACTGTTTACATGTGTGTGCTCACTTTGGATGGGTTAAATGCAGAGGCAATAATTTCCCTTGTGGGATGAATACAGCAAATCAGAATCAGAATATGCACAAATTATGCTGTACATACCAAAAAAAAAATAAACCAAAAAAAAAAAAAAATAGTGATGCAAAAAGGGTGGTGTTCTATTGTCCAATATAGTACATGAAAAAAAGACATGGGGAGAGAATGAGTTAAGAAAGAAAAAAAAAACAATATATTGAGTTAGTAAGCTCTGACTACATCCCATTGCTCTGTGGACTTCATTTCATTCATTCTATTTTAAGTCCCAGGGAGGGTGGAGCCCATCTCAGCAGACTCAAGTCAAGTCAATTGTATCCTTACATCTTTGTAGACTCTGGTCAAAGGTGGGGTACACCTTGAACAGCACACCATATCGTCATGAGGCCAACACACAAGCAACCATTCACAATCCCACTTAATGTGCATGATATTGGGCTGCAGGAGGAAACCAGAGCACCCAGAGGAAACCCAAGCAATCACAGGGGGAACATGCAAAATCCACATGGAAACCACTTTGTCGGGCATGGGGCTTGAACCCAGGATCTTATTACTGTGAGGCAGAAGTGCAAACCACTACACCACCATTCCACTGATAATAAACTAATAAATATTACCCATATTCAAAGGCAGAAGGTGCTGATATCACAAATTAGGGATTAAACTAGGGATTGTGATTGATGGTAGTCTGTAGGAGAATGTAGGAGTTAAAATTAACCTCTTGCAAAACAGGATATAGCCATTCTATTAGGGACATGCAGGCTTCTGAAACAAGGACGTCTTCAGCCTATAGAGCTGATGTATGGGATCCAGGCCTGTCTCAACTACACTACATTGTTTGCATAGTCATAGTGTTGCTTTGGACTATTCATAGGCATAATCCTATACATAATGTGAACTACCTTTTATAGACCTTCAGGGAACTGTTTAGTTATCAATGATTAAAGCAAAAGAATAACTGTTTATAGGTTTTAAAAGAGGTTCACATAAATTGACATTGGAATTCAATGTAAAAAAAAAAAGTTGCAAAGATTTGAACTTGAGTAACAAAGAAAGTGGGAATTTCCAAGCAAAAGAAAAAGAATTTCATTTAGAAATCTGCAGAGTACTATTAATAATAAATGGGTATTTGCTTCTGTAGTTATTTCAGTTTCAGTACGAGCTGCAATGTCTCCACTCTGCTCAACAGGTGTGTGTGTGTGTGTGTGTGTGTGTGTGTGTGTGTGTGTGTGTGTGTGTGTGTGTGTGTGTGTGTGTGTGTGTTCATGTGCGCACTGGGGGAGGTTAGGAGGAATGTGCTCGCCTGAATAACACATTTAATTGGTTTGACCATCTTTTTACATACATTATCAGTATACAAAAAGTATGTATAGTCTAAAATACCATAAAGTTAAATTACACTGATAAATTAAAGTTCCCCTTTCACACCCGTAACTGCTCTGCTCCAGTTTTCAAAAGTGCAATGTAAGGTAAAAAATAAAACTCCAGCAACTGAGCAACTTATGGCAGAGACTGAGAGTCAGGTCTTCACCTGCATTAACAATGTTACTTCCATTGTTTAATGGGCTCACAATGTTTATTATGGGCTCATGTTTTTGTTCTCTCCTCTGAGGAACACACCTGCTTGGGCTCACAGGGACTTGGTTGATGAAATTGCAGCTTGCTGCATGTTGAACAACCAGAAAAAGTTCATGTAGCAAGTCAGTGAGAAGGGGAAATAGATCAGGTTACATTTTCAGCATTCAGCAAACAGTGGTCAATATGTAAAACAGTAAATACTGTATTTCTCACTGTAATGCAGATGCAACATTCACTCTGTCTTTCCTAAAACATATTCTTCATATGCATTTATTATTCTTAATACAGGGTTGGGTTGCGGGGGCAGCAGCCTAAGCAGTAAGGTCCAGACAGCTCTCTCCCCAGCCAGTTCCTTCAGCTCTTCTGGGGGTACACAGAGGCATTCCCAAACCAGCCAAAAGACATATTCTCTCCAACCTGTTCTGGGTCGACCGCAGGGTCTTTTCCTGTTGCCTGAAACACCAGACTAGGGAGGGGATTTAGAAGCATTCTTATCAGGTGGCCGAACCACCTCAACTGGCTCCTCTCAATGTGGACAAGCAGCAGTTCTATTGCGAGCTCCTCCTGGGTGGTCAAGCTTCTTATACCATCTCTGAGAGCCCTTCACCCTGCAAAGGAAACTTATTTCAGCTGCTTGTATCTACGATCTTGTTCTTTCAGTCACTAACCAAAGCTTGAGACAATAGGTGAGGGTTGAAACATGGATCGACAGGTAAATTGAGAGCTTTGCCTTTTGGCTCAGCTCCTTCTTCACCATGACAGACCTCCTATACAGCTTTACAGCAGAGGCTGCACCACTCTGCATATCGCTCCATCCATCCCTCACTCGGTGAACAATACTCTGAAATACTTGAACTCCTCCACTTGTGGCAGGACTTCATTCCAGACCCAGAAGGTGCATTCCACTCTTTTGCACATTTATTAAATTATATTAGATGAAGCAGAAAAAGATGTAACGCAAGCTAGGGTGATAAAGGAGGCACATAGTGTGTTGATGAATGAGATCAGTCTTGAGAAGTGAAGGTATGCACTGTAGAGAAGAGGAATGAAAGTGAGCAGTGGTGCTCTCATCAGAAAAGAGGACTTTGTTCCACTGTGCTTTATTAAATCCAGAGTCAACTCAGTCATCTACATTTTAGAGTACTTCATTCTTCCTTCAGTAGACAAGCTTTACGGAGATGCTGTAACTCAAACTTGCCTGACCTAAACCCCATAGAGAATCTGTGGGCATTACTAAGAGAAAGATTAGAGACATGAGACTGAATGCAGAAAGTATGAAGGCCACTATTAAGGCATTTGGTCTACAATAACTCAGCAGTGTCACAGGCTTATAGCATCCATGCCACGCCACATTGATGCAGTAATTCATGCTAAAGGGACCAAACCAAGTACTGAGTACACATGCATGAATATACTTTTCAGAGGGCTGACATTTCTTTAATTAAAATCTTTTTTTTTATTGATTTCATGTATTATCCTAATTTTCTGAGATTTTGGATTTGGGTTTTTTATAAGCTGTAAGCCATAGTCGTCAAAATTATAACAAATAAAGGCATGAAATATTTCACTTTGCATGTAATGAGTTGATATAATATATTAGTTTCAACTTTTAAGTTGAATTACTGAAATAAGTGAACTTTTGCATAATAATCAAATTTTTCAAGTTTCACCTGTACTTATGGCAATTCACCTACAACGTATGGCCAGCGTATGCGGAACGTATGAGCCATACGTTAGCATATGTCAAAAATGTTGTGCATGCACAAAATTTTTCGACGACCTCACAGTACTATGCCAGTGTTTTGTTAACTTCCACAAAACTTATTCAACTAACACCAGAGTATTCGCCAAATTTATCATATGTTGGCATACACTGGTTAAATCATTAATGTGTGACAGGAACGTGAGGTATGACATGCAGGTGATTGGTGTGATGGAGAGGGCTGCAGAGGACAGAGCGAGACAGAACAGGATAAGCAACTATTTCAACCCCTAAAGCTAGTATCTCACAGAGAACCAAAAGCTGACGAACGTTGCTAATTTTGAGCAATGTCAGGGTTTATAAAGGGTTGATAAACAGTTCACAAATAGTTTTTACAATTGCAAACAGTTTTTGATGTTGCAATAAACATGTTAAAAAATTTTCAGCAAATAAATTTTTCTGCAAGCATTTGCAAATGGTTGTAAAATGGTTTGCTAAAGTTTTTCATCTAGTAGTGAACATAATGCTGGGTAGGGTTTGCTGACCTTTTTATAGGGTTGAGTCCAATAATCATTATTTTTCTTTTTCATCTTTCCTTTTCTTCTGCTGCTAGATAGCTGCAGCAGCAGCCAGACAAAGCACTTTTTTTCCCTTAAGGGCAGGAGCACCTTAGGCTTCTTCCTGACATAAATCCATTTCCATATTTTGGAAGTCCATCTTCTATATTTTGGGAGGGTTTGTTCACCCTTTTTATAGGTTGGGGTGGTTCAGTTCCAAGATTCATCTGATTTACCTTGTATTTTACCAGGAGCAATAGGTCTGAAACGCTCCCAAGCAGTGGCAAAAGAATAGCAAATAGTTGCTATTTATTGGAAGCATTGTGGCTAAAGTTTGAGTTACTGTCTTTCGCAAGCACTTCTGCAAATATTCATGTGAATGTTGCTAATTGTCACTAAACATCACTAGATGCACACTTTGCACTTTATGTGGCTAAGACAAAAAACTGGTCCTAGCTCTGTGTTGTTATTGTTGTACGAATTTTCATTTGATTCTTTTGATATGTTTATGTAGCACCTGGTCCTGGAGGAACGTTATTTCGTTTCACTATGTACTGCGTCAGCTATATGTGGTTGAAATGACAATAAAGCTTCTTGAATCTTGAATCTTGAAATCTCACAAAGTGACAGAGGCAAACCCTGATTTTTGTCAACATTCGTCAGAGCAACATTCATCCAAAACGAACCACAATTCGTCAGTATTCACAGCTCCATAAGACACAGACTTAATGGCCAAAAGAAGAAGGAGAATTTTTAAAATTAATTAATTAATTTTATGGCACACCTCAGACTGAAAGAAGAAACAGAAGGTTTTAAAATAATGATGCATCAATACAAGGTATCAGATATTGGTCAGATCAATCTGTACTGGTGACTTGTCTGATGAAACATTAAAAAAAGGTGGAACATTCATGTTGTTTATTTGAAGTGCATTTTACATTACTCTAATGGAATAATATGGTTTCCTGTTTAAACGTGTTTTGTTTAGTTTGTCCAAAGCAAATTACATATCCCACAAAAAGAATTAAAAGCAATACTTTTACTCAAAACGTAATTTCATCTGAATACAATGGATTACATGTCACGTGACCACACAACGTTGTGTGAAGTGGGGTCACCCTCTGCCGAGTGCTTTTGGCCGTCAATACCTCTTTGCGGAGTGAAGACCACTTATTTCTCAGATACTCTTTCAAACAAGGTAAGAAATCCACATATCATAGTGTTTTAAGGTAATGTGTAATTTTCCATGCAGCAACTACCAGTTTAATGTTATATTACAGGCTCTGTGTTTGTTGGCGCGTTAGCTAACATTAACCGTCGGTAACGGAGGTTATTTGCATTCATGACTACATTGTTTAAGCTACTGTTGATGTAAATTTTTATAGTTTGTGAATATATTAGAGGGCCTGTCCTTTACCTCTAGTGAGAGTTAAAAGTTTAAATTCCTTATGAATTAGTAAAATCAATTATCTGCTAACTTCATAGGCTTTTCCTTCCAGCTGAAGAAGTAAATGACCACAAACTTAATGGTGTCTGTCAATAAAATACAAATGCTCCATGTTGTATTTTTTAGATTTTGTCCTTAGGGTATAATTTGGATTATTTGAAGGGGGCTTGTATGAGGTACTTATCAGTACTCATTGTATTACCTACAGTAGATGGCATTCATCTTTATATTCAGGTGTAACAAATTTATTAATAGTTTATTTATAAACATTTTTTTCAGTATTAAAAAAAATAAATTGGTAAGGCACCATTGGTTGTGATGAGTTAAATGATTTAAAGCATCCCACAGATCAGAAGACACAAATCTAAAATAAAAAAAAAAAAGATTTTCAAATATAGAACACTATATTAAAATATAAAAATAAAACACTTTGCTGTCAACACATTTGTTAAATTTGTTAAACAAACATTTCAACAAGATCATTTGCAGATGAACATTAGTAGACCCTCTACTTGTTTTTAGCCCTCCATTTTTTCAAGTTGGCAAATTTTGCAATGACTTTCTGATTAAAGGTCAATCATGTGACGCTGAAGCATTTTTTCCCATGGACAGAATGGAAAAGTGATTAAATCTACCCTTTTACAAATCTTGTCTAATATAGAAGAGATCATATTATCTTGACCAAGAGGAGCTTTTGGAAGTTCAAGGTCAGTGGAGACTATCAAAGCATGGACACTCACTCTGATATATTCACCTTACAGGACATCAACCTAGCCAGTGTCGTTTAGCATTGTTATGCAGAACCAAGGACAGATAGACCCAAAAGCAGGACAGACACGACGTAGTAGGAGTAACCGGGAATGTTTATTAAATGATCCGAATAAACATAGAATATGAGCCGCTATGAGCAGTAGGCTAGATCGTAGAGTGAACTGTGAATAGTGCTTGCTCTCTCAATGACGGCACAAGACAATCTGGCACGAGATCAAAACACTGCAGGCCTTTTATCCTTGGAAGGAAATAGGGATCAGGTGGGATCGTCAGGGCGGACCCTGTAATCAAACACACACACAGGAGAGAACAGATAGCAGACAAGCAAGGTTTACACAGTACCCCCCACCCCCTTTAGGGCCGGCTCCTGACGGACCCGGTGTCTCAGGATGTTGTTTGTAAAAGTTGTCGACTAAAGTGTGGTCGACGATAAAGCTTGGGGGTATCCAGGAGCGCTCCTCGGGGCCGTAGCCCTCCCAGTCCAAAAACTGTCTTCCCCAACCCCTGTTGTGAACGGCCAGTAGACTCTTGACTGCGTATACCGGACCACCCTCCACTATCTTGGGCGGAGGCGGGGGCTTGGTGGGTGGCACTAGGAGGCTCTTACGCACAGGTTTCAGCTTGCTAACATGGAAGGTTGGGTGAATCCGTAAGGACCTGGGGAGTTTGAGCTGGACAGAGACAGGGTTAATCACCTTAGACACCGGAAACGGACCAACAAACCTGGGGGCTAATTTCTTGTTGTGGATGTGTAGGGGCAGGTACCTGGTGGAGAGCGAAACCTTCTGGCCGGAAGTGTAGATAGGTGCCGTCCAGCGATGACGGTCCGCGGCTGTCTTCATGCGGGACTGCCCCCTAAGGAGCATACGCCTGGCCACTGCCCAGATCTTTCTGCGTCTCCTGACCAGGGCATGAGCAGAAGAAACTGTCACCTCTACCTCATTGGCTGGGAAGAGTGGTGGTTGATAGCCCTGGGAGACCTGGAAGAGGGAGAGCCTGGTGGCTGCTGTGGGGAGTGAGTTATGGGCATACTCTACCCATATAAGGTGATCGTTCCCGGTGGCCTGGTTCTGTGCCACCAGACATCTAAAACAGGTGTGCAATTCCTGGTTTAGCCGCTCTGTCTGGCCGTTGAATTCTGAGTGGTAACCAGACAATAGGCTGACAGTGGAGCCAGGCATTGACAAAACTCCTTTCAGAAACTGGAAGCGAACTGTGGGCCCCAGTCGAAGACGTCTTTGGGAAGGCCATAGATCCTGAAGACCTGGGAGATCAGGATGCGGGCAGTCTCCTTGGCTGAAGGCAACTTGGGCAGGGGGATGAAGTGGGTTATTTTGGAGAAGCGGTTGACCACTGTCAGCACCACCAAAATCCAAAAAGATGTGTGACCATGGTCTGTGCGGCACAGGTAGCGGCTGAAGGAGACCCATCTGGGCTTGTCTGGAAGTCTTGCTTTGGCAAAGATGGAGCAAGCCGCGAAATACCCCACAACGTCCTTGGCAAGGGAGGGCCACCAAAACCGTGGCCTGACCACAAACATGGTTCGCTTGGCCCCTGGGTGACAGGATAGCAAGGATGTGTGGGCCCAATGTATCACCTGAGAGCGCACTGCCTCTGGTACAAACAACCGGTTGCAAGGACAGCCCTCTGGAGTTGGTACCCCCAGACTAGCTTGCTGCACCACATCTTCTATCTGCCAGTTAACCACTCCTACCACATGGTCGGGAGGTAGGATGGGTTTAGGTTCCTTGGCAGCCTCTCCGGAGTTATGTAGGTGGGACAGAGCCTCAGGCTTGGCGTTCTGAGAGCCCGGCCTATGGGAGAGGGTGAAATGGAAGTGGCTAAAGAAGAGGGCCTGACTTGCCACAAGTTCAGTCTCTTGGCCGACCGGAGGTACTCCAGGTTCTTGTGATCAGTCCACACCAGGAAAGGCTGCCGCGCCCCTTCCAGCCAATGCCTCCATTCCTCCAGTGCTACCTTGATGGCCAGCAGCTCCTGATTCCCCACGTCATAGTTCCTCTCTGCCGGTGACAACTTGCGGGACAGGAAGGCACAAGGATGAATCCGGTCATCCTTGGGGGACTGCTGAGACGAACTGCCCCCACCCCTGCATTGGAGGCATCCACTTCCACGATAACCTGCCGACTGGGGTCAGGAATCTTCAGGACTGGGGCTGAGGTAAACAGACTCTTTAATCTCGTAAACGCCTCTTCAGCCTCTGAATTCAACTGAAAGGTGACCTTAGGAGAGGTTATTGCATGTAGTTTAGCTGCCACGGAACTGAAATTACGGACAAACCGGTAAAAACTGGCGAACCCCAGGAATTGCTGTACCTTTTTTCGTGACGTGAGAGGGGGCCAGTTAGTAACAACACTAACTTTCTCTGGGTCCATCCGGACAAGGTTGGGGGACACAATGAATCCCAGGAACAAGACTGAGGTTGCGTGGAACTCACATTTCTTCCCCTTCATGAACAGTTAGCGACTCAGGACCTGGTGGATGTGAAGCTGGTGGGTGGCTAGATCGGGGGAGAAAATGAGTAGGTCAACTAGGTAAACAAAGATAAAGTCATTAAGGTACTCACGCAACACCTCGTTGATAAACCCCTGGAAGGCGGCTGGGGCGTTGGTTAGCCCAAAGGGCATGACGAGGTATTCGTAGTGGCCCGTGAGAGTGTTGAACACGGTCTTCTATTTGTCTCCCTCGTGAATCCTGACCAGGTGAAATGCATTCCAAATTCAAATTCAAAATTCAAATTCAAATTTATTTGTCACATACAAATTATACACAGTACAATATGTAGTAAAATGCTTAGTACGACTGTCCAGAATGTAAGGAATAAACAATGAGATCAGGTAACAAGGAGAAAAACAAAAGAGCAAGGATCAGATAAATATGAAATCTATATAAAGGCAAAAGGATAGAAATAGGAAAATATATAGAATAAAATAAAAATATAATAAAATAAAATATACGTCTGAATCTAAACACAACACCATTCCATTTCTGGAACAATGTCCTCTGGTGCGTTGAGACCGTAATGGAGTGTTATGTGTGGCAAAATCCAAATGAAGGTATCACCACAAATGCCTCACACCAACTGTAAAGTGTGGTGGTGGAAGAAAGATGAACGGGGTGGGTTCGAAACCACCGACATGGACAACATCGATGAGACAGTAATGAAGTCTTCTATAATAATAATAATAATAATAAGTTTATTTAAAGGTGCCTTTCTTGGCACTCAAGGTCACTGTACAGATGAAAACAACAAAAGCACAAAAAATACAAAATAGATTAAAAAAGATGAAAGGGGAAAATACACACACACGTATGTATATAAAATAAAATCGTTCAGGCTATTTTAAATCAAATGGAATAAACCAGTTGAAACAGGAAGGTTTTAAGTGTGGATTTAAAGTGGGGGAAAGATGTGGTGCTCCTGAGGTCAGGTGGTAATGAGTTCTCAAGCCAGGGAGCAATGCGGCTGAAAGCTCTGCTCCACATGGTAGTGAGACGGGCAGAGGGGACAGACAGGTGAATAGAAGAGGAAGATCTGAGGGACTGAAAAGATCAAGTAGTTCAGACAGACATGGAGGGACAAGGGTTATGTACGGCTTTAAAGGGTAACAGGAGGATTTTAAACTGGATGGGGAACTTTGTGAAGCTGCTGAAGAACAGGAGTGATGTGGGGATGGACGGGGTTTTGGTGATGATACGGGCAGCTGAATTCTGAACCAGCTGAAGTTTATGGAGAGATTTATGAGGGAGACCAAAGAGAAGTGAATTGCACACAGAAGCTTACAAAGAATTTATTATTTCACTGTCTGGGACTCGGACACTAACTGTAACCGGATCAGTTCAGGTTGAACTTACCTCGGAACCACCAGGAGAACCTAGAGAACCTCCTCAGATACTCACAGAGGATCCAGTGTGCTGGAGTGAATTTGGTGGCTTCATAGCAAGATCTAAAAAGGTCTTCATAAATCAGGTTGTGCAGGTACGAGTCTGGAAAGGGGTTTAACAAGAACATCTAGTATGTGGTGTTATGTGATGAACGTATTGCTCCAGCAGGGGGCACTTTAACATAAACTCCTCAATAAACTCACAGCAGAAGAAGATGAAGAAGAGCTGCAGGTTGTTGTTTTTTTCCTTTTCTCAGTGAGAGTCGAGTTCATCATCTTCAGGCTGGAAATCCTCCTGACTGGGTTTCACTCCAGCACACTGGATCCTCTGTGAGTATCTGAGGAGGTTCTCTAGGTTCTCCTGGTGGTTCTGAGGTAAGTTCGACCTGAACTGATCCGGTTACAGTTAGTGTCCGAGTCCCAGACAGTGAAAAAATTAATTCTTTGTAAGCTTCTGTGTAGCTGGTTGAGCTGTAAACACACAATCCCTTTTAAACGAGATACATTCTGAACGGATTCTTTTAGTATCCAGTTGATTAAGGCACCATGATAATGATTTTTTATGAGTAAAGAAAAATGAATTCTTTGTAATGGATGGAGTAACCATTTTTAGTGAATTTTTTTAAAAATCAACAATTAAAATCATAACAACCAACTGCCTCCATTCACTTCTGTTCAGAGTGAAGTGGTTTGTTAAAGTCAATCATAAATGTGGTTACAAAATTTAAAATGAAATTCCACTGATGTTTTAGATAAATTGAATAAAACTGATGACTTGGGTACCTTAGTGTGTCCACACTGACAATATCTCTGATTAACTCAATGTTCGGTGAGGTACCTTGCTCCGGTAAGTGCTTGCCGTGGTCGTCTAAAGGGTAACTGATGTATTCACCGCTGGTGAAAGTTCAAGATGACTGATTGACTTTAAGAGCATTGAACTTTTCGTACAGTCTATCACACAACAGCTATTTCTGATTTTAGATCTGCTTTTTTTTGGTATGTTTTTATGGCAATCAAATTAAACTCTAGCACTGCCACTCAGTCTGACTGTTCAAGGTGTAGTGGAGGTGACTTACACCTACAGTGACCTCATGTGCATACCCTCTGATGTATGTTATTGCACTCTTCTCGTTACAAATAAGAAAAACAATGACCATAGTCACTAAAGGTATTTTTTTCATAGACACTGCATGTGTACTCCGTGTTACGAAGGAGAAGAGCCGTTCCACATCCAAAACCATCATCACTAGTGACAGGAATTGCGAGTAGGGCTGCAGCAGGATAGAACTTTCCTTACTGCAGTGTTCATGAATGCCAGCATGTAGCTTGAAGCATTACCACCTTATACAACACTCACTGTATGGATCATGGTGCAGTCAAACATCAGTTTTTTTCGAGCTCCTGTGTTTCTGGTACACATTCTCTCTACCCAAACTCTGCAGCAGCACACAGAGCCCAAGCAATAACAACAGCAGTGAACCTCCTTTCCTTCAGTCAGGCTGAGACATGCACATTGGTACAGAACCAGTAAAAAGAATCAGTCTCTTGCTTTCTTATATTCATTGCTACTGTGAGGCTTAATTAATTGTCCATGGAATACATTTTGTTGAATAAATAAACACCACCTACCCCTGAAAGCCAGAGTGTAATTTCAGCATTCATTTGTGTTACTATGAGCTCTGGGAATGGGTTTGTATTATTATTTATAAGATTCTTATGGATTTGTGATTGTTTTTTCTTTTAGTGGGTTTCTGTCCTTGGGAGTGTGTTCACTATCCTGCTAATCAATCAAACTAAAGTTATCAGTAACTTCTCAAACAGTATGCACACAAGCTAGTGTTAATGTTCTTTACTATGGTACTATTCATTTTTTTCATCGGCTTTGTAGGGACATGCAGACAGGAAGTTGTACAGATTCAGATGGAGGGACATCAGTCTCTGAGGGACACATCAACCCTGTGGACCAACAGAAACATGTAAAGAAGGATGAACCTGAGGATGAAGGTTATGTCTGTAAGTTAAAAGGACACTACAGCCCAGTGCCACATTCAGTAACTGCTTATCCTGGTCACGGTCATGGTGGGTTCGAAGCCCATCCCATATATATATGTATATATACACACACACACACTGTCTTGGAAAACCCAGAGAGTAATGCAATAATCTAATCTAGAAGGACCAATATGCATGAATACACATGCCATGCATTGACATATTTCTTAGCAATATTTATGAGGTGGAAGAAAACTGTCCAAGTAATAATATTTACACGATCTTTAAATGAAAGAAATGGGTCTGTAATCACACCTCTGCATATGATGAAACAAACACTATTCGTACTACGTAATCAGAAAGCTTATTTCTAATCATTTAATTAGTACTATTAATAAGATTAGTTGAAAAAAAATATCTAAATTGAGAGTTTGTCATTCCCTTAACGTCAGTATTTTCTGATCTATTAAAGAGAATTGTATTATCAACAGTGTCAAAAGCTGCACTAATCAAGCAACACAAGCAAGGAGACAAAGCTATGATCAGAGGCCAGTAGTACCCAGTGTCAGTTGAGCTCCAGACTCCCTACGACCCTAAAAGGATAAAGCAGTTTGGAAAATGAGTGAGTGAGTAAAATAAAGAACAGGTAATACAAATGAAAGTGGAAGTTGGGTAGTGAAAGGAAAGGCAATGAAAAGCAAACCCAGACTTGGATACCTACCAAAAACAATGCTCCATAATAGTTTCTGACTGTGGAAGTGGGACTATTTCCGATATTTAATCCAGACATGTATATCAAACCCACTGTTCTGAGTGGGTCCTATGTTATGATATATCCCTATTCTTAATCTAGTATAGACACCTCAAGTGATCTTCTGGGTTCTCTAAATAAATATTAAAGTCACAGTTAATGTTTTTACACGTTCTTGTTTTTGCCACTGTGTCTGGAAACATGGTGTTTGTGGTGGAACTTACAGTGGTCTTCAGAGGTCGTTGTCAGGTCACCACAATCATCAATACTGGTCTGTATCATCAAGGTCTGGTTTAACTTGATCATCAACTGTGGCAGACATGTTTTAAAAGTACCTGCAAATGTACAGAATGGGGAAGTGACATAGAGCTCGTAGACTGGACATTCTCCTCCTCCTCCTCACCTGTCCAGTGACATGCTCCACCTACACCTGCACTAAACTGCTTCTCAGCTTTCCAATCTTTCCTTTTTTGTTTGTTTGTTCGTTTTTAAAAAAACACACTTTTCACTTCACTTTTCACTGCATCTCCTCTTTTAATCGGAGCTAACCAGCTCTGTATTAGGTTAATCACTTTAATCACTCTCTGGGTTTTACTGGATGTTATAGCTTTGTGTTATCTTTGTAAATGCCTGATCTGGAGATCCCCGTCCATCCTCCGTTATGTTACCCTGTCTGTTTGCACTCTTGCAGTGAGTTTCATTACGTCACACAGGCTCGCACAGCTGGACTGAAGCTTCCTGATTTTATATCAAAAGTTATATGTCCATCAGCTCGACAGATGTTATCTGTATGTCTTAAGTGTGTTTTGATTGTCCAGTGCAAGCCTGAGTGGAGGTTTGGGAGCCCCTTTTTGTCTTTTAAATTTGTGTCAAGTTTTTTTTGTGACCCTTAGATTATTAATATAGATAACCGCGACGCCTCCTCCTCTGCCAGTTAGACGAGGCTGGTATATATAACTGTATCCAAGGATAAGATTCATTTAGTGTTACATGCAAACATTGTGTTTAATCCTTGTTTATGTTAAACACATTTCACAAATCTCTTGATTAATAATGACCTCACAAACAACAAGCATTTTAGATGTAAGGTCTAACATTTAATAATTCTATATTTACATCAAACTATGAGCATTTCTACATTTTTGCTTCGTTATAATTATTACTAATATAAGTTGAGATAAAATTATTTAAATGTCATTGATGGAATTTCAGATGGAGAAACATCAGGCTCTGTGGAAAATGTAAACCATGAAAGAGGACATGTAAAGATTGGACATGTAAAAGAGGAAGAGGCTAATGATAACATCTGTACAACGAACGTGTTGGGTTAAGTATCACTGACACTGTAACACTCATTCTTTAGTTACTCATTCTAAACCTATAAGAACACTGGAAATTTACAGTATTAAAGTAGAATGTCTGGTTTCTATTTTTTCATTGTGTGAATTATTTCTACAGCTGTGTAGAGTTTATTAGTTTATTACTCTGGTCCATCAAGTAAGCAGTTCACAGCCCTCATATCTACCGGCTAAGGTGGATGTTCAAACTCTGCTCCAACCATGCCCCACTCTAGCAGCTCCCCTGGATGAACGACACCAATGTCCAGATCACCTCTCCAGCCATAGGCTGAGGTCACAAATGGTAGCAGTTTTCAAGCTGCCGTGGGGGTGCCTTTTGGGGTGAAGGGTTCAGTGGCAGGTTGGGCAACTCCCTGTTTTGAGGCAGATGGTCCAGGTATACATAGGCAGAGGGAGTGGGTGACACTAGGCAGTGGGTCAGATGTTTTACTCTCTTTTTTCACTTTTTCTTACACTTTTTCATTGCCCTTTTATTGCTTGCTTTGAGGCTTTTTAATACACTGTTCCACACACACTTGGAGGGTTGTGCTGGACAGGACATGTGCTCTCTTTCAGCTTTCCCTCCCTTTTACGAGTTCCTCCAGTCCCGCAGACAGGCATTCAATCACTAATTTGTGCTGTTCCTGGTGTCGTGTGTTTTCCACTCACCTCTTTTGACCTCCCTCCCTGATCCACCGGGCCCTCTGTCCAGTTTGTGCCTCAACAGATGCATTTAGAGTGTTGCATCTGGTGGACTTGTAGATAGTGATATGCTGGATGCCCTACTGCACCTGCTAAGTTTAATTATTGTGAAGTCATCTTCTGTCTTTCACTTCACATGTATTTGTAGCCATATGTGCTGATTTGGAATAACCTACGTACCAGTGACAAATCCTTTATTTATTTTTAATATATTCAAAATGCACTAATTACTCAAAATAAACTGTTTTCTTTTTAATTCTCCAGAAATGGATGATGCCAAGTTAGAAGACTTCACTTGCTCCTTGTGTTCACTTTCCTATACATCTCAAATTTACCTCCACAAACACATCAGAAGATGTCATCGTGAGGAATATGAGAGACAGATCCAATCACACGAAGTACAATATGAATGCCTGACACCCACAAGAAGCTCCAGTGTTCAGCAAACAACCTTCAGTACTGTCACCAATCAGACATGTAATCAAGTGCAGAAAGAAGTCCATCACTGCACGCAGTGTGGAAAAGGTTTTACTGAGAAGAATAATCTAAAAAAACACCAACGCATTCACGAGGGACAAAAACCACATAACTGCTCATATGGGGAAAGTTTTATTCAGAGGAAAGGGCTCAGTTCACACCAACTCGTCCACACGGGAGAGAAGCCATATCAGTGCTCACAGTGTGGCAAAGGTTTTAATCGACAGAGTCATCTCAGACGACACAGTCGCATTCACACAGGTGAAAAACCGTATCAGTGCTTGCAGTGTGGAAAAAGTTTTATTCAGCGGGAAGGGCTGAAATCACACCAGCTCGTTCACACAGGAGAGAAGCCGTATCAGTGCTCACAGTGTGGGAAGAACTTTACTGATCGGAGTAGTCTCAGAAGACACCACCGCATTCATACAGGAGAGAGACCGCATCACTGTTCAGAGTGTGGGAAGAGTTTTATTCAGCGGGAAGGACTTAAATCACACCAGCTCGTTCACACGGGAGAGAGACCGTGTCAGCGCTTACAAAGTGGGAAGAGTTTTACAGGAAAGGATGAACTGCAAATACACCAATGCATTCACACAGGAGAGAAACCGTATCAGTGTTTACAGTGTGGGAAGAGGTTTAATCAACAGGGTACTCTGCAAATACACCAACGCATTCACACAGGAGAGAAGCCGTACCTGTGCTCGGAGTGCGGGAAGAGTTTTAATCAACAGAGTACCCTTGAAATACATCAACGCATTCACACAGGAGTGAAGCCATATCAGTGCTTACAGTGTGGAAAGAGTTTTACTAGAAAGGATGATCTCCAAAGACACCAGCGCTATCACACCGGAGAGAAGCCGTATCAGTGCGCACAATGTGGGAGGAGCTTTACTACCTGGAGTCATCTCAGACAACATCAACGCATTCATACAGGAGAGAAACCATATGAGTGCTTACAGTGTGGAAAAAAATTTACCAGAAAGGATGGTCTCCAAAGACATCAACGCATTCACACCGGAGAGAAGCCGTATCAGTGCTCACAGTGTGGGAAGAGTTTTAGTACTTGGGGTCATCTCAGACAACACCAACGCATTCACACAGGGGTGAAGCCGTATCAGTGCTTACAGTGTGGGAAGAGTTTTATTAGAAAGGACGACCTGCAAATACACCAACGCGTCCACACGGGGGAGAAGCCGTATCAGTGCTCACAGTGTGGGAAGAGGTTTAATCAACAGAGTAATCTCCGGAAACACCAGCGAATTCACACCGGATAGAGGCTGCGTCACTACTCACGATGAATGTTGTTATTTTACATTTGTATGTCATCTTAAATTTCAGTTTTATTTAACTGGTTTTTAAATAGCAAAAAAGATAAATAAAATTTAAAAAGAAAAAGGTCTCCTTCCTTCACCTTTTCAGATTCCTTTGGATCTATTGGCTGCTTCGTTGGGGTATCCCACAGCAGATCATTCTTCACAATTATTCTGCACGTCAATCACCTGTATATCCTCCTTCACCACATCCATAAATCTCCTATTTAACCTTTTTCATCTACTACCAGGCAGTTCCATCCTCAACACTCGTTGAATATACCCTTCATCCCGTCTCTGCACCTGCCCAAACCATCTTAATCTGCTGTCTCTCACTTTATCCTCAAATACTGCTGCTTGTGCTGTCCCTCTATCATGTATGTTTCTAATTCCGTCCATTCTTGTCTCTCCCAGAGAAAACTGCAGCATCTTCAGCTCTGCCACTTCCAGCTTTACCTCTTGTCTTTTTGCTCTTTCTGCCTCCAAACAGTACAACACTGCTGGCCTCTCTACTGTCTTCTAAATATTTTCCTTCACTCTTGCAGATACTCTTCTTTCACAAATCACTCCAGTCAGTCTTCTCCACCCGTTTCACCCGGCCCGTATTCTCTTCTCACACTCCTTAGAATACCTTGAATATTTGACCCCAAGTATTTAAATTCATCTACTCTCATCACCAGCTGCACTTTTCCATCACACTCCCTCCCATTCAAACGCATGTCTTACTCCTGCTGACTTTCAGTCCTTTTCTCTTCACCTCTCCAGGCTCATCTCCAGCTGTTCCCTGCTTTCACTACAGATTACCATACACAAACATTATTGTTCATGGAGACTCTTGTCTGACCTTGTTAGTCGGCTTGTCCATAACCATTGCAAACAAGAAAGGGCTTAGGGCTGATCCTTGATGCAATCCCACCCCCACCTTGGACCAGTTTGTCATTCCTTCTGCACACCTCACCGCTGCCACACTGTCCCCATATATATCCCGTACCACCCTCCTATACCTGTCTGCCACTCCTGACCTTATCATGGAGTACCACTACACCTCTCTTGTCACTCTGTCTTAGACATTCTCCAAGTCCACAACCATGCAGTGCAACTCCTTCTGACCTTCCCTGTCCTTCTCCATCAACATTCTCATTGGTGCTCTTCCATGGCATGAAACCATACTGCGGTTCACAGAGTACCACCTGTCCTCTTTGGTTGCTGCAGCTCTGCATATCTCCCTTCGAATTGATTCAAGAACATCTCCACTCCTCAGGCATTCTCCCACCTTCCAAGATTTTGTTGAACAGCCTGTTTTAAAAACTCCATTGCTGTCTCACATAAACATCTAACTTGCCTCCACTCTTCATCCTCCTTAAGAGCTTCTCTCACTTTATCCTTACTAATCCCACACACTTCCTGATTCACTATCCCCACATCCTCCAACCTTTTCCCGCTTTCATTTTCTTCATTCATCGGCTACTTAAAGTGCTTTTTTTCACCTTCCCAGCACTCTCCTGACTTACACATTACCATGTGCGCCCTACATCACCCCAGCTTGTGTTTTTTTGGGGGTTTTTTTCCTGCTTGACCCCTCTGCCTGGCCATTGATAATAATTCCATTTTTCCTTTCTTTGTGTTCTGATACTCATACAACTCATTATATGCCTCTTTCTCAGCTTTTACCATCTCTGTGTTCACCTGTGCCGCAATGCTCTTGTGTACTTTCTTCATCTCTCCGAGTGTCCAACTATATTTCTCTTCCGCTTGATGCTTTCCTGACCTTCCTCATTCCACCACCAAGTCTCTGTTCTCCTTTCTCTGTCCAGATGCCACCACGAGTACCTTTCTAACTTTCTCCCTCACCACAACTGCTATAGCTATCCAGTCACCCATCGGTCCATCCAGTCTTCCTCCTTTTGTTTCCACCATCTGACCCTTGGTTCACTTCTCACTCTACTCCTGTTCATTAAACATGCATTCACACCATTTCCATTCTATTTACAAAATCGAAGACCATCTGCCACTATTACACTGTATGCTGTGACGTGATGAACACAGTGCTCCAGCAGGAGGCGCTTAAATATTAACGCTGCCTTGCAAAGCAACAGACGACACATGAAGAAGAGCTGCAGCTTTTCCCTCTTAAGTGAACAGTTTTCTCTCAGAGGTAATCATCTTACAGATTAGGTTCTCGGTGTGTATGAGGATGTTCACTACGTTCTCGTGAGATATCTGAGGTGAGTTAAACGAGCTGAACTGATCACTGAACAGTCGGCGTCTGAACCCCAGACAGTGAAATAATGAATCCTGTGGAAGCTTCTGTGTAGCTGGTTGAGCTGTAAACACAAAACATGATGAGCTACATTTCAGCTGATTTTATTAGTATACGGTTGATTTTATGATTATGATTTATTATTTTTCTGTTATTTGAGAATTTTCTAGAATCACAACCAGTGAGACTCAAACCTTATAATGGAATCCGAAGTCTCACCAGGTTTTTTCAGAAAACCTTCACTGACCTTCTGCTGCCTCACAGTTAAAAGCTTGTGTAGAAAAAGACCATGTAATGATTAACCTAATACGTAATTTGTTTCAGTTCTTGATATTGGGCTCGTCATAACATTTTTCCCAGGATATTTATGAAACAGGAATTAAATGAAGAATATTTTATACCAAAAACCCTGTTGTTTCCTTTTCTAAATAACCGTCAGGGACATGCAGACAGGAAGTTGTACAGATTCAGGTGGAGGGACATCAGTCTCTGAGGGACACATCAACCCTGTGGATCAACAGAAACATGTAAAGAAGGAAGAACCTGAGGATGAAGGTTATGTCTGTAAGTTAAAAGGACACTACACCCCAGTGTCACTCACTTTCAGTAACTGCTTATCCTGGTCACGGTCATGGTGGGTTCAAAGCCCATCCCAGGAACACTTCACACATGCATGTTCACACACTTTTTCAGACCCAGGTCCTACAAGTCAGCCACAGATCACTGATTGTTTGTGTTCTGTACATTTTTTTAATTCGGTTGATGAAATTTCAGGTGAAGCAACACCAGGCCCTGTGGGACACCTCACACCTGTGGATGAACAGAAATATATAAAGAAGGAAGAACCTGAAAATGAAGAGTATCTCTGTAAGACCACACATTTTCACCCCACTGTTGTTCAGAGGTTTTCTTGAGATGAAATGATTTAAATGTACTTGGTGGAATTTCAGATGGAGAAACATCAGGCTCTGTGGAAAATGTAGACCAACAGAGAGGATTTCAGATCAAACATGTAAAAGAGGAGGAGTCTAATGATGACGATTACATCTATACAACAACAGTCTTAGGTTAAGTATCGCTGACACTCTAACGCTCATTCTATGCTCATTTTATTCATCCATCCATTTACTGAACAACTTAGTCCTTGCAGGGAGGTTGGATCCTATTTCACCCAGGTTGAGATGCTGTGTAAAGTGTAAATTAAAACAAAGCCATTACTTGCAAATCTTATAAACCCATTTGATGGCAGTAATATATAAAAAAAAAAAAAAAGCACAGGGCCATGTTTGTCACTGTGTAGCATCCCATCTTTTTTTTTGTTTTCATTTTTCAGTTTTTCTGCACAAATTAATCATAGCCATAGTTGTATTAGTCATAGTCATGCTAGTCATAGCAGTGTGTGGTGTAAGCATGCCTGAGCCGAGAGAATTACTTGTGTGCTTAGGGGCATTGTTTTGCTACCTGACCAACATTTTCTTGAGTTTCAGTTTATCCACAGATGTCCTGATAATTTGCTGGTATAATTCAGAATTCATTGTTTCATCAATGATTGCAACCCATCCTGGCCCAGATGCAGCAAAACAGGCCCAAACCGTGATACTACAATGAGCATGTTTCACAGATGGGACCATTTTCTTATGCTGAAAAGCTGTGCTTTCCTTTCTCTTAACGTTATGCCTCTTATTTAAACCAAAAAGTTCTATTTTGGTTCCCTCCATAAATATCATCTAGTATTCTTCTGGCTTGCTGACAGGTGGAGTGTTCTTTTTGGAGGCCAGTGATTTTCTCATGGCAACCCTGCCATGCAAACCACTGTTAAAGATAGGTGCTCATATTATTGGCAGGCTCATACTAAAAGCTGACACAGCAATCATATCCGAAAGTACAAGCAAATTTTATTTCGAAGGGAATTGAATAAATTCGAACAGGAATTGACATATTTTCGGAAATAGTCTGTCAAATTTGAGGTAAATGATCCATATTCGTGATCTTTGTAAAAAAAAAATTTGGACCTGCACAAAATTTGGTGCAAATTTAAAATTTTTTACAGATTTATTTAACCCTCTGTTAACCAAGTCCTTTTCTGATTGTATTAAAATTATTTCCCTAGGCAAAAATGTTGACTTTAGGCCAATATTTGAAAAAAATTCTAGGCTGTTAACCCTTTCACTTCATGTAGCAGATATGCAACACTGCTTAATAAAGCGTTAAGATGTTTGAAGATAATCAAAGGTTTGCAAAGGTAACTTCGAGCATAATGGCAGTATTTTCGGCCGCAACCAACCGAATATGACAACACACTGTTTTGCGGCTATATCGCTTACTTGTGAGTCAGCATTTAGGCTCATACTGCATAAATCAGCTAGCTACATTCTGTGTGTTTCTCCACTTAAAATTATATTTTTTACTGCCCTTGATCTTCTGTAAGTCATCAGGCCTATGTCTCATCCACGGTATTTTTGTAAAAAATTTAAATATCTTGTTCTTTTTAAGAATACATTTTTTAATTCTCCAGAAATGGATGATGCCAAGTTAGAAGACTTCACTTGCTCCTTGTGTTCACTTTCTTATACATCTCAAATTTACCTCCACAAACACATCAGAAGATGTCATCGTGAGGAATATGAGAGACAGATCCAATCACACGAAGTACAATATGAATGCCTGACACCCACAAGAAGCTCCAGTGTTCAGCAAACAACCTTCAGTACTGTCACCAATCAGACATGTAATCAAGTGCAGAAAGAAGTCCATCACTGCACGCAGTGTGGAAAAGGTTTTACTGAAAAGAATAATCTAAAAAAACACCAACGCATTCACACGGCAGAGAAACCACATCACTGTTCGCTTTGTGGGAAGAGTTTTATTCACCAGCAAGGACTCAAGTCACACCAGCTCGTTCACACGGGAGAGAAACCGTATCAGTGCTCAGAGTGTGGGAGGAGTTTTACTAGACGGGGTGCTCTCGAAATACACCAACGTGTTCACGCGGGGGAGAAGCCGTACCAGTGCTCAGAGTGTGGGAAAAGCTTTACTAGGAAGGATGATCTCCACATACACCAACGCTTTCACACGGGAGAGAAGCCTTATTACTGCATACAGTGTGGGAAGAGTTTTACTACATGGGGTCATCTCAGACAACACCAACACATTCACACGGGGGTGAAGCCGTATCAGTGCTTACAGTGTGGGAAGAGTTTTACCAGAAAGGATGACCTCCAAATACACCAACGCGTTCACACGGGGGAGAAGGCACATCACTGCTTACAGTGCGGGAAGAATTTCTCTAGAGAGGATGATCTTCAAACACACCAGCGTGTTCATACAGGAGAGAAACTGTATCACTGCTCACAGTGTGGGAAGGATTTTGCTAGAAAGGATGACCTGCAGATTCACCAGCGCGTTCACACAGGAGAGAAGCCGTATCAGTGCTCGCAGTGTGGGAAGAGGTTTAATCGACAGAGTAATCTCAGACGACACCAACGCATTCACACAGGAGAGAGACCACATCAGTGCTCGCAGTGTGGGAAAGGTTTTACTGACCAGAGTAATCTCCGACGACACCGCCGCGTTCACACAGGAGAGAAAGCACATCAGTGCTCGCAGTGTGGGAAAGGTTTTACTGACCAGAGTAATCTCACACGACACCGCCGCGTTCACACAGGAGAGAAACCACCTCCCTGCACATAGTGTGGGAAGCTCCAAGTGCACCGCCGCGTTCACACGGCTGCGTCACCGTAAATGGTATTTTACACTGATGTCATCTGAAAATTAATTTTGACCTCAAAGCCCTTGACACTTGTAATTAAAAAATTTAAAAATAGTTTTCTCCTTCATTCACCTTTTCAGATTTAAAAGTAAGTGCATTTCATGGAAATTGTTTTTTGTTTGTTTGTCTTTGAACAAGCAAACACCTACAATTGTTTTTGCCGTAATTTTTATTATAAAAAGTCCAGTTACATGGAAAAGGTAAGTACTCCCTTATATTTATCACACCTTCATGTTCATGAAAGAGTCCCTGGTAATAAATTAGATGCCACTGAATAGAATCAAGATTTCAAATGATGTTTATTGTTATTCTGTCCGTATACAAGTAAGTACAGTAAGATTAAAGTAATGTTCCTACACATGGTGTAGCACTCATTCATTTTCTAAGTGGCTTAATCCTAATTAGGGTCACAGGGAGGCTGGCACCCATCTCAGCGCACTCTGGGCGGGGGCGGGGTACACCCTGAACAGGTCGCCAGACCACAGAGCAACACACACACAACCATTCACTCTCACACCTAGGGGTGATTCGGAACAGTTAGCCTACTGTACATGTTTTTGGAATGTGGGAGGAAACTGGAGTATCCGGAGGAAACCCACGCAAGCACGTGAACATCCAAATACAAAGATGCAGTTGGAGAACGTGTAAACTCCACACAGAAGCGGCCCGAGCCCGGGAATCAAACCCAGGAGCTTCTACTTGAAAATATTTCTAATGAAAAATAAAACAATTATTGAATTCAGCTTTAAATGATGTATCGAATTATTATTATGATCTACTTGAAATATTATTAATCGTAGAATCTATTGAACTACCCAGAGGAATCCACGCAAGCAGAGGGAGAACATGCAAACTCCTCACAGAGCTCGGGAATCGAACCCAGGCCTTCTTGCTGTGAGGCAGATGTGCTAACCACTGTGCTGTCATGGTGGAACATAAAACATTTTTTGTCACAACACAATTAAAAAACAATTAAGTCAGAAAAACAAACAGGTAGTGCGAAATGAGAAGAATGTAAAGTGACTTGCACCAATTTTGTTGCAATGTTAACGATAGTATAGATCAGTAGTGATGTAAATTTTCACACCCTTGGTGCAGTTGGGGTACGGCAGTGTTGAGGAGCCTAACTTTCTGGGGATAGAAGCTGTTATAATATCTGGCAGGGGTTGTTTGGGTGCTCCGATACCTTTTGCCAGACAACAGGGGTGAACAGTCCATGGGAAGGTCGTAATGGGAGTGGGCCTGTGTGGAGCAGACAGTGATGAATATGATCTCTTTATGAAAGTGATTTCTTTATTTAAACCTGACATCAATGGTCTGATGTTCTCTTTCGCAGTGTAATATTTTCAGAGTAATATTTGGAAAAAGTTTTACGAGAAAGGATGATCTTAGAAACTGTATTACTGCATATTGTACAGGAAGCGAGAGACTCGAACGCATTCACACAGGAGAGAAGCCACATCACTGCTTACAGTGTGGGGAGGGTTTTTCTAGAGAGGGTTATTTTGGCTGGGCAGTGGATAAATCTCCTAAACTTCAAGAGCCTGTGTTTCATTCAGTGTTTTCCTTTAAAATCAAGCAGAAGAATCTCAAATAAAAAAATTGAGGCAAAGAAAATCAAATGAAAGTCCTACTCAGTATTACTTTAGTGTTCCTAATAAAATTATATATATATAAATTTGTTCATGCAACAGTGAACAATAAAGATCTCTTTAGTGACAAAATTTCAGGGATTTTAATTCACAGGAAGTAAGCAGTTACACTTCTCAGACCAGTATTCATGCCAAAAACTAGGACAACACAAAAAGATATGTGCAAATACAGAGAAACCATTAAACAAAACTGACCACGCTGATCATCAGCACAGTCACATGGAAATTTGATTCAACATTAAATGGTCCTTTGCATGAACACCGTAGGGCAAAGTCACACATGCAGAGGGTTCATGAGTCATGGCAATACTCCATCAATCAGTGTGTGATTTGCAGAGTCATGGCCACTGAGAGGGATGGTGAGACCAACTAATTCATTCACATGTTTGCGTTGTGCCAGAAACAAGCAAACCCTGAACGCATTTCCTATTGAAAACTCCATGATATCAAGGCCAGTGCCAGTTGAATTGCAAGATTTAACTGAAATTGAAGAAATGCTGATTGCTCGTGTTCTTCCCATCATGAGAATTTGTATAAAACCTGGTGGTAAAGAGGTTATTCTGGACACTGTGTAAATGTCCCACAAAATGTAGGACAGCTTGCATCTATATTGCCAAAATATCCCAAGGATATATCAGTGAATATAGTTTAGTAAAAGGAAAAAATGATTCATTTAAAGAAGTAAACGTAAGAAAGCAAGAAGTTCACGATGCTCTGCTGTGGCTGATACAAAATATCTCACATTACGCAGATGTCAGTATTGATAACAATACTTTGAACTGTCTTCCAGACAATGGCTCTCCTAATGGCTCAATCCCTCTCGGCCTACCGAGTCTGATAATATTTCATTGCAAGAAGTACATGAGCCAGATGTAGGCCCCACTGGTGTAAATGTACAGGATGATCTTGTGTATGATAGGTCAACAGAAATGAATTGTTTTTTTTACCTATTGGTGAACAACAGCAGCAGGAGCAGGAAGCAATTAAGAATCTCTCCGGATAAGCTGATTAACTGGCCATCTCATGATGGTGCACCATTACATGAATACATTCCACCATGGCATTCCCTACATTATTCCCTGAGGGAAAGGTGATCGTACTAATCCTGCTACTGTCAGAAATGTGTCACTTCATGAAAGTATAAAGCATTTACTGAAATTCCCTGAACAATTTGATAGTAAATGGTTTTATCGCTTCGGGAGCCACCCCAGATTTTCACACTGAGCTTTTGACATGATTTGGAGGAAGCTGCTATTACATCTGAGTTCCTGTTCATTTTTCCTCTTTATAAGACAATAGCTTGTGAGGCATATGGAGTGGCGCTGAACCATGTTTAAATCACAATTATCTGAGTCCACTTCACATTCTGGAATGTTCTGGAATGTTTTTGTAGCTTTTTTGGCAAGGATGAGTCTCTGGTCTAACCCACATATCCTCTTCTAGAGGGTTAATCACCATACTGACATGCTGCTTCATAACCAGCTGCTATATCATGTTCAAGCTGTAACGTGTCTCCATTATCATTATCATTATCTTTGTGCTTTTAGCCTAAGAACCCTTTGAGTGCAATCTTTGTAAGGTCACATAAGCCAGGGTCATTTTTAAGCTTAGCGGTGCCATGACAGTGAATGCTACCTCGGCCTTGGTATTCAAACCTGTACCAGTGCCACTTGGGATCTGGTGTGTTGTACAGCCAATGCTTAGTAAGCTTTCCAACCCTTGAGATAAAAACCAGTCAACAATGTGTGGGTTATTTATCACACTCCGGATTTCAAAGTGAAATACAGATGTTGTTTTTGTAATTTAAATATCTACGCAAGTTAATAAAACAGTTAGTTTAAGCTCAAAGTACCCAGCTCTTAAAAGGCTCTACGGTAACACAGATTAACAAGAAAAGGGTGCGTTATCGTGGTTTTCAATATCGCTTAACATCCTTGTTTTCAAAAACTGATCATAGCAGAATTACTTAACTTTCCTGCCACGCCCTCTTTGAATTTTTGTATGCAAAAATGAATTTAATAAACTTATGTAAAAAAATAAATAAATAGATAAAATGTAAAAAAAAATTGTATAAACTCGATGTGCCTCTCAATTACCTACATAAAAGAGAGTAAACTACGCGGCATCGACGGGCTGCTCGCAGGCGATGTTTGGGTTCTCGCAATCGTCACCATCACCTTCCATGCAGGAATAAACGGGCTTGGGGAAATAAACAAAACGCGTTCAAGCGAACTATATGGCCTTGGATTAACTGCTCCTCACAGCCCTCCACTTCTCCAGGAGAACTTCTAGTCTTTTCTTTATCTTTATCTTCACACCTAGAGTTCACGGGTGTTTGGATTTTCCACTCCAGCAGGCGGCGCTGTGAACATGAACCGCACTGTAAACTTACCACCGAAGAAGACGAGCTGCAGTTTTTATTTACTGGAAACAAAAGCTGGGTTTTTTTTACTGATTCAAACACCCCGGATAAACTCACAAAGGGTTTAATAATAACAAGTCTATGGATTTAAAAATGAGAACTTACGGTTTTTGTATTTAATGATTTTTTGACTTTCTTCTTTTATGGCTGAAGTAAGTATTTATTTTAACAGAGTGTTTTACTATCTGATAAACGGATAGAGAGAGAGAGAGAGATATGGATGTGTGGATGTGTGGATAGATAGATAGATGGATGTGTGGATGGAAGGAAAGATAGATGGATGTGTGGATGGATAGATAGATAGATGGATGTGTGGATGGAAGGAAAGATAGATGGATGTGTGGATGGATAGATAGATAGATAGATAGATGGATGTGTGGATGGATAGATAGATGGATGTGTGGATAGATAGATAGATAGATAGATAGATAGATGGATGTGTGGATGGATAGATAGATGGATGTGTGAATAGATGGATGTGTGGATGGATAGATAGATAG
>JAOUQZ010000035.1:20984284-20997604 GCA_028564935.1 Neosilurus hyrtlii
TGTGTGTGTGTGTGTGTGTGTGTGTGTGTGTGTGTGTGTGTGTGTGTGTGTGTGTGTGTGTGTGTGTGAAAAGAGAGGGTGATGTGTTATCTTGTAATTCGCTCTCTAAGGAATACAATTGTATTGTCACTAAGCTTGTGACAACAAAAGAGTTAATCAGTCTGATAATCCAGTTCAGCTGCAATGTGAATGGATGTTTTTATTTGGTTATTTCATTACTTCATTTCTACACGGCCCTCTGCAGTAAGCACTGGCCATTAGACTGTAAAATAGAGCATATTTCTCAGACTTTTCCAATCCATCTTAATAGTACACAATTTGAAAATGGCACTTTAGGAAGACCTAGCAAGAAGACAAGAGAACAGCTCCAGCATTTGATAAATTCTCCAGTGATGGGTAGGGAGGGATAATTTGATAATGATGACCTACTCCAGCTCATTCCGCTTGTGTAAGCACGACTGTCGTCTGTGTCCATCAGCAGTGGCCGAAGGTCAAGACATAATGATGTTACATTTGATAATAGTGAGGAAGTGAGACAGGGATCGATGGCCACACATCTCTGTCACCTTGACCAGGGTGGAGGACATCAATTCAGCAAAGAAACTTCAGTTTAAACATTCTTTGATCTTTTTTTTCTTCTTATTTTTTCAGTAAGATCGTTTTCAAAATAACAAAGACAGCATCCTGAATGTAAATTAGCAAAAAGCTATGGGACTTCATGTAACAATGTTCAGATGTACATCCCTGAAAATGAGATAACTATTGCACATGAAAGTCTATGATACCTGCTAACCCATGAAGAAATACATTTTGCTGCAAAACATAGTCAATACTATAGTAAATCCCTGTCAATATGCAGTTGGTCTGCAGAAGCACGTAAGCAGTATTTGCATTTGCATTCAAAACCATGTCATCCGCAGAGTGCCAATCACAGACCTGCTTCGGGTCAGATGACGCACAAGATGTGCCCATATTCTCAAAGTTAGCACACTAAAATCAAAAATTAATCTTAGTAAATTTATGAAAATAATTAAGTTAAATAGTTTAGTTTAGTGTTTACGGCTGTGTTCTTTTTTGTAAATTTTCTAATCAGTGTTCACCTGTAGACTGTGTTTTTATCAGGAAGACTAGTCTTTAGAGATGGACTTACTGCATTTTGCAGACAAAGCAAACAAAAGTTGGTAATTACTAAGATTTCGAATAAAAGTTTGTTTTCTGAGAAAAGAAAGAAAGAATTGAGGTTTACCCTTACCACCAAATACATTTTATTGTTTCAAAACAAAAGAGGACTTATTTGGTTTTGCATCTGAACTCTTCAGTTGATAGTATTGGGATAAAAATGGCTTGGATACACACACAAGGATACTGTATATGAACATATGAACATATGCTGATATATTGACCTTAATTAGAGATGTACACACTTATTTTCCTTAACCTTTATTCCTCTGTTAAAAAATGAGGGTTGTGGACAAAAAAAATGAGAGAGAGTGAGAGAGAGAGAGAGAGAGAGAGAGAGAGAGAGAGAGAGAGAGAGAGAGAATGACAATGCCAGCTTCCTGTATGCGCAAGCTAATCTCTTACAATATTCAGATGGAATATCGGCTTTCATCTTCTATGCAGACAGTCTTTAAATGAAATGGTGAATCATCACCTGATAGAAATTTTCTGTTGGGATTAAGTGTGCTGATTGACTGGGCCATTCTATCAGCTTTATTTCTTCCTCTGGAAAAGCCTCCTTTTCAGTGTGTGTTTTTTGGATCATTGTCCTGCTGGAAAGTCCATCCATGTCTCAACCTCATCACCCTTGTGGATGGCAACAGATTCTTCTCAGGAAATTTCCAGTACATGATTTAACTAATTCTTCCTTCAATACTCTTGATTCTGTTGGTACCTTGCAAGGAGAAACAGACCCATGCTTTGATGCTTCCACCTCTGAACTTAAGTATACTTTTAGCAGTGTTCCTGCTTGCCACACCATTAATAAGAAAAAAAAAAAAAAAAAGCCTAACCATCGAGTTGCTTTTGGAACATCAAGGAAAACCTATAGTGCCCTCAATACATCAATCTGATGTATTTGTACACATGGGAACCCTGTGTTATTCTTTGAAAATTGTATCATTATCAGGCAGTAGTGATACTAAAAATACTTCAAATACTTCAAAATAGATTGTTTGGGATATTATTCTGATGATCTTTCTAATAGTCTTCCTCAATTTTATACATTTTGCTCGAGAAAATGAGCATGAAATACGTCTGAAGAGTGTGATGTCAGACGTAGAGACACCATACCTTATACAAATTTGAAACATAGGATGGAAAAATATTTATTTCAAAACAGAGACAAGGGCGCTAAATACAAATATACAAAAAGAAGAAAATGTGAAGATTTTTGATAATCAAAGCATCACCACCCAGCAGATTTATATCTCCAAAAAGGTAAAACGTTAGAAATTTTTTCAGGGGGAGAGTAATATAGAGAACACCAGGCATATAATTCTTGGGTCATGTGATGTGACATCATTGTTAATGATGTGAAATAAATAAAGAAATAATGATATTCTCGTGTTATTGAAATGTTCTCTATAGCTAAGGTTTCTAAATTGTGCACTTTACCTGTCGAGACTTAGATAGCATGTTTGGTTTCCTCATTTTTATTCCTTTTTATAAACAAGTTATCAAAATGAAGCAATCTTGATATACGTAGGCCACGTGTATGGGGTTTGAGAGTTCCCACCAAAAACTTGTCATATATGGGAAACCATATGAGAGCTCTGCTTTAAGGCAGTGCATAAATCTATATATTATATAAGTTGAACATGGTGCTTTGAAAATTGCTGTTTGCTGAATTTTATGTTCGGCAGCAAACTTCAAACAAGCATCAGGATTCTTTTTTTCTACAGGAAGAGATCCTTCTGATGTTATCAAGATTGGAGGTTATTAAGATTTCTCTGTGACAACTGTCCCCAGTGCTTCCAGATCTTTGTATAGCGTTTTTCAGAGTGATCCTCTGTTTCAGATACCCAGTTAAAAAGCTTACAAGGAGCTCCTGTGTATGGCTAGCTGATGTTTGAATGATGCTACTCCTGCTTGCAGAAAATGGCCATGATTGTGCTTATAGGGGCACATAGGAGTTGAGAAATCTGTCAGTAACCAGTACCATTGCTATGCCTCTCTTCAAAGGAATCTATGTCCCTACACACTTTGAGATGTTTCTTACATGACAGCTTGGTTTACTTGCATTCGGAAGTGGCTTTCCCGCTAACCCACCTGATTCTACTTAACACGGATAGATGAACGTAGTGAAATCAGCTGGGTTACTGTGTTTAATAATTTTCTGTGTTATTTCAGTTTGTTGCACAAGATTGTTTTTATGAATAGGAATATTAGGATTTTGTTTCTGTATAATTTTAGTATATTATTAAAATTGGGTTTGAGTCCCAGGCTCAATGAGGGCATTTCTATGTGAAGTTTGCATGTTCTCCCTGTGCTTGTATGGGTTCCCTGCATGTACAGTCCAAAGACATGCTCATTAGGCTAAGTAAGTCGCTGTTCCAAATCGCCCCTAGGTGTGAGTGTGTATGTGAATGGTTATGTGTATGTTGTCCCTGTCATGGAAAGGTCAGCTGATCAGATTGTACTGCCTTCACCCATAGTGAGATAGGCCTCCCCACGACTCTTGTAGGATTAAGGTAGAGAAGGTAAGTGTATTGAGCTTTTTACACCCAAGTCAAGTGGCTGATCAGAGCTGGAGCTTATCAAGGTTTCTGTAGTGTGAAGTGACCATACAAGTTCAACTACTCCTGTATGGGATGCGAATCCATCGCAGTTTATTTTTCCAGTGCTTTTATTGGTACTCATTTATAGTGCTGGGTGGACGGAAGCACACTTGCCCTAGTTCTAATGAAGATTTGAACCAACAGTCTATCAGGAGCCCAGCACCATACCCACTGCATCGGCGGCCTCTATACGAATTAAGCAGTTCAGCAAATAAATCAATGAATGAATGAAAGTTAGCATGTCTGCCTAACAGCAAAAAGGTCATGGATTCGATTCCTGGACACTAACGTTGCTGTGTGGAGTTTGCATGTTCTCCCTATGTTTCCTCCAGGTACTCCGGTTTTCTCCCACAGTCCAAAAACATGCACAGTAGGCTGATTGGCTGTTCCAAAATGGCCCTGGGTGTGAGAGTGAGTGTGAATGGATGTATGTGTGTTGGACCTGCAATGGCCTGGCGAACTGTTCAGGGTGTACCCCACCTTCGCCCAGAGTCGGCTGAGATAGTCACCAGCTTCCCCGCGACCCTAACTAGGATTAAGTGGCTTGGAAAATGAATGAATGAATGAGTTAATTAATACACCTACATACGTGCATGCATGTGTACATATATACATGATTTCTGATTTTGCTCCATGAGCCTATAAACGCCTTTGTGGTAATTTTCTGAATCTCTTCCGAAACCAGTTCCAGCTCACTGGAAAAAGTAGGCTTGCTTTATCAAGGTCTTAAGAGTAAGTTGAGAATACATAGGTTATTGAGGGTGGATATAAATGTTGCAGAGAATTTTCCAGTATAGCTTAACTGTGCAACCATAGCCAGGGTTGTTACTCACACAGAGTTTACACTGTTCCAAGACCCAGAGTGATATATCACTGAATGAAGGTCAGCTGTGGGTTTACCACACTACAAAAACACTCCAAGCCTTAGAGTTACTGGTAGTTAATTCTGTGTAGTAAAGTATTCACTCCAAGTGTCTTTTAAGTATTTAGATTACACTTATAGTTTTATCACTGAAAAAATAAAAAAATATATAGACTGCATCAATATTGGATTTAGAGTTTGCGTAAAAAGTAATTCAATATAACTGCTCATGAAAACATAATATGCCCTAAAGGAAGCTTTTAAAGAAGCCTGTTTCTCAGTAAGATTTTGGGAGGAAACAGTTTATTTTCTGTGTGACAGAATGCTTCACTGTCACTGATCATTTCAGTGCTGTAATTAGAAATGTCTCTGTAGTGCAATCCTAACCGAATATAAGCTGTGTTGAATATGGAATGCAGAGGGAGGAAAATGTTGGAATAATGAAGACAAAATGCAAGTTGGACATTAATCATCTAAGGCCCTCATCAGCAAAAGCTTTGCCCTATGCGAGACAGATGGAAACCTATCCGGTTGACGCAAGTGTTTTGGAAGACAAAGTTGTTCTAGAATGGCTGCGCAGTTTGAATGCTACCTTGGTGGGGAGGAAAAGAAGCAAAGCTCTTTTGATGGAGCGCAAACTTTAAACACAAAGCAGCAGGGCATCTTCAAGGGGGGGGGGAGAGAGAGAGAGAGAGAGAGAGAGAGAGAGAGAGAGAGAGAGAGAGAGAGAGAGAGAGAGAAGTCAGGGGCAGAGATATATAGGCCAAAATACCAGGTTCAGTTGCTTGGGGAACTTAAAACCACAGATGACAGCAAGGATCGTCTTAAACGTCAAGATGGATAGGTCCGCATGACACTGCCAGACACGGTTAAATGTTCATCTTGCTAGATACAAATAAGTGTCTCAACAACTTATACTGACGGTTCATATATAAACAAATTGGCATGGCTTTTTTATGGATGATACTGGACTTTTTTCTAGAAGGATATAAATTGCACTGATAAAAAATAATAATCATGAGTTGAACTTTTCTTTTGTTACAACACTTCAATTTCTATTGTACTGAACAGAATTGAAACTAAATTTTAAAAAGCACAAATATGGTGGCATGCTGGCATAGTGTTTAGCACTTTCGCCTCACAGTAAGAAGGTCCTGGGTTCAAGTCCCAGGCCTGGCAAGGGTGTTTTCTTGTGGAGTCTGCACATTCACTTCGCATTTGCGTGGGTTTCCTCTGGGTACTCCGGTTTACTCCCACAGTCCAAAGACATGCACAGCAGGCTAATTGCCTGTTTCAAATTGCCCCTGGATGTGAGTGTGAGTGGTTGTGTGGGTGTTGGCCCTGCAATGGACTAGAGAGCTCTTCAGGGTGTACCCTGACTTCGGCCACAGATGGCAGAGATAGGCTCCAACCTCTCCATGATCCTAGTAGGATACAGCAGTTCGGAAAAAGAATGAAATCTACAAATAAGAAACACACACACACACACACACACATTGCAGATTGTTCTCAGTTTGATTTTCTGCGTGCTGCCATCACAAGATTAGAAATATACCGTGTATCATTCCAAGTTAAATTAGCTGCTTAAATAACATTCCGAAGTTAAATCATGTTTAGTGCTCATGTTTCCATGTTAATACTTTGAGGAAAGACTTAAAGAAAACAAAGCTGTTGAGAAAAATATACTTAATTAGTGATTCACTGAAATTGTTTATCAAAGCATACCCATCTTTCTCCAGGAAACGATTGCTTGTCAGAGAGCTGAGATAAGAAGCAGGTAGTGCCTAGTGCATCTGAACTATCCACACTGCCCACATATGGTCCACATTACAGTGGGAACAGGCTAGAGAGCTCCACCCCCGCACACCCCTGAGTGGTTCAGCCTGCTGACAGACAGCTTCTGATTCCACATATGTTGAAATCCAGAAAGCGTTACATGCCCTCTTTGATACTGGGTGATTTATTGGGCCTTGGCACCAGTTGCAAATGTCTTCAGCGACAGAGAGGCTCGTCTGTGTAAGCGGATAGTGTCTATCAAATCACAGGCCGGCAGCACAACAAATGCTCGGCCGTTTCCACACATTATTCTGGCTTAGGCAAGCCATGCCTTCAACTCAACCCACGTCCTGTATACTATCACTGCACAGTGAACATTGTCCTCCCGGCAACCTTAGAATAATCATTAAGCAAATAACATGATATATATCTACTGACATATACTTGCATTGTATTGTAATTGTTTTTGTAAAGCTGATTTATGAGCTGGAGAGCTGTGGTGAGGTGATGGATTCAGAATAGCAATCATGTTTTCCTCTTCATGCTGAATCCCTTCCAAAAAAAGAAAAGAAAGAAGGAATGAAATAAATGAGAATGATTGAAAATTAAAGTGCAGTTAACCTACCTTATAACAATTTTCGTTAAACTGCTCAATTGTAGAAAAATGTATGCCTGGTATATGCTTCGGGATATATATTCCTGGCATCAGCTGTAATGAGATCAAGTACAACTATTTACCTAACCTTTTACAGCACTTCTACCAAAATGTATTTATTTATTATGAACCTCAGTGAGATATAATAAACCTATTTGCTCTTGAAATATGGCCAAAAATATAAGAGTTGACAAAGTTGCCATACTTATCTCTACTCCAATGTATTTCAGGTGAAGGTTAAAAGTTGAATGACTTGGTAGAGTATGTAGAAAAGGTCAAAGTTCAAAGCTGTGGCACAACAGTTATGTTAATAGAGACATGTTCTCACAGAACCATTAAAAGAAGGGATGAATTTCTCTCTATCCTTCTTCATCCTGTTCTCTCTCTCTCTCTCTCTCTCTCTCTCTTTCTCTCTCCTCTCTGGCTCATTCACTAAACAAATACTCCAGTTTTCTCCCCATGCCTAAATTTACTACTCAGTAAAGTCAACACGCTAAGGGGGTCAAGCAACCAGTCAAGCTAATGATGCTTCACTCTTGATGGTAGGCTCCCCTGAGGCACATGCACTGGCCTAACGGATTTAATGCCTCAACTTGGGTCTATAAAGCATGTAACAGTAAAATTACAGATTATTATTATATATATTTTTTATTTTTAAGATTAATTCACTCACTCACTCATTTGCTGAACCATTCAATCCTCTATTAGTGTCACAGGGAAGCCGGAGCCTATCTAAGCCTACACAGGGTGAAGGCGGGGGATTGGGGGTGAAGGCGGGGGGATTGGGGTGGGGGGTATGGACCCTGAAAAGCTCACCAGACTAATGCAGGGCATATGCGCAACCATTAACACTCACATTCACACCTGGGGCAATTTGAAATAGCCAATCAGCCTAATGTGCATGTTTTTGGACTGTGGGAGAAAACTGGAGTACCTGGAGGAAACCTATGCTAGCACGGAAAGAACATGCAATTTCCACATAGAAACGCAGCTCGTGGGTCTGTGTGGGTTCCCTGAGAGTTCTCTTGTTTTCAAACATGATACAAAAGCATACAGGTACTGTAGGTGACCTGGTCAAGTTAAATCATCCACATGAATGTAGGAGAACTTTTCCTCTTCAGATCCAGTGTTTTGGACTACAAATACACCAGAGTGGCTTCAGAAAATTAATGAATGAATCCTGCTTCCTAAAACTGGTTCTTTTAACTAGATAATTCTTCACCTTAAACCTTATAAAATAAATTTACCATTTCCAACATTTCTTTCAACACCAGCACTCATAGAAATGTGTTCCAAGTTTGGGTTTTTACTAAATATCAGTATATTAATTACCATAGTGCATATTATGCTGGAGGTCAATCTAACAGCATGAATATTGTGTTAATTAATGTCAGAAAGACAGAGCTCGGGTGACAGTAGACCTTTCGGTTGACGCATAACTTCCCTAGATGAATGCCCTGTGTGTTATAATTATACCTTAAACCTCTGCTCAGAGGTAATGCTAGATAAACACATCTCCACCCCATCCATGTCTCGGTTTCAAAACCAAAACAGAACAGCCAATTCAATTAGCTAAGAGAAGCTTATGCTCCACTAAATAGGGATTGATAGGGATGTACGCACATGCTCTCATAAGACTAATTACCTATTGGGTTACTTTAACTGTAAGGAAAACAGTGTGGTCATCTAGATAATCTGCTGTTCCCTGGCAATCCTTAAAAGCAATCCTGTCACTTATTTCACATTTAATGTGGTACCTTGGATAGTTCAGATCTGACGTTAGTACGTTATGACAATGGCTAGCATGCAAACAAGGTGTTTAGCTATATCAGGGGATGCCATAATTTCATTTCAAGTGCATGTATGAATATCTGAGCATTACTGATGGTCATTCTAAATAGATACATCAAAAGTGAACTCCAGGGCAATTACTGCAGTAATGTTCTGTTAGACCTGACAGATTACGCACTTACGCAAAAATATAATTGACACTACAGGAATTGGACATCCTGATTTACATTATGGTTATTATTTGATCCAGCATTAGCCCAGGCATGCCTCTGACAACACTCAGAGTATAAATGCTGAGGAAGACAGGAAAAGCAATCGCTCACCTGACAAACTGAGTGGTCAATGGAAATCAAAACCCTGGAATGGCAAGGTAAGAGGAGGAGGGCTTGCGATCGTGCCAGTATGTTGGATTGCTGGAGTTAACTATCAGTTAGATGGTATGACAAGTGTGGCAGGACTGCTTCTGCAGTAAGTTTGTGATTATTCATGAACATAAAGAATACTATTTAGCATCATAATTCTGAGCTTGCATAGACTATAGGCTATGTTTCTAAAGTCAAGATGTTCTAATCACTATATTTTGTTATCTTATACTTACTTTTAGCCACTTATGGCCTCTTCTAATCCAATTTACACCAATAACAGCTACGAACATGCTGTATGTTACACTTTCATATCTGATGTGCTTACTTGTGGCTGCAGATAATTAGCCCAGAAGTAATGACCATCCAATGATGACAGCCGCTGCAACCTAATCCCTCTTCTTTTCCTGCCGCTCTGCCCTGCCCCAGCAACTGCAAGGATGGTTGTGTCAAGTCTATTTTTGCCCCTAGCTGCCAGAGTACTGTTGGCGCCAGCCCTGGGGACCTGCACTGCTGGAGTTGACAGGGCCACACTGCTTATTCACCCCATTGCCCCCTGCAGCTGGTATAAGAGTGCAGCAGGAACCCAACACTAAGAACACTGTCAGTGCAGGTCAGCCTCAGTGCCTTTGAGGGCAGCAGTGGGAAACATCACGGTAGGGTTTACAATCTCTATTCTCAAAGCAATATCTCTCTATAGCCCTGGAAATTGCAGACAACGCATATAGGTTGTTGTAAATTAGTAGGACAAAGTTGAACAGTCTTGTGTTATAATTTAGGAAATGCAGAGCATTTCCTAATGCATGGGTTGCTCCAGTTGTAAATGTCTTCTGGTGTCTTCTTTTTTTTTTTTTTTTTACACCCCTAAGAATCACAAAAGCGATTTATTTATCTGTATAAGCCTAATTTGAGCTGTGTGCTGACAGGAGTACATATGTGCTCATGTCATCACGAGTCCAGGCTATGTCCAGAACAAGTTTAGGAATTGTTCACTCAAGACAGAAAGATTGAGATTATGTATGACCATATGTTGGATCTCTCTCAAATCTAAAACAAACAAGAAAAGAATGTCACCCAGCACCAAGAAGGCTTTAGGATACAAGCTAAATGGAGGACCTCAAGGAACTGTTTGGGCCCATATTAACCTTTTTAAAATGAAACCTCCACTGTTATTAAGCATCACTACTTCAACAAATGATTAAATGAAACCTATACCATTTTAACCCATTTTGTCTATAGTTTGGCGACCTATTGTCTGGCGCTCTCATATTAAATCCTAACTAACATACAGCATGTGAAGATTAACCCTTTCAGACCACTCAGCCCTTTCATAACTGCTGAGAGATGCTACTAGTGAAATTAGAGATATTGGACTAACTAGCCTTTTTGGCTAGCCACTATCACATGACAGCTTTTACAGCTTTTCTCCAAGACATGTGAAGGCAGCACACATGTCTTGGAGGAAACTGCTGCTTGTGCTACATCACAAGGCAGCTCAGTAAACTTGTTGGAAATTGCTACCTGTTCTCTTTCCACATATGTGAGCTCATAGATGCCTGGATTTGACTAGTGTCACTTACTAGGGTAAAGAGAGCAATGCCACCCCTTCTTCCTGCAGACTTATCTAATTTAGTCATCTTCAACTACTGGACATGGATCTTCGGCATGCAAACTCATGAACTCTAGACAATAAAACATAAGCTACCCTACCCTAATAGAATTATTTAAATTGTTTTACACTTTTAAAATGGTTTGCTTATTGCGTGGCACAGTTGCATAGTGGTTAGCCTGTCCGCCTCACAATGAGAAGGTTCTGGGTTTGGGTCCCAGGCTCAGGTATTTCTGTGTGGAGTTTGCATGCTCTCCCTGTGCTTGCATGGGCTTCCTCCGGGTTCTCCGGTTTCCTCCCACAGGCCAAATACATGCACATTAGGCTAATTGGCTATTTCAAGTTGTCCCTAGGTGTGAGTGTGATTGTGAATGGTTGTGTGTGTACGTGTGTGTGTGGTACGTGTGTGTGTTGGCTCTGCAATGATCTGGAAAACTATTCAGGGTATACCCTGCCTTCTCCCAGTGTTGGCTGAGATAGGCTCCAGCCTCCCTGCAACACTAGTAGGATTAAGCAGTAGTATGGCAAATGAGTGAGTGAGTGAGTGAGTGAGTGAGTGTTTGCTTGTTGGATGCTTATGTGGGTTTCCTCTGGGTACTCTTGTTTCCTTCCACAATCCAAAGACATGCACATTAGGCTAATTGACTTTTTCAAATTACCCCTAGGTGTGAATGTGAGTGTGAATGACTGTGTATGTGTTGTCCTGCCTCCTTGTGACCCTAAGCAGATCGGCTAATGAATGAATGAATAAATGTCTATTTCTTTATTTGGTATTGATGAGTGTGATATACAGTGGTGTGAAAAAGTGTTTACCCCTTCCTGATTTCTTATTTTTTTGCATGTTTGTCACAATGAAATGTTTCAGATCATCAAACAAATTTAAATATTAGTCAAAGACAAAAAAGTATTGGCCCACTCATCTTTGCAGAATTTTTGTAATTCAGCCACATTGAAGTTTGTTTTTGAGAATGAACCACCTTTTTAAGGGCATGCCACAGCATCTCAATAGGATTCAGGTGAGGACTTTGACTAGGCCACTCCAAAGTCTTCATTTTGTTTTTCTTCAGCCATTCAGAGGTGGACTTGGTGGTGTGTTTTGTATCATTGTCCTGCTGCAGAACCCAAGTTTGTTTCAAGTTGAGGTCACGAACAGATGGCCGGATATTCTCCTTCAGGATATTTTGGTAGACAGCAGAATTCATGGTTCCATTTATCACAGCAAGTTTTCCAGGTCTTGAAGCAGCAAAGAAGCCCCAGACCATCACACTAGCACCACCACCATATTTTACTGTTGGTGTGATGTTCTTTTTCTGAAATGCAGTGTTACTTTTATGCCAGATGAAATGGGACACACACGTTCCAAAAAGTTAAACTTTTGTCTTGTCAGTCTACAGAGTATTTCCCCAAAAGTCTTGGGGATCATCAAGATGTTTTCTGGCAAAATTGAGATGAGCCTTAATGTTCTTTTTGCTCGGCAGAGGTTTTCATCTTGGAATGCTGCCATGCAGGCCATGTTTGCTCAGTCTCTTTCATATGGTGGAGTCATGAACACTGACCCTAACTGAGGCAAGTAAGGCCTGCAGTTCTTTGGATGTTGTTGTGGGGTCTTTTGTGACCTCTTGGATGAGTTGTCGCTGCGCTTTTGAGGCAATTTTGGTCAGCCGGACACTCCTGAGAAGGTTCACCACTGTTCATTGTTTTCGACATTTGTGGATAATGGCTCTCATTGTGGTTTGCCGGAGTCCCAAAGCTTTAAAATGGCTTTATAACCTTTACCAGACTGATAGATCTCAATTACTTTCTTTCTTATTTGTTCCTGAATTTCTTTGGATCTTGGCATGATATCTAGCTTTTGAGGATCTTTTGGTCTACTTCATTTTGTCAGGCAGGTCCTATTTAGGTGATTTCTTGATGGAGAACAGGTGTGGCAGTAATTAGGCCTGGGTGTGGCTGGAGAAATTGAACTCAGGTGTGATAAACCACAGCTAGGTTATGTTTTAAATGGGGGCATCACACAGGGCCATGTAGGTTTGGATTTTTTTTCTCCCTTAATAATAAAAACCTGCATTTTGTGTTTACTTGTTTTGTCTTTGACTAATATTTTAATTTGTCAGAAACATTTAAGTGTGACAAACATGAAAAAAAGAAGAAATCAGGAAGGGCAAACACTTTTTCACACCACTGTATAAAATTCTTGTTCTTGTTCTGTTGTATAAAATCAAAACCACAGTACTAAAGCTGACTTGGTGTGTCCTTAATTCACAATTCACCCGCTTCACAACCTGTTGATCAGTCACAGGAGCACGTTCAGTGAGACACTGATACCACCTAAATGTACCACTGAACGACACAAGAAATCATTCCTACCTGTGGCCATTCTACTGTTTATCATATTGATAATACTGTACATTTTACTCACGGACAGGATTCATTCTGTACATGTTTATAAAAAAAAAAAAAAAAAAAAAAAAAAAAAAAAAAAAAAA
>JAOUQZ010000035.1:21045225-21055410 GCA_028564935.1 Neosilurus hyrtlii
GTGTTTGTGTGTGTGCATGAACATATAACTGTTAAACTGTAATCTACAAGAGACTCTTTTAGAGAAAATATTGTTCATAACAGTCACAGCACTCAGTGTCCTAGTAAAAAAATAACAATAATAAAAAATAAATAATTAGTTAAACAAATAAAAACCGTCTAATCTTTCCTCGTTTGCCTTTTGGCTGGTTAACACTGTCTATTTAAAAACTGCTAAACTGTGTAGTTGTCACAATTTCTACAAGGGCGCCATCTTGTGTCAACTCATTGATGCAACATTGTAGATATTTTTTAGTGGTGATCAGTTGTCTCTACATGAATAGGAAAGTCTGACTATCCTTCATGTTTGATCTTATCAGAAAATGTAAGTGATAATCAGAAGAGTTTTATGTATACAAACATGAGAGGAGTAAAAAGTTTCCAAAGTCTCTCAGTCTCATGATGCTGAAGACTCAGAGACAGAGTGACAGATAACTCTTTTAGTAGCTCTAAATCACTGTAACCTCACTCGGAGATACACATGATAACCTCACATGAGCACTTACTAAATACTATTCACACACAAACTAATATTCACCACAACTGCTCTCTCTCTCTCTCTCTCTCTCTCTCTCTCTCTCTCTCTCTCTTTCTCTCTCTCTCTGGCTACCAAGCCTTTCTCAACATAAGCAAGGAAAAAATCACACATAAATAAGTGCTGGTAATCACACATATGTGAAAGTCATCGACATGTTATCTGCTGGTTCTAACTTGCAGAAAGAAGTTGATCATTGATAATTGTATAAAACATCTGTGGTTAATATGCAGTGTTACTGTAAGTCATTACCTTATATACCTATATGAAAGCAGTTGGTATGCACCTTCGTTTAATACTTTGTACAACCTCTCTTTGCCAATAAAAGAGCACTGTCTACTCTCCAATAACATTTTATACGGTTGTAGAATACAGAACAGGATATCTGAGCCCTTTCCAAACCATTTACAGAATCCTTCCAGATCATCCAGGGTCCTAGGCCATCTCTAGTGAACTCTCCTTTATTCTGTAATGCTCACCAATGTAGTTTAGCTCAAGAGATTAAGACGACCATGGCAGAAGCTTGATTCTGTGATCAGCTAAACATTTTTGTGTTGATATGAACATATGCTTTTGATCATTGTCCCCCTGGATGTTCCAGTGATGACCCAGTTTTAGTTTCCTAGCAAAGGCAGCCAAAGTTCCATTTAACACATCCTGGTATTTCATGGAGTCCATGATGCCATGTACCCTAATCAGGTTTCCAGGGCCTTTGAAAAAAAAAACAGCAGCAAGAAAAATCACAGAGCCTCTCATATTGTACAGTCAGGGTACACTTCCTTTCATTATAGCTATCCGTCTTTTCACACCAAAACACACCTTAATTATTGCCAAAGAGCTTCATTTGTGTTTCATTAGATCATACAATACAGTTCCAGTAAAAGTTGCAATAAATTCCAGGCAATTAAATTTGTGATTAACTGATAGAATAGGCCTATGCACCTACCAAATACCGTGTTAGCATGGAGGTGGCATCTGATGGTTGTTTTGGAGACTTGGTATTTCTAATCTCTTACTTTTTTCCTTCAGTTCACCAACAGTGATCCTTGGGAATTTTTATTTGTAATTTTATTTTTATTTTCATTCATTCATTCATTTATTCATTTATTCTTTTATTGATTGATTTATTCATTCATTCATTGCCTCTTTTAACATCCTTCTCACGAGGAAAAATAAATTTGAGTCCTCTTCCAAGTATGTTTGTAACAGTTCAATTTGATGCCATCTGATTATAATAATAATAATAATAATAATAATAATAATAATAATAATAATAATAATACTTATTATTATTATTATTATTAAAACCATTCCCTTGTTTGTGTGTTATCTTTCCCATTTTGATGGCTTACTAGGGGAATGTGGTTTTGTGTCACTTCATATTTGTACACCAGTTAATGGGGAAGTCACTAAGTACAGTTTGAAAAAAAACATTCACACTCAAATCAACTCAAAAATGTGCAAATTGTATGGTAAACATGCTTTAGTTACACTGTGTGTGTGTGTGTTAAAAATTCCAGGGGTGCCAGTAAACATGCAACAGGTTCATGAGGTATTTGTTTTTGCAGAATAAATTTATTTCAACTGAAGGTTGGATTTTCTTTTTGTTTGTTTGTTTGTTTATTTGTTTTTAATGTGAGTTGAAGCTACTTCACTAAAGGGTTGATTTTTCTAATTCTTTGTACTAATCTTTGCAAGACATGGCAATAATCCTGGATACCACTGTATATACATCACAATAGTATGTCACACCAACACTATGGTTTCAACCAGAGAATAAAACATATGACATGTTCATTACACCGAATATGAGGAAGTGAAAGACAGGAACAAGATTTATTCAGGATACCTAATAAGAATTTAATAAATCAGACGGCATTGTGGCACAGTGGTTAGCAGCTCCGCCTCACAGCAAGATGGGCTCGGGCATGTGTGGAGTTTACATGCTCTCTCCGTGCTTGTGTGGGTTTCTTCTGGGTACTCCGGTTTCCTCCCACAGTCAAAAAAACAAAAAAAAAACAAAAAAAAGAAAAAAAAAACCATACACAGTAAACTGACTGGCTGTTCCAAATCACCCTAGGTGTATGTGTAAATGGTTGTGTGACCATGGCCTGGCGAGCTGTCCAGGGAGTACCCTGCTTTCGCCCAGAGTCGGCTGAGATAGCCTCCCCACAATCCTAAATAGGATTAAGTGGCTTAGAAAATGAATGAATTAATAAACAAATCAAATGATGAGTCAGATGGTGGGGCAGGTCTAGTGGTTAGCACATCAGCCTCACAGGAAAAGGGTCTTTAGTTCAAGCCAGGTGCTCTCCAAGGGGGTTTCTGTGCAGAGTTTGCATGTTCTCCCTGTCCTTGCGTGGGTTTTCTCTGGATAGTCCATGACATGCACATTACGATAATTTGTGTGTCTGTGTGTGTGTGTGTGTGTGTGTGTGTGTGTGTGTGTGTGTGTTGGCCCCGTGATGGTCTTCCCGTGACTCTAGTACGATAAAATGCTCCAAGAATGAATGAAAGAATGAATGAATGAATTAATCAGTTGGTTACATGTGGAATTGCAGTTCCAGGATGACTGTCATGGTGGTTTCCTTTACAAAAAGTAGGACCATCCCATTTGCTGGCTTAATAACAAATCCAACAAAAAAGTTATCACCTTGTAACTGTGACCTCATGTGGGTGGCCTTTAAACGGTTCCCCAGTGTGTCACATTTGTCCTCTGACTGTTCTCATTAACCCAAGTGACCACCACAGTGTCCTGGCTGTCATCCATTTACTTGTGTAACCAATAATATGTCAACATGTTACTTTCTCATATTTCACACTGTCAGGATAGTTCTCTTTGAAAACAGTAGATGGTAGACAGTGAGTTTATGGTGTCACCACACAAATGTCTGGAAGTGACTCTTCCTGTAGTTCTGCCAAGGTGGTTGCTATAGTATTTATTTTAAAACAGCAAAAGCCCTTTATGGTACTCCCCAAAGCATACAAACAGCTGGTCAGTGACTTGCCAGCAGTCACTCATGTCAACATACTTGTACTGCTCTCACTGGGCACTGAAGTGTCCTGGATTTATCCTGATCTGGAAGAGCTGATAGATTTATAGGTGAATTAATATGCTGTGGTGCTAATATCACCGGCACTTTGGAAATATTGGATTTGGCCACAGCACTTTTGCCCCCAGGGAAAATATTACATGCTCAAGAGGGATGGTTCCAGAGTCCAAGTTATGTGTCAAGGTGAGCCTGACTATATCTAGTCGGTATCTCTCAACCTCACACACCAGCTCAGGCTCCTTTCCCGCCAGAGAGGTGACATTCCATGCCACTAGAGCCAGGGTCAGACATGAGGATCGGTCCAACAGAACCCATGCCTTTGGCTGCCACCCAGCTCACATTGCACTTGACCCCTATAGCCCCTTCCACAGATGGTGGGACTATGGGAGGGCAGACACATGTATTCTCTTTGGGCTCCATGAGCAAAAGCTCGACCATCAGGCACTTTGAGCCCCTCCTAGGACCCGTTTGCCTTGGGTGACTCTACCAGGGGCATAATGCCCCCGGGAATATATCATTGAGAAGAGCCAGTTGAGGTGGCTTGAGCATCTAATTAGAATGCCTCCTGAACAACTCCCTGGTGTGGTGTTTTCGACATGGCCAACTGGAAAAAACCCTTGGCTGACCCATAGCACGCTAGATGGACTATGTCACTTCGCTGGTCTGGGAATGCCTTGGTGTCCCCCACAAGAGCTGGAGGAAGTGGCTGGTAAGAGGCACCTTACTGCTTAGGCTGCTACCTCCATGACCCAACCCCAAACTAAGCGGATGAAGACGGTGATGATGATGCTGCTGATGATTTATGCACTCATATTGGCAAACCATGCACCAGACAACCATTAATCAGACAATTATGGGTGCAGTCTACTGTGTCACAGTAACCATATATGTTAAACAGGAGGTTTAGGCTCATTGGTAGAAAAGACATTGTGCACATTAGCAACATTAACAGCAGATAGAATTTTTGCCTTATTGGCCAGACTGGGTCTATGAACACACTGGAAAATCTGTTTGAATCATTGTATTTTCATCTACAGAGGTCGCAAAACATAATAATCTGTTTCCACCCAGTCTTTGACCCACACTGAACTGGGAGTTGTCTGTCTGTCTTTCACATTGCTATAAGTGTTCCCGTGTAGCTGAACTCCTTCATGTCTTTGTGTCTCATATAAACACAGACCTACTGCAAGCGAGTGGTTCTACTTTTAATTACATTGTCCCTGTATGTGAACAATTCCAAAAGACAGATGTGCATCGGTCCATTTCAAAAGCATATTGTGATAGCAAATGTGACCCACATGGCAGTATTTAAAAATGTTACAGAACTCGCCACAGTGCTTTCATTTCGAGGACATTGATCTGCCGATGTAATGACAATTTTTTTCCACAGAAATGACTTGCCAAAAAACAATTAATTACAGTCTTGTTATGAGATTTTAAACATAAGTCATTCTTAAAAATACAGATTTTCAAAAAGCAACTCCAGAATGAAATAAAGTTCAGCCCCTCTCAAGATGAGTGGTGGTGATGACCGGTATCGGTATCGCTCAACTTCGCGCACAAGCTCAGGTTCCTTCACCGCCAGAGAGGTGACATTCCATGTTCCAAGAGCCAGCGTCAGTATCCAAGGATCGATCGGACAGGACCCATGCCTTTGGCTGACACCCAACTCACAACACACCCAACCCATATAGTCCCTCCTACAGGTGGTGGGTCCATGAAAGGGTGGACCTATGTCTCCTTTTCAGGCCTGACTCCAGGGGAGGACCTCGGTATCCCACGTCCGGGCAAGGGAAACTTGATGTTTTATCCATAGGGGTCTTCTGAACTGTGCTTTGTCTGGACCTTCACCTAGGACCTGTTTGCCTTGGGTGACCATACCAGGGGCATAATGCCCCCGACAACATAGCTCCTAGGATCAATAGGACATGCAAATCCCACCACCATAATAAGGTGGCGATTCAAGGAGGGGAAGTGGCGATTCAGACTCCCTTTTTGGAGTCTTTAAGGGGTGTGTAAGGGTATGATTGGTAGGTACGGCCTCTGAATGGTGTTTCGTGGTTGGACTTCTGTACTCATTGCGGTTTGTCCATCACAAACACTATGTTCAAACATAATGGTGTCCATAAGTGCTGTGGCCGGAAGGTCATCCGTGCCGGTTGTGGCAGTAACCCCCGAACCGGATGGTGTACACCTGCGGTGAAGGGGCCGTCCAGTTAAAGAAGGATGCCTATTATGCCTTTTTGGCCTGTGGGACTCCCGAGGCAGCAGACAGCTACCGGCAGGCCAAACATGTTGCAGCCCGGGCTGACGCCAATACAAAATCTTGTGTGTGGGAGGAGTTCGGTGAGGGCCTGGAAAGCGATTATCGGTTGGCCTCAAAAAGGTTCTGGACCACCATCCGACGCCTCAGGAGGAGGAAGCAGTTCTCCACAAATACTGTTTACAGTGGAAGTGGGGAGCTGCTCGAATCAAATGGAGATGTTGTATGGAGGTGGAAGGAATACTTCAAGGCCCTCCTCAATCCCACCAACATGCCCTCCATGGAGGAAGAAGACTCTGGGGGTTTGGGTGGGGGTCTGCCCATTGCTGAGGTCTCTGGATGCTGTAGGACTGTCTTGGTTGACACGTCTCTGCAGCATCGGGTGGTCATTGGGGGCCATACTTCTGGATTGGCAAACTAGGGTGGTAGTTCCCCTTTTAAAAAGGGGGGCCGGAGGGTGTGTTTCAACTATCGTGGAATCCCACTCCTCGGCCAACCTGGGAAAGTCTATGAAGGAGTACTGGAGAAGACAATCTAACCAATAGTTGAACCTTGGATTCAGGAGGAACAATGTGGTTTTCGTCCTGGCTGCATCTCTCTCGACCAGCTCTATACACTAGAGGATCCTAGAGGGGGCATCGGAGTTTACCCATTTGGATTGGTGCAGTCTCTGCTGTAAAACAGAACTTGTGTTCACAAACTCCATCGTGGTTGAAGAAGGAGCTGAGCCGAAAGGCAAAGCTCTTAATTTACCAGTCTATCTACACTCCAACCCTCACCTATGGTCACAAGCTTTGGGTAATGACCAAAAAAACAAGATTGCAAATACAGGCAGCTGAAATGAGCTGCACATCATGGTGTAATGGTTTGGTGTCAGCTACCTTTTAAGCATTTCCATATTTTAAGCAATAGATGGAGTAGCAAATGATGGAATTACTGACTGTTCAGTGGGTTTGAGTCATTACACAACTTTGTTTTATTTGATGGTTCTCACAGTCCAACATCTGTGCATTCAGTACAAAGGAGTCGCTTTGGAAACAGCAGGCTCAGAGCTGCAAGGTCTGCATGACAGAAATGTCCCTAATGGCATTCCAAACAAACCCACATCTTCTCTTGTGCTTTTTATAAGTCAGGCCTTATTACATCAGCATTTATTAAACTCCATTTCCTGTCTACTTCCTGACTTTGTTTTTCTAAAGTTTTCAAATAAGTGTATTTAGTTTTAATTTACATTTTACACAGTTTGCATACTTTTTTGGAATCGGGGTTATAAACATATCAAGTCATGCAATGACCATGTAAACACACGTGAGTGCACACACATTTGCAAACAAACAAACAAGCATACATATAGTATATGTAGTAATCTGCTCTTTCCAAGCGGTGTAGCTTAGCTTGCTTGCGGTTACAGTATCATGAAGCTTCATTTAATACTTCACACTTTCCAAGTTGTTTGGCTTGGACCTTTACTATGTAGCTGCTTTAGACACATGTACAGATATACTGTACATGTACTATATATTTACAAAACAGTTTCTCTGATGTTCTTCAGGAATTGTGGCTAGCCATTCACTTCTTACAGTCCAAATGTATGACAAGGTGTATACACATATCAAGTATTGACCAAAAGCAAAGTGAACCATCCCTAAGACATTTATTCAGTGATATCCACCAGGACTGTTATTATAATGCATATAGGTTTCAGGAAGGCCTGCTTGTTTGTAACTGTATTTGCCCTGCAATACACTGGTGACCTCAGTGGCCTTGACAGATAAGCATTATAACTGAAGGGCTGAGAGCCGCAGTGGTCTAACCCACAAAAACTGAAAAATGAGATTCATGAGACATGGTGAGGTCATATTTTTATAGATGTTTATAAAATCTATGTGTGCCACAATGGTCCCTTCATGTTCTTTTTTACCTTGAATCATATAATTAGTATTATCCCTGATTTTTTGTAATGAACTTTATCCCTAATTTCATGTAATTTTTCTCAAAAACAGCTTTCTGTTGGTTTACACCACTCTGGTTCACAGCCCTTCAAATAATAGATGGATGGATGGACAATATGCATAAACCATACTAATGCCCCCATAGCCCCACACAGCTTTTTTACTCACTATTAAAAAATGAATTGGTCAAAGAAGACATGGGGCAGTGTGAAGATCTTTGGTTTGTTTTGTGGGTAATATTCAGTGAAGATATGTTTATAAGTTCAAAATATGCAAAATAAACAAATAATCTGAAAATTTACCAAGTGCTAATAAGAAGTCATGAGCGGTTGGTTAAAGAGTATCTTGTGAGATTTTGCACAAAAATACAGTAAACTGATTTCTGTAAAAGTTATTCTAATTCGACTGAGAGATCAAGACACTCCTTTCCCAGATTGAGATGAAATCTGTTCAAATATTCAGAAATTGCACATACAGTAAAGAATCACTAGATGGTAGCAGAGATGTTTCTATAAAATATTCTAGGCAATACATTTTCTTTTTATTTCATTTTTTGAGCATTTTTATACTTTATTAAGCTTGCAGGGAGGATGCAGCCCATTCCAGCCGACTTCAGGGGAAGGCGGAGTACAGTCCGAACACCTCACCAGAACACTGTAGACAACAAACAAACAAACAAACAAACAAACATTTATTCATTCATTTTCTGAACCGCTTAATCCTAATTAGGGTCGCGGGGAGGCTGGTGCCCATCTCAGCCGACTCTGGGCGAGGGTAGAGTACACCCTGGACAGCTCACCAGGCAATCGCAGAGCAAACCAACAAATTAAGTAAATTTTATTATAATGTGTGTGCATTAAGGATATTCAGGAAGTGTGGACAAGCACAGTTGAACCATACCATATAATGAAATCATATGTATAGCTTTGTACAGGTCAGATATTAGCAACAGCAATAAGCATAGTTTTCAAACAACACCATTCAAAAAACCTAATCCAACATTAAATTTTATAAACTATTTTTGTTTATTAGTATATAGCCACTGTAGTCTGTGTTGCACAAAGAGCACAGTGTCCACTAATTGTGTGTCTTTCTCTCTCTCTCTCTGTGTGTGTGTGTGTGTGTGTGTGTGTGTATGTGTGCACGCGTGTGTGTGTGTGTGTGTGTGTGTGTGTGTGTGTGTGTGTGTGTGTGTACCTGAAGGCTTTTTGAAGGTTGCAGGAAGCTGCTGTAATTTCCTCTAGCCTGCGTCACTAATGCTCGTCCGTGCCTGAAGTCCTAACCACAACCACATGGGCCTTTTACTTTTTCAAAGCAGGCATTCCTCACCTCATTGGGATTTAACCAAGAGAGAGAGACAAAAAAATGCATGAACCATTTTCTTTGGGCTTCTCTTAATTAACCTGAGATGGATTGTTGACTAATTGTGCTGAACTCTCTTTACATCCACTGCATAGCTTAGGATCAAAGTCAAAGATTCATGTACAACTGGTTCTTGTGATTCCACAGTGCACTACTGTGAACTAGAATCAAAAGCAAAGTAAAGTTATTGGACAGATTCGCAGGAAAATATACACATACACAATGTGCCTCTGATCTTAAAGGCCAAGCAGCAGGGATTCTCATAAAATGCCAGAAATCGATAAAGGATTAGGCACTAACATTATCACAAAAATGAAACATCTAAGCGATGGCCATCAATCTATTTTTTTCTATCAAAATATTTAAAACCAGGCATGCAGTTTGCAACCAGAGCCTGCAGTTTGCATAATACTGCAGGCTCTGCCCTCTGCTGAGGTACTGGAGTACTGCGGCTGAGGGAATACACTTAGCCAAATGCACTTTCATTCAACAGTTGAGTACAGATGGATAGAAAAAAAAATTACAGGGAAAGAGAAATGTCTCTGTTATGCTGTTGGGGAATTTCTTAGCCCACTTTCGTTTATTCTGACTGACAACTTTATCCTACGATAACACATTTCTACCTGGTACAGCAGCTGTAATGCTCTGGACAAGAAAGCTCTGCCAGCCATCCAGGACCTCTACACACAGAGTTGTAGAATGAAGGCCGAGCAGATCCTGTCTGATCCCAGGCATCCCAGCCACACACTCTTTATACTCCAGCCGTCGGGCGGATGGTACAGGAGCATCCAGACTCACACCAGCAGGTTCAGGAACAATTTCTACTTACAAGCCATCAGGCTGCTGAACTGCTGAAATACCGGACTATTTGCACACAATAATTTGCACACTCATTGCCACACTGTACATGTACACATCACTGCCTCTGCACTACAGCCACTACAGTATTTCCTTTTAGCATTCTGTATTTATTCTACTGTAT
>JAOUQZ010000035.1:21073556-21087740 GCA_028564935.1 Neosilurus hyrtlii
TCTCTCTCTCTCTCTCTCTCTCTCCTCTCTCTCTCTCTCTCTCTCTCTCTCTCTCTCTCTCTCTCTCTCTCTCTCTCCTCCAACAGCCAGAAATGGCAAACCCTGCTAAGCAATCAAAAGAGCAGTAGAGCATGAAAAGCTTAGGTGTATTAGGAAAAATTAAGTATAATCCTTCTTCACTGGGCTCTGATCTTCTATGTGAACCTTTGCTTAAAATAGCTCTAATTGGCCCAGATGTGTCTGTGTGAAATGGACATTATTTGTGGGAACTTCACAATGACCTATTTGGAACTGCAAGGAGTACTTACATCTAGAGGTAAAACATCAGGCTCTTGCTTTTTGGCTGCTTTGATGTTCCCACTGCTATGACAAATCAAAGCAAAGCATGATGCCGGAAATATTAAACAGTTAAGTGCTATTCTAGAGCATTGCTATGATTTAGTAGTTCTCAGTCCTCAGTCTTCTTTGTGCATAAATTCAGTGCAATAGGCTGATTTTTAAAAAGAGTAGTTTTATTAATGCATTGTTTGTGTTTGGAATAGGCCTGCAGTGATGGTATAATGCACCTGACACACACATAAAGAGGCTTTAGTCGTTTTGGCTTAGACAGGAAAAGAGAAGAGCTAACCCTTCCTCAACTCCTTTTATCTTCCTCCATGGTCCATCACCGGCCCGTGCTTTTAAAGCTGATGTAGTCAAAGCAGGAGGCACCTGTAGTGTAATGCACAGCATTAATGCAGTGTTATGAGGGAAGTACATAACAGCACATTCACAAGGAACTGATACCGTTTATTGCTTTTCCAATTCACTCCCAGGGTTCATTCTCAGAGGCATAACACTGAAGTCATTAAACAGTGATTACACGCAGGCAGACCATGATTTGGTCAGCAGTGGAGCTCGCCAGCACTCAGCACACTGGATGTATTAATCAAAAGGCCCATTAGTCCATATGACTGTGTTTTGTCATGTATGACTGAAAGCTTTACTAATAACTCAAGCTTTGTTGGCCAGCTGTGTGAGCATGCCAGCTCACCTATCAACATGCTAACATCATTAGCGGACTAGACATTGAGAGTGCGATATGTATGATTTCAAAGAATCAAACTCCACAGTGACTCAAAAGCAGTGCTAGTGATCAGAAGAGCTCATGTATGTAGTTGCTACTGGCATTTTCTGACTATGTGTGCATGAGTGTGAGATGACTGAGGTAGGCAGAAGAGAGGGTAGGTGCTGCTACTTTACTCCTCTCTCTCCCTAATGAGGACCTTTTCTCAGATGAAAGACCTGCTGGCTCGCCTGTTCCTGTCAGAGCCTATTGGCTCTCTTTCTCTCTCAGTGAATGAAGAAAGACCTGAGGCACTGCAGTGCTGATCAGAGAGCTGTGCAAAAGGTGGGATGCCGCGGGGTGGGGAGGGGGGGTGGGTGGTTGTGAAATAGTGCAACACCAGCAGTTTTGTACATTTTTAGTAGATCACATTGGGATTCAGTATATACTAGTATAGATACAGGATGTAGACACATCATTATGCATTGAAAGCAGGAGAACTAAATTGAAGTAAATTGTACATTGCTTTGCTGATCTTGGACTAAAATTGCAACTGTAAATGCCATTGGGGGTTTTCTTTGCACGTCAAGGGCTAAGTTCAGTGCCTGTTTGCAGGTACATGCACTGATTGATGAAAATAAAACTGTACTATGCTCACAGTACATTCTATATCCATATGTATTTTGCTTTACATATTGTAAGTAGCTTTACTATAATAATAATAATAATTTGCTAAAGGGAGGTTGGGTGTCACTGTCAAGTGGACTAGTCAGGTCAGTGAAATCCACTGAGACTAAGGCAGATAATTGTTTACTGCATAGCAAAATCATGATTTTGAAATGGTTTAAAAAACATTTTTTTAAACATATTCAACTTTTAAAAGGCTTCAGCTACCCCTCTTTAAATTACCACCTTATTGTGGTGGAGGGGTTTGCATGTCCTAATGATCCTAGGAGATATGTTGGCGGGGGCATTATGCCCCTGGTAGGGCACCCAAGGTAAACAAGTCCTAGGTGAAGATCCAGACTAAGCGCAGTTCAGGAGACCCTTATGGATAGAAAATCAAGTACTCAGTTTCCCTTGCACGGATTCGGGTTACAGGGGTCCACCCCTGGAGACAAGCTTTGGGGAGGGGCTCCAAGGTGAGCACCTGGTGGTCAGGCTTCTGCCCATGGAGCCCGGCCTGGCCCAGCCTAAAAAGGAGACATGGATCTGACCCTTCCTTTGAACCAACTACCTGTGGGAGGGGCTATAGTGGTGGGGTGCATTGTGAATTGGGTGGCAGGGTTCTGGCGGACCGATCCTCCGTTACTGACGCTGGCTCTAGGAACATGGAATGTCACCTCTCTGGCGGGGAAGGAGCCTGAGCTTGAGAGATACCAACTTGGGCTCTGGAACCACACTCGAGATGGGCTGGACCTCATTTCAAGTCAGTGTGGGCATTCTTGTTGCCCCCTGTTTTGGTGCCCACATGTTGGGGTACTCCTCAGTTGACGAAAGGGCTTCCCTCCAGGTGGGGGGGGGGGGGGGGTCCTGGTCCTGACTGTGGTTTGTGTATATGCACCTAATGACAGTTCAGAGTACCCACCCTTTTTGGAGTTGTTAGGGGGTATGTTAGAGACTTCAACACCCATGTGAGCAATGACAGTGTGACCTAGAAGGGTGTGATTGGTAGGTACGGCCTCTCCAATCTGAACCCGAATGGTGTTTCGTTGTTGGACTTCAGTGCTTGTCATGGTTTGTCCATTGCGAACGCCATGTTTGAACATAACATGTTGTGCACTTGGCACAAGGACACCCCAGGCCGCAATTTGATGATTGACTTGCGGCTGCCTGTTCTGGACATTCGGGTGAAGAGAGGAGATGAACTGTCAACCAATCACCACCTGGTGGTGAGCTGCCTCGGATGGTGGGGGAAGCTGCCCTCCAGACCTGGCAGGCCCAAGCGTGTAGTTAGGGTCTCCTGGGAACGTTTGGCGAAGTCTCCTGTCAGAAGGGCCTTTGACTTCCACCTCCGGCAGAGCTACAACCACATTCTAAAGGAGGCAAGGGACATGGAATCTGAATGGGCCATGTTTCGTGCCTCCATTATTGAGGCAGCAGCCCATAGCTGTGGCCGGAAGGTCATTGGCGTCTGCCGTGGTGGTAACGCCCGAACCCAGTGGTGGACACCTGAGGTGAGGGGGGCCTACAGCTGAAGAAAGAGTCCTATCAGGTCTTTTTGGCCTGTGGCAGTATACAGGTACCGGCAGGCCAAACGTGCTGCAGCCCGGGCTGTCGCCAATGCAAAATCTCGGATGTGGGAGGAGTTTGGTGAAGGCATGGAAAGCGACTATTGGATGGTTATTGGTTAGTGAAAAGGTTCTGGACCACCACCGATGCCTCAGGAGGATGAAGCAGTTGTCCACAGATACTGTTTAAAGCGGAAGTGGTGAGCTGTTCACCTCAACTAGGGATGTCATTGGGAGGTGGAAGGAATACTTTGAGAACCTCCTCAATACCACCAACATGCCCTCCGTGGAGGAGGAAGACCCTGGGGGTTTGGGTGGGGGTCCACCTATTGTTCGGGCTGAGGTCACCGAGGTAGTCAAAAAGCTCCTTGGTTGCCAGGCCCCGGGGATGGATGAGATCCACCCTGAATATTTCAAGGTTCTGGGTGTTGTAGGACTGTCTTGGTTGACATCGGGAGCCATACCTCTGGATTGGCGAACCGGGGTGGCAGTTCCCCTTTTTAAAAAGAGGGACCGGAAGGTGTGTTCTAACCATCGTGGAATCACACTCCTCAACCTACCCAGTAAAGTCTATGCAGGAGTACTGGAGAAGAGGATCCAACCAGTAGTTGAACCTCGGATTCAGGAGGAACAATGTGGTTTTCATCCTGGCCACAGCACTCTCGACCAGCTCTATACACTCTTCAGGATAATGGAGGGGGAATGGGAGTTTGCCCAATCTGTCCACATGTGATTTTTGGATTTAGGAAAGGCTTTCCACCAAGTCCTTTGGGCTATCTTGTTGTGTGTGCTCTGGGAGTACAGTGTACCAGACCCATTGCTACAGGCCATTAGGTCTCTGTACCGCTGGAGCCAGAGCTTGGACCGCATTGGTAACAACAGGTAAAATTCGTTTCCAGTGAGGGTTGGAGTCCGCCAAGGCTGTCCTCTGTCACTGGTTCTGTTCATAATTTTTATGGACAGAATTTCTAAGCACAGTCAAGGCATTGAGGGGTTTTGGTTTGGTGGCCATAGGATCTCCTCTCTGCTTTTTGCAGATGATGCTTCATCAAGCCAGGACCTCCAGCTCCAGGTCCGAGGCCATGGTTCTCAGTCGGAAAAATGTGGAACGCACCCTCCGGGTCTGGAATGAGGTCTTGCCCCAAGTGGAGGAGTTCAAGTGTCTCAGGGTCTTGTTCATGAGTGATTGAAGGAAGGCGCGGGAGATTGACAGGCAGATCGGTGCAGCCTCTGCTGTAAAACGAAGCTTATACCGATCCGTCATGATGAAGAGGGAACTGAGCCAGAAGGCAAAGCTCTCAATTTACCAGTCAATTTACATTTCTACCCTCACCTATGGTCATGAGCTTTGGGTAGTCCTTCACAGGGTGGTGGGGCTCTCCCTTAGAGATTGGGTGAGAAGCTCAGCCTTCCAAGAGCTGCTTGGAATACAACTGCTGTTCCTCCGCATTGAGAGGGGCTAGTTAAGGTAGCGAGGGCATCTGATTAAAATGCCTCCCAAACACCTATCTGGTGTGGTGTTTTGGGCATGTTCAACCAGGAAGAGACCCCAGGGTCGACCAAGAACATGCTGGAGGGACTATGTCTCTCGGCTGGTCTGGGAACGCCTTGGTGTGCCCCCGGAAGAGCTGGAAGCAGTGGCTGGGGAGAGCGACGTCTGGACCTCACTGCTTAGGCTGCTGCCCCTGCGACCTGACCCTGGATTAAGTAGAAGATGATGATGATGATGAGGATGAGGATGAAGATGATGATATTTCAACTATTACAGAGCCAGTTTACGTAAGCTCGGTAAACTCCTAGCAGAGATAATCACTGTGTTGGCAAAGTGGCATTTTAAAAACCCATTCAGAGTTTTAGTGTATACTCCAGAGAAACATAAAGAAAGGTGAACTAAAATGAGATTTTTTAATTATGTATTTGTTCATATTTTTATATGCATATGTTCATGACAGCACAAGCATGTTTTTCAAAGCCATTAAAATGTTACTATATACCACAGAAAAATAAAAAAAACGCTAATTAAATGACGTGTACTGCTTATTTTTACATTCTTTAATCATGACAGAGGCAGTTTAAGTGAATTCTCTGTGATATGAGCAAATCTAATTGCTGTGCAGAGAAATGTGTCTTATTATTGCCTACTCGTTCAGACTTTCGTATACACTATACAGAAACATAAGTAAACCTTGCTGACTATATTTATTCAAAGTTTTAGTATATAGTAAGCAGGAACACAAAGAAGAAAACTAAAAGGATATTTTAATGGTTTATTTTCCATTTTTCCATGACAATGAGGATGCCAGCATGTACATAACAAACTGTGAATGTCTATCATTTTGACTCAAGCATTATCCACTCAGAATAATTAGCAATTATTGAATACGTATTCTTATAGGGAATCATTCAGTCAAGGAGTTGTTTCGACTCAATAATTCTCTGTACCAAACAAAAGCTAAATTCTGTAATTATTATTATTATTGTTATTATCATTTTTTTAATTCAAAATATTTCCAAAGTAAACAGCCACATTAATATGTTATTTGTTCTGGTCATGCAATAATCATTAAACATATCTCCTGGTAATAATGCAATACCAAGAATTATTTGAAGGCTTTCTACCATTCAGAAATAAGAAAAATGATTCAATGAATAATAATGTTTTTAAATTCCTATGAAGTATATACTAGTGTCAGTTATTTGAGGAGAAGAAAGTAGAATGCATGACTAATGGCAAGCCTGGTCTTATTTTGATTTGATTCAGATATAGCAAAAATAAAAAATAAAAGTCTCTTTTTACCACACTGCACCAGTTTCTCTCCTGTCAATCACCTGTTCAACACCATTTCAAAAGGACCTTGTTTTCAGAAACATACTTCCTCCCCTTGTCCTGGTTTGACTCTGTAGTTTGTCTCTGCTGTAAATCACATAAGACTAACAATACAGCTACTAAAGTGACAGGGGAACCTTTGAATTATTGCACTTCATTTTGTAAGATAGTTTGCTTAGATCAAGAACAAAAGAAAGGGCAAGCATTTTTTTATTTGACCTTGCCTAGTTTGAGCCTTCAGGCCTGAACACTGAAAGCAAGACATTTGATGTTGCGTGTGAATAGAAGGTTGGAGTTGAATTCCAATGCTGTGCTGTTTTGACTGATTGGAGCTTCCAGAGCGGCTTGTTTTCATGTGAAATCTCAGCTGTATTATTTTAGACAGGGCAGCTTCAAAGCCTCCACTGCTCTCAGTCCTCACCGGGAGACTGGAGCCACCTGTCCACCCTCTACCCAGACTCGTCAACCTGCAAATCCACATGACGTGTGTATGTGTGTGTTGGTGTTGGGGGCTGTAGCTATTGGAAGGGGCAGAATTAGGTTGAAATTATATTGACTCAGAGAGTAAAGTTCACTCAAATGTGCAGCAGTGACAAACTTGTTAAAAGGATTTTGATCACTGCTGTCACAAACTCCTAATGATAAAGATTAGATGGGAAAATGGGGTTAAAAATGGGGCTTAAGCCATGTGGAAACTTGAACTCTTTCCTATTTAAGGGGTCATTTATACCCAGTGGGTGGCATGGTGGAATAGTCATTAGCACATCCATCTCACAGCAAGAAGGTCCTGGGTTCGAGGCATGTGTGAATTTTCTCCGCATACTCCAGTTTCCTCCCACAGTCCAAAGACATGCACTTTAGTCTAATTGGCTGTTCCAAACTGCCATTTTCATCCCTAAAAGGAATGGGAACTTGGCCGTGTTTAGAGGTAATAGGTTGACTGATTTACCTTTTTACATTGTGTATCAGTGCATTGTTTTTTTTTTTTCCACATTATATTTTGAACCTATGTCATATTGTATATTATTTTCAGTTCAGTTGGTCCATCAGAATGAGGAAAATGGCACATGTAAATTTGTAAAGTTTTTTTTACTCCACCATAACAGATTTAAAATAAACCATCGGTATTTCATAGAATTGTAAATATTGTTAAATTGTAAATGTAATGACTATTCTAATATTACTTTACTTTAGTACAATTTCCGTAAGCTCTAAAATGTCTAGTAATAATAACATGAACAATATATAGTTCAGGTGAAAGATAACTTACTAGGACTGAGCGCACACCCATGGACTGCACACAGACAAACACACACATAATTTATGCATTGCTCACGGTAATTGGACAAACTGATATATTATAAATATAAACACCATTTTGAATATGTGGATGCAAATCCTTTGCTATCAGTGACCACCTGAAGTTGGGAACTGATGGACATCAAATGCTGAGTGTCCTTCCTGTAGATGCTTTGCCTGGTCTTTGCTGTAGCTGAATTCAGTACCTGATTGTTTCTGGGTTTTGTCTTCAGTAAAAGAAAAGCATGCTCAGTTCAGTTGACTGACTCACCCATTGAACAACATTGCATTTCTTTGCTTTAAAAAGCTCTCGGGCTGCATTTGCTGTATGTTTTGGGTCATTATCCATTTTAACTATGAAGTGTCCTGTTATCCTTTTGTAGCATTTGGCTGAGCAGAAAGTATGGCTCTATACACTTTAGAATTCATCCTGCTTATTCTGTTAGCAGACACATCATCAATAAACAGCACTGACCCAGTTCCACTGGCAATCATACATGCTCATGTCCACCATGTTTGACAGATGGTGTGGTGTGTTTTGGATCACAAGCTCTTAGTTTCCTTCTCCATACCCTTCTTATCATTCTAGTACATTCATCTTAATTTTATCTGTCCAAAAACAAAACAAACAAAAAAAAAAGACAGCTGGGCATTCTTTCTTGCAGAGTCTAATCTGGCTTTTTAATCCTTGAGTATTACCAGAGGTGTGCATCTTGAGGTAAACACTCTGTATTTACATTTGGAAGGTGAATCTTAATTGTAGAATTTAAAAACCATAAGCATACCTCTACAAGCATGTTCTTGACTTGTCTACAATCACCCAGTTGTTTTTTGTGGTCTTCCAGTTCTTTAGGTGTTACATAGCTCACTATTGTACATGTATATGTACCAGGTTGACAATTTTGCCTCTTATAAAGTTTCTGTCCAAATGTATGAATCTAATTGTATGTATAGTTACACATTAACTGTACAGGAAACTACACTGCCAGTCAAAAAAGTTTCACACTGTAATATTTTATTGGAGAGCCTTTAGCCTTGTGCTCAGCACATAATTTCCATGGCATTGTTGCTCCAGTTTGTCAGGTCAAGGCTCAGCAACATTAATCTAATGAAAGAGAGGTTCAGGAGGTATTAGGAATCATTGGTACCCCACAGTCCTGACCTTAACCCTATTGAAAGTTTTTGGGATGTGCTGGAGAAGACTTTATGGAGTGGTTCAGTTTTTACCTCATCAATTCAAGACGTCGGTGAGAAATTAACCCAACACTGAATGAAAATAAATGCTATGTTGCTTAAGTTTGTTGAAACAAGGCCATGGAGAAACTGGGAAGAGCCCCCAGGGTCGACCCAGAACATGCTGGAGGGACAATGTCTCTAAGCCGTTCTGGGATTGCCTCAATGTCCCCCCTGAAGAGCAGGAGGAAATGGCTGAGAGAGGGAGACATCTGCACTTCAGTGCTGAGGATGATGCCCCCATGAGCAAGTGGAAGAAGAAGAAGAAAAAGATGATGATGATGACGATGATGACATTATGAAAATTTTGTATGGCAGCTACAGTACGGTTTTCTGTATAGTTTATGAAAGTCTAGATACAGGGACATAAAATATAATGTACAACCTATATAATGTAGATACAAGTATAATGCAGATACTGCAATGTCTTAATATTGAATAAACTTTTTTAAACTTTCTGTTTTTTTCAGCTGAAATGCCAAAAATCAACAGTGGATAAACTACATTATGTAATATCAGTCAGAATGCCATGGCTCATACAAAGCTGTGTCTAATTCAGTAGACAGTTTTGCTGTAAACATGTTCAGAGTTCAGAATATTTGGCTCTTTCTCTTATGCAGTCTATGTGATGTTCCTGGAAAAAGCCATGGAGTATTTTTGTAATACTTGCAAATGGCCAAAAGTGATGAAAGACATTTTGTAATGAATTTCTTTCTGTTTATAATATACTTTGTCAGTGCTACTGTTAGACATTCCCATATTTGACCAGAAAAGTAAAATTTTATTTATTTATTTATTTATTTATTTACTTACTTACTTACTTATTTATTTAAAAATAAATTTGTAAACTTGCATATGCAATCATATTAGGTAACGAGCCAGTTTATCAAATAAGCTTGTAAAAATGGCTGTAGGCTATAAATAGAGGCAAGTACACACTCATCAGATAGAAACACCTGTACCCTTGCTCATTCATGAAATTATCCAATTAGGCAATTATGTGTCAGCAGTGCAGTGCATGCAGATACAGGTCAAAAGCTTTGAAGAAAAATATGATTGCAGTCACGTTGAAAATTGCATTGTTGCTGGTGCTAGATAGGCTTGTTTGAGAATTTCAGAAACAATTAAAGTCATGGTATTTTCACACACAACAGTTTCTAGTATTTACATAGAATGGTCAGAGAAAAAATAATACTCCAGTGAGTGGCAGATCTCCAAAAGTGGCAGAGACAGCTAGAGGGGTTAGGAGAATGGCCAAACTGACATGAGCTGAGAGAAGGGCTATGGTAGATCAAACAACTGCTGTTGACAACCATGACGAGTATAGCAGTAACTCAGATTACTCCACATGTCAACTATGGGATTGATATAAGGACAAAAACAGGGTAAAATTTATTTGTAATACCTTCCATCATTAGGTTTAGACAGAGATGTAAATTTGACAAATAACATGAGTATTCATTTTACCATTATCGTTACATTTCGTTCATTCATTTTTTAAGTCACTTTATCCAAATTAGGTTCATGAGGAGGCTGGTGTCCATCTTAGGGCGACTCTGGACGAAGTCGGGGTACACCCTGAACAGCTCGCCAGGCCATCGCAGGGCCAACACATACACAACCATTCACACTTACACCTAGGGGTGATTTGGAACAGCTAATCAGCCTACTGTGCATGTTTATGGATGGTGGGAGGAAACTTGAGTACCCAGAGGAAACCCACACAAGCATGGGGAGAACATGCAAACTCCTTTTCTTTTTTTTTTCGAGATGTAATAGTTTACATTTCATTTCAAACATTTAAAGCTTTTTATATTTTATCTTTGCTTACAGGAAGGCTAGCACAGTAAGCAAATTTCCACATTTTTAGTTTCCCTCCCAACACTTTTTTGCATCAGTAAGCTGTGACAAGCAAATGGTGGTACAGGCAACATGAGTGATATTTAAAAAAAAAAATTTAAAATCCTCTGACCAGCACTTTGTTTTCAACTCTATTAAATGGTTGTTTATTTTTTTTTATTTCTTTTTTTTTGGATCTGACTGATTGATTGTTTGCTTGATTGATTGTTTTTGTCCAGGGATATATCCCACAATGTCATCATGCATCAAGTTTCACCCAAACTGTAGACCGTCTATGAGCACCGAGATGAATACAGCCATAGGGACGGACATACAACTACAGGTAACCGAACGTGCCATGAAAATAAGTACGGTGCTCTGCTTTGCTTTAACTGTTTCAGAATGTTTCACAATAAATATAAATGAAAATATAACAAATGTGAAGTCCACTTGCAAAACATGCTAAGTAAAGTTTTGAAAAAAAAACAATAATTAAATAAATAAATGAATAAATAAATAAGTTATTTCCTTTAGCCTCTTTTTCAGACACCTGTACATGTCCCACTGATAGCTCCACTTTCAAAACCTGCTGTGTTATAAATTGTAGCAGATAATTTCTCTGCCTATAAAAAACTGACCAACTAGACTTAGCAGGTTTTGTAAAGAAGAAAAAACAAGAAAAAGAAAAAAAGAGAAAAAAATGTGTCCCTTTGTTCCATGTGTCAGACAAATCTGGTTAGGATTTGTAATTAATGTAGTGGAATGGAATGTGTGGAGTTACACTAAACCAGTAAATATTTTCAGTGACCTGAAGAGCCACATGCTGATCACTAAAGTAAAGTCATTTCCTCAGCGAGTTGTGGGCATTGCTAGTATATTCATGGCACTGCAATGTTGCTGGCATATGCCATGTTATATTAAAGCATGTTGGGAAGGGGAACATTGCATGTGGTATGACTCATTTTCACACTGAGGTATTTTTTTTCATCCTCATCTATGCAAAGCAGCTCTGAAAGAAGCCATCTCCCCGGGTTTAATATACCAATTTCTGCAGAGTAGCAGTCTGCCTCCAATAAATAAATCCAAGCAGATGTGAACTTGCTGATGTCATCACCACAACACCTGTATCCTCAGGGTTTACATGGGAAGTATGTTTAAGAAGATTTAATTAGTACATGTCCTATATCAAAACGAATTACAAATAAACAGATCAACAAACACAAACTGACACCGGGATTAGTGTTCAGTAATTTGTGTAGAGGATACAATTCTGGTTTGTGCTGCTTCTCTATGTTTATGGGATGCAGAGACTTTATTGCCGGTGGCAAAGTGGCACAGTGGTTAGCATGTGTGCTGGATTTGGGTTCCAGGCTTGGGCATTTCTGAGTGGAGTTTGCATGTTCTAACCATGCTAGCGTAGGTTTCCCTCAGGTACTCTGGTTTCCTCCAAAAGCCCAATGACATGCATATAAGCCTAATTGGGTGCTCTAAGTCAAGTTTTGATGCTTGTGTGTTGGCCGTTCGATGGAATAGCAATCTGCTCAGGGTGTAGCCCACCTTCATCCAGAGTAAGCTGAGATAGGCTCCAGCCTTCCTGCAACTCTAGTAGGATTAAACAGTTCAGCAAATGAATGAATGAATGAATGAATGAATAAGAGACTTTATTGCTCTTGTTTATTTATTTCTGAGATAGCTTTGTTTCAGCTTTTTTCTCGCAAAGCTGACAAAGACACTCACCATACACACGTGCACGAACCAACACCCGAATTTGCTTCTGTCTGTCGTTACATGCTATCCTCCAAGTCTCTCTCCTCATTAGACGCAGGTGGTCAAATCCTTTCAAGGCATGTGGTTAGTTATTTATCTTTTCAAATCTTGCATATTCATTTTTCTTCAGCCATTCGAAAAATGAACCCCAGCTAGCCAGCCTGTTAAAAGGAATTAGCTCTTACATATGCATGAAGTATTAAATAGTCTTCACCAAGCTGAATACAGCCCACCAAGCTTATTTGCATTTGGATATTAGGGAATTGATCACTTTTGACAGCAGCGGCAACTGAAAGGTGAAAAACTGGATGAGGCAAAGTGAAGTTTTAACCCACATATTTAACATTCTAATAACGGTTTCCATGTCCTGTGTTACTGGTTTTATTATCGTGACCCATTTTAAACTGTTCAGCTGATTCATTATCTGCTTTTTTTTTGTTTGTTTGTTTTTAATCTGTTGACACTGAGGATATTTTACTATTGTTAGAAATCTTTCGCAGCATGTTTACATTCGCACAGCTGTGAAATACAAGAGACATGTCATTCTCATACATGGTGAATGACAAAATTTATTGACTGGTGTTAAGAGATGAATTCTGGGGCATTCAATTCATCTCTGGCTCTGAGTGTGAGTGTGGTTGTGTGCTAAAATTAGCAACATGGTCTCGAGTAGCAGGTTGATATCAATCACTGAGACTGTCTGGCAGAAACAAATGAGGCAGAGAGATTGAGAGAGGTGTGTGTGTGTAGGGGGGGGGGGGGGGGAGAGAAGCAATCGTAGCAAGCACAGATAACCCTATGCAACACCTAGAGCGATCTAGTAATACCACCATCATGTCCTGACCCTTCCTTCCACATACTGATATAGCTGACAGTTCAAACAACTCAATTTCACACACCTTCCCCCTTGTCTGCCGGGTCCTTATTTCTGGCCTTAGGTGGAAGGACGTGGTGACTTGCTTTAGTTGGTAGATTAGTTTTCAGTACATACTAACAAAAATTTTTCTCAATAAATAAAGCTTGGCTGTATACCCGGTACTTTAACATTACTGACTCTCAGATTGAACCATAATTATAACAGTCCCATTAAAAGCAAAGTACACATTAACAATTTACAAACCTGAGTTATTCCAGTACTGAGTTATTATAGTACAGATTTAGCTTTCATTTTGTTTAATGAGTATAAAAAATGTATACACACATACATACATACATACACACACACACACACACACACACACACACACACACACACACACACATATTTATATATATATATATATACACACACACACACACACACACACACACACACACACACACACACACACACACACACGTGTTATTTCCATATTATTTCCACTTTTTGCTGTTTCTGTCTCTCCAAGATTTTGGACATCAGTGAGTACAATAAGAAATGTAATACCCATAGCAGTGAAAGTCCCTGATACTTACTGTAAACTGTGGTGATGACTCATTACTCACTTTTGCTCACTCACTTTCTGAACCCCTTTATTCTAACAGAGTCACAGACATGCTAGTCCCAATTTCAGCCAACACTGGTTGTAAACTCCAAACACGGGTTGTAAACTCCAAACAGAAACACCGAAGGCTGGGAATCGATCCCTGGTCCTTCTTGTTATGAGGCAGATGTGCTAAACACTACACCATTGAGCTCTATGAAGTTCCCCCCTCTCCTCCACTTTCTCAAAATTTTAAAATAGCACTGCCATTTGTTTGTGCTAGGTTTGTGCTGGTTTGTGCCATAATTATTATTTTTTTGTTCTATTAAGGTGTTTAAGTAATTGTCATGTCATGTCATGTCATTTTCTGAATCGCCTAATCCTAATTAGGGTCGCAGGGAGTCTGGCGCCCATCTCAGCCGACTCCGGGCAAGGGCAGAGTACACCCTGGACAGCTCGCCAGGCCATCGCAGGGCAGAA
>JAOUQZ010000035.1:21095349-21110552 GCA_028564935.1 Neosilurus hyrtlii
GACATATATAAACACTGTAGGGTGCTAATTCAACACTCTAGGTATTAATTTAACACTGGCCATTTTGCTGTGTATGATGTGATTTTTACGTTATGTGATCATACCTTGCCACAAATGTGTTTCTTCAATGGGCTTATTGAGGTTAGTATATACAGTTTTATGCCCAGTCTTGTCCTGATCAGCTCCCTCCTTAGGTAGGCACCTTTCATCTTATCATGCTTGTTTCATTCCCTTCCATTGTTTGCCTTTGTGATGTTGCTATGACAACTGGGCTCCAGGCCCCAGTTGACGGGCCATACCATTATTGGTTGAAATGAAGGGGAAACACTGGGGGAAGGGTGCTCTGATGCTGGAAACACTCAATTACCCAACTGAGTGAAATGATGCACCCATGACTCAGTGGCAATAAATCTAACAGTGTAAAATATACAAATGACAGAGAGCCCTTATGGTGGGTCTCAGTATGTCATATAAATAAGCTGACAGTGTTATTCATCTTTTTCTGTTCATGATTGCCTTGATTTATGGCTATTGTTATATTGAATAACTGTAAATATTGTGTTATAATCAAAAATTAAATTACATATGCTACACTACATTCTAGCTACATATACTGTATACAGTAGTGTGTAGTGATGATTATACACTTAACATAGAAGATAAATCAGAAACCAAGTATTATTTATATATTTATTTTATGTAATATTGGATCATATTGATGAGAAACAACAATATATAATAATAACAAAAATAACAGTCTCTTTTTTGAGAAAAAAAGCAAATATTTAGTGTGGCCACCCTTTACTTTGATTACAGCATTTAACCTTTCAGGCATAGTGTTCACATATTTATATTTTTAAAATTTCTTCACTCACTGAACCATTCCATATGATTTGAAGTTCATTCATGCTATGGAAACATCCAAAAATAAATAAATATATAAACAAATAGACAATCAATAAAATGAACAACTAAATAAGTAAATAAATAACATTTGTGACACCTTTCAAATTTTTTTCAAAAAAAATTTTTAGTAATACTTGTTGGGATGATTCTTCTGGTTTTTATTGCCTACAAAATAAACTAACAAACAAACAAATAAACAAACAAACAAGCAAACAAACAAACAAACAAACAAATAAATAAATAACTAAATACACAAATATATATATATATATATATATATATATATGTGTGTGTGTGTGTGTGTGTGTGTGTGTGTGTGTGTGTGTGTGTGTGTGTGTGTGTGTGTGCTATTAACATTTTTCAAAAACAATGGCAAGGTGGTACAAAGCCAACTGTTAACTGAGAGGTAATGATTGATCAAACCTTGTCCTGATTATATTTGTCTGAAGCTGAATGAACCACTGCTGTCTGGTTTGATGCAGCTTTCCCCTTATAAATAATTAAGGAATAGTCTAACTTTCAACTCCAGATTCCTTCCACAGTCCAAAAACATGCACAGTAGGTTGATTGGCAGTTCCAAATCGCCCAGAGGAGTGAAGGTGAGTGTGAATGGTTGCATGTGTCTTGCTTTGCAATGGCCTGGCGAGCTGTCCAGGGCATACCCCGCCAGCCTCCCTGTGACCCTAATTAGGATTAAGGGGCTTAGAAAATGAATGAACAAATGATAGTTGAACTTTCATAACTGACACATTTCCATGACATCAAATTATAAATGCATATAAATAGTCTGTTTATCCAAACCATGAATAAATATACCCTCTGGTGCATGACATCAACTGCAAAGTATAAATAGACCAGCACACAGGTGTGGACCATGCAGGTGTGATCTATTTCTCATTTTGTTTTTCTTTCTTTCTTTTTTTTCTGTTAAAAGTTGGCAGCTTGCATTGTCTGCTATGTTCTGCTCAAATAATTCCTGCCATCTTAAGCCAGAACGATGTTCTTTCAGCTTTAGTTGAGATTGTGCCATGCTAGTAGAAATTACGTGAAACTCATCAAGACAAAGGCATGACACCGTCAAACAAATAAATAAATAAATAGATAGATAGATAGATAGACAGACAGACAGACAGACAGACAGACAGACAGACAGATAAATAAATAAATAAATAATAACAAATGTCCTCAATGACCTCCTACTATGGCATTTTATTTTTAAGTCACTATTTTCCACCTGGCTTCTGATAGACATGTTGTATAATAACCCCTCGATATCTCTTTCTCATCACCCTCACCACCACCTCCTGTCCCGGCAGTAAATGGCATCTCCATAAGCTCTATAATTTTAGCTGTGGTGATTGAGTAGATGCGCTCTGAAACACCTCCAACCTTTTCTCGAGTTTTAATCATGTTTTTTTTTTTCCCTTCTTTGGCCTCGACCCCTAGAAACTGCTTAACGTGCAGCTGGTGAAGGGACCTTCAATTTGTTTCAATAAAACATGCTGGAGGGGTCAGGAAGGCAGGGAGGGGTGAGGCCAGAAGAGGAGAGCACTAGAGAACAAGGGAAGAGGAGTGGAGAGAGAGGAGAGACGTATTTGCCCGCTGTACAATCAGGTTCCAGGCTGACAGGAATACTGATGGGGCTTCAGCTCTCCACACTGCGCACCTATCTTCTTCTCTCACTCTTTCTCTATCTCTAGCCTGAATGGTAAATGGCCCATTAGGTGTGCAGAGTGCCCTTTTAGAAGAGACAGATTGGAGATTAGCTAGTCTCAGAGCACTCCTTCTTCCCAGTGTGATGAGTACCTGATCAAACTGACTGCATCCTTGAGTCTGAATCCACTATGTGTATTATCTCTGAGACAATAGGCTTCACTGTGTATGAGTCACTGCTGAATAACCAAAAATAGGTATAATGAGTAGTAGATATTTTACATTCTTGATGAAAGGAAAACGAAGGCATTATTATGAACACATCATAGAATTAATTGAGCAGTGTGTTAAAAATGTCCTCAGCTGTGTCACATAGTTGTGACTTCCCTGCGTTTCAGGCATCAGATAGGCTTCTGCATCAATGTTGGAAAAAGCCAGCGTTCCATTCATTTAAAATGTATTCTGCATTATTCACCATATTTATTCTGTTCCCGCTTTCAATTCCCAGTTCTCCTATATTCCAAGGGGTAATCTAAATGCAAATACACCAATGCATTAAATTGGAGAAGCTCCTGTTAGGTTTTGTTGATACACTGAGGCAACACAGGCATTGTGACTGGGAAGAAAAAGAAAGAAAACGCATACAGGGGATTTTTATCAACAACAAGGCACAGCATCTAAAGTGCCTCATTCATTCAACCAGTATTACACCAGCTATAGATGCATAATAGCACTGATTGGAATGCATGGTAGAATGTTCGATTTGTATCTTGGGTTTCTTAATAAACCTGTTATAGCACACATTTAGTGCGGTAGAGGACTGTGTAATAAAACAGATGCTTTTTTTTTCCATTTATGAAATCAGTCAGCTGAAATCATTCTCCAAGATGCATTTCAAGATCATACATTTCTACAAGAACCTTTGATAAAAGCCCAAAACAGTTAAGATGCTCTTAGATTGCCCAACATGTGAGTAGCATTCATATATACACACACTGCTCGGCCAAAAGAACAAGTCACACACATAGATATGTTGTTGTTCCACCTTAGGGCTTGCTTTCAGCATGTAATCGTCATGCCACTGATTCAACAAACTAAAGTGCCCAAAACTTCCATCCATATATATATATATATATATATATATATATATATATATATATATATAAACAATGGCAAGGTGGTACAAAGCCACAATATATACATATATTGTTATATTGTGATATTATATATCAATATATACATACATGTTGGACAAACCACCTTCTTGTTTATGGTATTGCCCTGGTCAGATATATAAGTATGTAGATTTTTATTCATTCATTCATTTTCTGAATCGCTTAATCCTAATTAGGGTCACGGAGTGGCTGGCACCCATCTCAGCCGACTCTGGACAAGGGCAGAATACACCCTCGACAGCTCACCAGGCCATCACAGGGCATAAACACGCTGACAACTATGCAGCCTACTCTTTACGAACATCAGCAATGGTTCTTTTACATGCCTCTCACCACAGACAGTGAGAGACATGGCTGGCCTTTGATAACCCAATTAGCTGCACTGGGAGGACAGCAGTGAGATCCCATTGATAGTGGGGCTTGAACCCCCGACCTTGGGATCAGTAATCCAGCACCCTACCACGGGTCCACCACTGCCAGATGTATATTTGTAGTAGATCTTTAATATCTCTCTTGCATAATATGTATACATGCATTTGTGCATGTTTTAAGCATTATGTGCCATATTTAAAGTACTAAAATGGAGTTTTTGGTTTTGAAGCTGGTAGGTAAGTTAAGAAGGATCTTGTTCATCTTACTGCCTCAGTGGTCTTAAATAAGCTACCCACTTAATGAAAACAATGAGCTTGTCTCTCCCACTATTTCAGAGTTGTCCAAAAACTTCCTGTCACCTATGGAGACTTACCCAGCCATCCTCCTCCTCATGTGTGTTCATATGGTGAAAAATACATTTTCTGATCTACTAGCAATGCAATGCATTGCTCAGAGCTAGAATGAGACAAAAGTATAGTATTATTAAACATGGCCCGAAGGTCGACATTGTTTCCATAACTCTGCCACACTATCTTACACAACGCTTGTACATTCATGGGGAAAAGTACGTCCTGTGCAAACTGTGAATTTTTTACAATATATTGGAGCAACCAAACATATCACCCTTTTTAATACAATACCTATACACTGTTCAGCCATAACAATAACAGCACCTGACTTGTCTGTGGCTAGGCAGCCCCATACAATGCAAGCTGTATGTGTTCTGACTCTGTTCTATCATAGCCAACATCATTAGTTTCAGTAGATTTACTGTGACATCAGACCAGACCAGACAAACCTTCACTCCCCACGCACATCAGTGAGCCTTAGGCAACTGTGATACTAGTACAAGTTCACTGGTTGTTCTTCATTGGAACTTATATACATACATACATATATATATATATATATACACACACACACACACACACACACACACACACACACACACACACACACACACACATATATATATATATATATATATTTGAGAAAGTAAGTACACCCATAGCCTCAGATACTAATATTGTCCACCTTGGGAAGAATAACTGCTGAAATGGCTTTTTTTCACACATGTCTTCAACTTTCTGACATGGCATGTTAAACTTTCTTGTCACTCCCTCATGCAAAATGTCTTCAGTGGAAAGAGTTTGATGTACTGCCGTTTTCAATTGCCAACACAATAGTTCTTTCATCCATATTCTCTTTAGAGCTGCAGGGAAGCTGGAGCCAATCCCAGGTGACTCTATGCGAAAGGTACACCCTGGACTGCTCGCCAAACAATTGCAGATCGAACACACAGAAACACAACCATTTACACCTAAGAGCCATCTGGGACAGTTAATTAGCTTAGTGTGCATGTCTTTGGACTAAGGGAGGAAACCAGAGCACTCAAAGGAAACCTCTGCAAGTATCCTCACACAGAAATGGGCTTTGCAAACCACAGGGATTGAACCCAGGACATTTTTGCTTTGGGGCAATTGTGATAACCACCGAGCCCCCAATAGTTTAATACGTTTAAAAGATGGGCTATGATGGACTTGAATGCTGTTCAGGGTGTACCCCATCTTCACTGAGATACACCATGACCCTAGTAGGATTAATTTGTTTGGGAAATGAATGAATGAATGAATGAATGAATGAATTAGGCCATCCCATAATACTATTTCTTTTCTTTTTTTATATACATTTATTGATGGGTTAACTAATGTGCATAGGATAATTACCTTGTTAAAAATCCATTTTTTACCAACTTTTCTTTCTATTTATTTATATATATATATATATATATATATATATATATATATATATATACACACACACATATTTATTTATTTATTTACTGGTTTGTTTGTTTATTTATTTATATCTTTGTTTGTTTGTTTGTTTGTTTTTTAGTACTCTTTGAAATAATGAAGAATTCATTGTTGAATAATTGGCTGCATGAAGCAGTGAAGCAACCCCAAACCATAACATACTACCATCATGCTTCACAGTTGTTATGAGGTTAATTTGCTTTTCAGATGTGTACTGACTGTGGCAGAAAAAAAAAAAAAATCTATGTTTGAGTAATCTCTACAGAGAACATTATTTCAAATAGCCTTTGCATACCTGTTCAGTGGCAAATTGTATTCTTGTTTTACCGAATTGTTTGAACAAAAAATCCAGATTTTTCTGGCACTGGACTGCGGCAGAACAACAAACTAGACAAATATTCGGGAGTGGTGGTTTACTGATCCACAGGTCAGGGGTTCCTTGCCCAGTACCACCACTGTTAGGCCCTTAAGCAAGTCCCTTAACCCTCAATTGCTCAGTTATATAAAAAAAGCTAATTGTAAGTTGCTCTGGTTAAGAGTGTCTGCCAAATGCCATGAATGTAAATATTTGAATAGAAATATTGACAGTCATTTCAAATCTATGCCACTTGAAGATTATTTTCCTTACAGGAGAATTTTTACACCCAAATAAATTATATAGCTTAAAAATCCCTTACTAGACTCATAAGCATCAACAATCTCTTCTGAAGGCCATAAAGCTTTTGACATGATGACACTACACACTTCACTAGCAGGTGGGTGTGAATCCTGGCCTCAGCTCAGGTGTTTCTGCCTGAGTGGGTTTCCTCTAGGTACCCCAGTTTCCTCCCACCTTGCTCCGCGGTAAATTGGCTGATCCAAATTGCCTCTAGGTGTGAGTGTGAATGGTTGTGAGTGTGTGTGCCCTGCGATGGTCTGGGGAGCTGTTCAGGGTGTACTCCACCCTCTCCCAGTGTCGGCTGAGATAGACTTCTTCCTCACAGTAACTCTAAAAGGATGAAGTGGTTTAGCAAATGGGTTGGTGTGTGAGATAATCTGGATGCCTGATTCCAATTTCATATACTTGAAGGTAGGGTAATTCTGTGGGTGTATTTACTGTAAACTTTTGTATGTGACTGATCTATTTTGTTAATTATTTGGATATTTTAGATTTTTTTGTGCCATTTATTGAAGTATATCACCTTTATCTGTAGACATTGTAGTAAACGAGCTGAAATGTTTGCTTGTTCAAATATGTTAAAGAAATCAATAATTCCAATTGGATTTTTTTGTTTGTTTGTTTGTTTTTAACACGCATATATACGTTCCCTGGATAATGGTAAACAGCCCTAAGCTCATTATTCGAGTATTTTTTCCTACATCCAGTGTTTTTCCTCTGTTAAATCTATTAATCAAGCCTTATTCAAAAGCACACCAGTGTTTTATAAAGGAAATTTAAGTTTAAGTGACAGAACCTAGTTTCTGCACAAGCAGCTAGCATGCAGATAACAGTCTCCAAGTTGTAAATCATATACATTTAGGAATCTTTAAGCTCTGCTTAAAATCAGAGAGATCTGCCTACTTCTACAGTCGAAAGCTGCAAAGATGTTAGCTTCAAGGACACTAGCAAGTTTATTAAATGTGGAGCTTTTGAATGAGGGACAACCAATTCCATTGTTCATGGAAGAGCCAAACAAAAAGCCATTGATGCATAGCAGCAGAGACAACGCTGAGCTTGCAGCTTTCCACAGCCACAAACCTTTTTCTTTTTTCTTCCAAACCTCACACAGTGTTAATCATATTTTATTTAAGCAATAATGTTTAAGTCATGAGTCTCATTTAAAAGAAAGGGTATATATATATATATATATATATATATATATATAAATAGATAGAGAGAGAGAGAGAGAGATAAAGTAAGCATCTTAGAACGTCTTAACTACTAAACACTATCGCTGAGAAACACAATAGCAGCATTTTTTTGATGCTTTCTGAGATCAACAATAATCTGATATAAGCAGGGCGCTGAATTTAAAACAGATTATGTTATAATATGGCCACCAACACAATATGTAAAAAGAGTGGTTATTTTTGTAATTGTTGTATCAAATGTGTTCGCTTAGTATTTTGCATTCCTTTTTTCTAAGCCTTACCAACAATACTTTACTGTCAAAAACTATAATTATCTCTATGCACAAATTCCTGAAGTTTGAAATTGCTTTCCGTTCCATATTCACAACAAAGCAGTTACTGCAAACACTGCTCTTGTGCTCTAGACTTCATCACACACATAATATATGATAAAATACTTTTATTAAAATTAAACGACAAAACAACTGCATTGGTGGTAAAAAGGTGTTAATCTACGAAAACTGATGTTGTGTAGTTAAGTTTAAATGGAAAGTGCATGGTTTGAATTAAAAGATAACATTTTACTGCATTAAACTGAGCCAAGAACTATTCTGGAGTTTAGTCTGGCATTCAGTAATGGTGAAAAAAGTACAGGCATACATTGAGCAGTCTTTCCAGAGGATGGTTTATATGTTCCAGCCACACTTCCTACTTACACGCAACAACACCTTCTGCTGTATGAGTTTCATGTGACACGCTATTATTATTATCATATTTCAGTAATGTTTACTTTTGCTGTCACCAAGAACTATATGCAGTTACTGAGCTGCTTAATAACCAAATAAACGCAAAGTGTGCGATTCTTGAACGATTCTTTGTTCTAAGCCATACTACATTGTCCAAGACTCTTCAAAGCATACATATAAAGTCTTTGATTCAATCAGTGTGCATCAGATGGTCTTGTAGTTCTTGGCATTCCTGTGGGCAAAGCCTTTGGCTTTCCAGCCATTTCTTTTTGGCTTATCTCCCTACATTATTAAATTCCCCACACTCTGTCTATGCGAATCAAATTACTACACAGGCGCATACAGTGGTGAGGTCTGTTCAAGGACATAAAGGTTCAGTATGAGTTTTGTCAGTTGTTAGCACAATGCAAGTAAATTTAGTTTTTTTTTTCAATGACCTTTAAGCCACATGCTACACAGAATCCTTTCATAAAAAAATTATGCTCATTATGCCTAAAGGAGACTATAGCTTTCAACCACTTTTCCAATACCCTTCCCATCAGTTCAAAGTTCCCTTTTTTCCTGAATTATTTTTGTGAAGCATTTCACTTTGTTCACATTCTGTGATCTGTGCTTAACCTATGATATACCTGCTGCCTGTGACCTTGAACTTTGCCTACCTGGTAAAAAGGTAAAGTCCGTTGGGTTTTTTCACTCCAGCCTACTGACTCATTAGGCCGTGGCTTATCCCCAGTTTCCACAGCATGAAGCAACTAGGAGTTCATCACAGGTTACCTTCCCACTATTTTTACTGGTACCCATTTATACTGCTGGGTAGACAGAGGCATACTTGTTGATAAGACCTTGCCCAGGGGTGTTAGCACGATGGGGGTCTAACAGGGATTTGAACCCTCAACCTTGCAATCACTGGCCCAGCACCCTAATCACTACACCAGCACCTGCCCCACTACACCACTGGCCCCACTTGCTTGCCTGACTCTTATTTATTCATTCATTCATTTTCTGAACCGCTTATTCCTAATTAGGGTCGCGGGGAGGCTGGCGCCCATCTAAGCCACCTCTTGGCGAGTGCGGGGTACACCCTGGACAGCTCGCCAGGCCATCGCAGGGCCCCTGACTCTTATTATTACTCTTATTTGTTAGGTAAAGGTGGGCACACACTCTTTGTTTTCTTTATTTCTGTGATGCATTAGCCACGTCTCTACTGTAACTGGCCACACCTCTTTTGGAGACCACACTCTAACTAGCCTATCCTGTGTAAACTATCCAACTAACCAATCCTATGTTTCCTTATCACACAAAGAGCTATAAATGTATAAATACCAAAACCTTTGGAATTAAAGTTGTGAGCATTGTTGACCTTAGGCCTGATGATTGAGGTAAGGTAATGTCTGCACGGGGATGGGGGTATCTAAAACCAAGCATGTGGGAATTTCTTTCTTTGAACTACAATGCAATCTCATCTTTTTTTCTTAATATTCTGTGTACACAAAATCTAATGGCTATAACCTTACATTTAATGGATGTAGAAATGGGATATAGCTGATGAAGCTGAGATGATATGTTTAATTTTCACATTTCTACTTTTTTTTAGGTGATGCTTGCCTTCTGCTTTTTTCTTCTTCTTTTAAATTAGTTTCCTGATGTGTTTCTAACCTGTGTTTTATTCCACAGATTTAGTTTACACTTTAGTAATTTTCCCACTCAAATAATAAAGACTTGTTCTCAAATAGATTATTAAGAGAGTGGATAGAATATTATCAATTTATCAAAGCAAACTCTGTGATGAATCAATGTCCACAACGTAATTTCATCTTGCTTTTTCAAAGCACTTTAATCTGTATGCCACAGTTTAAAAAATGTTCATATTACTTCAGCACATTAAGTGTCAATTCACTTATTTCTGACTAACCAGTTTTGCCCGCTATATGTGAATTTCCTCAGTCTATGTGCTATGGATCGATGATCACACACCATTCTGCCAAATTGCTATAAACATATAATGCACATTTCCCATGAAGCACCTTGACACTGTGCTATCTGTCTGCATATCTCACCACTTCAAGTGTACACACATTGCAGGCAAATGGATATCTAGGCAAAATGAACTGTTCAAGAATCCAAATTTGTATTTTTTTTCCCTTCAGCACAGAAGTTGCTTCAACCCAAAGCCCATGTGAATTCTTAAAAAAAAGAAAATAGTGGCTCAATTTGATGGCTGTCATGCTTATGAAGCAGGTTTTACTGTTGATCAGTAATGTGTAAGAAGAGACATTAGCTTTCTAAGTGTCCAGGGAGGTACCATGCTCACAATTACCATGATCATTAGTTAAATAATTACAGCTGCTGCTATTTCTTAGTGACTGCTTTCCCAAAGCTCTATGAACACACTGAGTGCTGACAGTACACACAAAATGCATAACAGTGGAGCAAGGCATTTTGATTTTGGCGTTCATTTCCTCCTACATAATAACAACTACTGGTTTAATATGTAGAAAACATTAAGCAGCGTGTTTCTGGTTTCTAGGCATTAATACATACGTGGTTATTTGAAAGTAAATAAGCAAGCGAGGTATGTTATTAGTTATCCTAGTGAAATGTCTGTCAGATTTTTTTTTTTTTTTTTGCCTTGTTAGTCAGATTCCTCACCACCATCAGAATGAAATGATTTTTTCTGGGTTTCATTTATCTCTATTTATTTAATAATGTAACTCTGGACAGCAAATGTCACTTTGTTCCAGTGGCAAAATCCCAAGTTCATAGTTGATAATAATTTAATAATAGTTTTGTTACTGATTTGAAATAAATGAATTTCTTTATACTGAAGGTCAAACCTTGCATTTAGCATTTTTTTTCTATTCATTAGGGCTTCATAGTTAATTGGATTTTTAATTAAGCTGCCACTTTAATTAAAGATGTCAATTTGATTGCCCAGTACACCCCTGCTTGTTTTATTAACAGCAATAAAATTGTCACCCACTATGCTCTAGAGGATATGTTACTCAGAACATTTGTGCATTAAGCCATGAGAAAAATCATTTCTACAGAGTCAGTTTCATAATCTTAATAAACATGCATAAAGGCATTCACATCAGATTATCATGTGAAATATCTTTACCATCATAAATAATTCACTGGTTTATGCAAATGAGCACAGATTTAAATTAGACCCTGGCCTTCAAACCATATTGCAAGCTTCTGAAAATAATCACATGTGCACACATACACACACACACACACACACACACACACAAACACACACACATTATATCTGCTTCATATAATTAGCATATACAAAGAAAGAGTCTTTTTCTACTGAGTCTTGTTATTCATAAATGGTAAGAATTTCCTGTATTCCATGTATAAATATTACTTTTATTTACTGTTGATGTTTTATAAGATTTCAATTCATAAAGACTGGTTTTTGTCCTCTTTTAAAACGAGCAAATGAGTGATACCTGCTTTTTCCAAATTGGCACCTGTATGTTAGACGTTACAGGTGGATGGCTTATGGTTTGTGTCTGAACACTTTTCTGTGCCTTCCTGTGTACTATTAAATGTGTGTGCATTTTCTTATCCAGACATCCCTGTTTTAGTACAACCTCAGTACTGATGGCAGATCAGCTGCAAATGGTAATCTGTGACCTTTCTTCCAGATGGACAGTGGAGTTACTTCATAGCATCCATGCAGTTGGACACAGCATGTTTTCACCCCACAGCTTGAGGGGTTATTGCAGGTCTGCCCTCTGACCTCAAGATGTTAAGGCTTTTACTAATGGCACTGCAGTTTTGGATGAGAATCTAATGAGTTTGTATGACCCCCTCCCCCACCCCCCAAAAATAAAGAAAGAAAGAAAGAGAAGGAAGTAAATAAATAAATAAGCAAATAAATAAAAATATAGAGCTGACAGCACAGTGGCACAGTGGTTTCAATGTTCATCTCACAACAAAAAGATCCTGGGTTTAATTCATAGGCTCTGGGCATTTCTGTGTGCAGTTTACATGTTCTCGCTGTGCTTGTGTTGGTTTCCTCCAGGTACTCCGATTACCTCCTACAGTTCAAAAACATGCACAGTAGGCTAATTAGCAGTTCCAAATTACCCTTAGGTGTGAGTGTGATTGGTTGTGTGAGTGTTGACCCTGCGATGGCATGGCGAGCTGTCCAGGGTGTACCCCGCCCTCGCCCAGAGTCGGCTGAGATGGGCGCCAGTCGTCCTATTACCCTAATTAGAATTAAACAGCTTAGAAAATGAATGAATGAATGAAATAAAGGGTTATTAAGGTTTTTTTTTTTTACATGATAACTTTACACATGATAACTTTGTTTTAACCATGCTTACACGGGCTTCCTCTGAGTGCTCTGGTTTCCTCCTACAGTCCAAAGACATGCACATTAGGCTAACTGGATATTTTCGATTGCCCCTAGGTGTGAATGTGTTGTTTGTCTGTGTTGGACCTGTGATGGTATGGTGAGCTGTTCAGGGTGTAGTGATTAAACAAAGGAACTAGAAGAGTACAGTACAGTCAACAGTACAGTACAGGAGACATGATGTTGGCATTACTTAGGTCTACTTGTCCCCATTAGAAGGAACTGTCAGTGAAAAATCACATTTGTTCTTTAATTGTAACATTTCAATGCATCTGTCTAATGGGCAGGAAGATTTGCTGAATGGTTTGATGAATGTGGAAATTATGTAAATCAGATGCTATGTCCTTTACATGTCACCAGATTTTTAACCACTTAAACTCCTATGGGAGATTCAGGATCAGAGTGTTAGACATTGCTCTTTGATTTCAGCACCGACTTGAGGAATATCACTTGGAAGAATTGTGTTCATCCTCAAAAGAATCAGTCCTGCTAAAGGCCTGTTCATAGCAATGTTTCAAATTTAAAATGGTACAGTATCAGTGGTTGCACAGGGTGATGCATACTTGCATGTAAGCTGTGTATCTCTTCTAGGAGGCACTATCACATGAAACAGCACAATGTGTTGCTTTTAGACACTGTTGTACTTTGGCAAAGAGAGTTTCTGAAGAGCTTTACCAAGAATCACAGTGTAAATGTTCATCTTATCTCACTCATGAACCACTTAATCCTAATAATTAATTGACTTGTAGACATTACAGTCTCCTCCAGAACTATTGGAACAGCAAGGCTTATTAATTTGTTTTGACTGTTCTCTTAAAACGCTTGTATGTGAGATCAAAACATGACAAAATATGAATAGAACTAAGAAGAGTTTGATCTTTTATTCGCTGATATGTACAGCTACTTGGAACATTTACATGGAGCACATTTTGTGCAAATAACCCAATTTTTCAAGTGAACTAAAGTATTGGAAAATCATGTGTTTCTTGCTGTCCAGATGTGGCATTTAAGATTGAATGTTTTATCATTAATTTGTCCACTCTCAGTTTAAGCTTTCACTTCCACCTATCCCTGGATTTATACTGATGCCACAATCTCCACGATTTAAAAAAGCATGGAACACCACCATTTATGAGTGCGCTTGGAGCACAATTGGGGTATAAAAACGGGGCAGGGTGCATCCAATAGATGAAACTTGAAGGAATCGTGATTCCAAATTCATCAAGATACCCTACAATGGCGCATCAAGGTCTGGTAAGCCCTGTTTAAGTCTGTTAATCTTTACTGAGCATTACTACGATTCCCAGGCTCTATCATGATTGGCTTCAAATCATAATACATCATAATATTCACCACAATCATCACGATTCCACCAAGTTCCCTCAAGATCATCATGATTCAATCTCACGACTCCACCATGCTCACCACAATTCTCTCAAATCATGGAGATGGGGGATATTGTAGCCACAGTGTAAACCCAGAGTAAGATATTACATCTGTAGTTAAGAAGTGTAGAGCAACATGAAAACCAATTCACCATTTTAAAGCTGAGAAAAGAACAAAAATCTATCAGATGTTTCATAAAAAATATTGGACATTTCCAGTAGCACAATTTACACTGTTCAGAAAAAGGAGGTGGCATAGTGGCTTAGTGGTTAGCATGTCTGCATCACAGCAAGAAGGTCCTGGGTATGACTCCCAGGCTCGGGTGTTTGTGTGTGAAGTTTGCATGTTATCCCTGTGCATGAGAGGGTTTCCTTCAGGTACTCTGGTTTTCTCTATCAGTTCAAAGACATGCACATTAGGCTAATTCACTGTTCCAAACTGGCCATAGGTTTGAATATAACTGTGAATGGTGGTGTGTTTGTGTGTGTTGGCCCGGCAATGGTCTGGCAAGGTGTTCAGAGTGTACTCCACCTTCACACAGAGTTGGCTGAGATATGCGCAGCCCTCTTGCAACTGTAATAGGATTAAGCAGTTCGGCATATGAGTGAGTGAGTGAATGAGTGAGTGAAAAAGAAGGAAACCACTGGTGTACTGGCCAACAGGTATGGACTGGCAGTCCAAGGAAAACAACAACAACTGACGACAGGCAAATGGAGAAAAAAACAAAAACAAAGCAGCTGTCTGTACCATTCTGAAAGGTGCCGGGGTGGGAAATCACAGTCTACTGTTCAAGGGAGACTTAGAGAACAACAATTGAAATGCGTTTTATTTTTTTCATTTTTATCTCACTTTATCTCACTGATGGGCGGCACGGTGGCGCAGTGGTTAGCACGTCCGCCTCACAGCAAGAATGTCCTGGGTTCGATTCCCAGCTCGGGCGTTTCTGTGT
>JAOUQZ010000035.1:21130835-21163891 GCA_028564935.1 Neosilurus hyrtlii
GGCTTGTCGGGATAAAATTGTAGTACTGTTATTTTTTCCCACATACAATATATATATATATATATATATATATATCCCCAGAAAAAAAAGTGATTCACAGCTGTCAGAAGTAATTGATGTGCCCTGTTGTGATTTATTGCTGAATGAATACAGAATACCTTTCAAATTTGACTTTGCACATTTAAATCAGAAAATTAACATTTAGAGGTTCTTTCCCGTTAGTGTAGTCTTGATCGGAAATCTCTAGGGTTTGAGAAAAACGACATGCACATCAACTTAATAAACAAGCCAAAAGGCTTAACCTATAGGGAATAAAGCATGCAGCTAAGCTCTGATCTTTCTCAAATGGAAATGAGCATACACACCCACACACCCGCCATCCTAATTCACTCATTATAGCCTTGGCCAACTGCACATTTGGGGAACCCTGGCCATGTCTGCTTTTAAATGATTGTAATAGGCCATTTAATTTATTTTTTAACAGGCAACCCCCAACCCATAAATTTTTATAAAAAAATTTTTACACAGCACTATCACCTACCAACTGTCTCTCAATGTCATTCCCTTACCAAAATTCATTCTTCCCTCTTCTATTTCTTTATCTACACAAAAATTCAGTTATTATTATGTATTCTTGAATATAATTTTTTGGGGGTATATTGCACAGATTCAGTAATATGTAGAAGCATTAACTCTGACCTTTTCATTCATCTTGTTTTCCTTCTTCCCCTTTCTACCTGTCCTCACTGAATGCTACTGCTTTTGTTTGCAGCAGCAGACAGGCTGCACTTCTAGAAAGCATGATTGCAGTGTTTTCTATAAAGCACTGAGCAGCATCAGCAGAAGCATCAGTCAGCATGAGAGAAAAAGAAAGTGATCTGAAATCATACATATTTACCAGCATCTGCCTCAAAGAGATGCTATTTGCAAGTCCCTGGCCACCCTATGCCTCCTGCACACGAGACCATGACATTTCAACAGGAGGAGACTCCCTGTGGCTTTCAGAGACCTAGGAGGATATCATCTGCAGTGCTGTCTATTTATTTGTCTTAATACATCTGTTGGAAAAACTGCAAATTAGATTTTATTATTCATTTTCCCAAGGCTATTATGAGGTCGGAAACATGAGCAATTTTGCAGTCTTTCTCTCTTACACTTAGAATATAATAATAAATATCAGTGGCTCATGTAGAGACCTGCCCCACAGAATGTCTTTTACACTGGAGTGTAGTGGAGCCCAATGAAAAATAAATAAATAAACAAGTAAATAAATCTGTGCCCTGCGATGGCCTGGTGAGCTGTCCAGGGTGTACTCTGCCCTCGCCCAGAGTCGTCTGAGATGGTCGCCAGCCTCCCCATGACCCTAATTAGGATTAAGCGGTTCAGAAAATGAATGAGGGAATGAAATAAATCTGATAACAAAATGATTAATTAAAAAATGTGTGCATTATATATTATTATGTATAAATAGAGCAGCTCATGGGTATAAATAATTGAGATCTAATAACAATGCATAGACTTCATCACTGATTACCCATCTACTGCAACAGACTGAAAAAAGTCACAACATACAGTATATGTATACAACAGTATAAATTTTTTATTTCTTTTTTATTATTATTTTTTTTACCTTCATAAATTCCTTATAAAGTCATTCCATCACTCATTATCTATACCGCTTATTAATCAGGCTCATGGATGCTGAAGCCAATTCACGCTGATTTCATGGTAGAAGTACATGGGTACATCCTGAACAGGTTTCCAATACACTGCGCAGCTAACTATTTAAAATTCCATTTAAAAAATACAAATGATCTCTTTTGACTGAACTGCAATTAATAAAATAAGAAATTGTAGTAGGACAGAACAGTGGTGCAGTGGTCAGCAGGTCCACCTCACAGCAAAAAGGCCTGGGTTCAATTCCCAGGCATTTCTGTGTGGAGTTCTCCCCTTGCTCATGTGGGTTTCCTCCCATAGTCCAAAAACATGCACAGTAGGCAAACTGGCTGTTCCAAATTGCACCTAGGTGTGAGAGTGAGTGTGAATGGTTGTATGCGTGTTGGCCCTGAAATGGTTTGGAGAGCTGTTGAGGGTGTACACCTGTCTTTTCCTGGAGTCAGCTGAGATTGTCTGCAGTCTCCAAGGTGACCCTAATTAGGATTAAAGAGCTTTAAAAATCATTTCATTCCATTAAAGTCATCCAATCACTCATTATCTTTACAATTTATTCACCAGGGAGCCAATCATAACTGATTTTAAGGGAGAAGTGGAGTACACCCTGAACAGGTTCCCAATATACTGCTTGGCTAACTATTTAAAATTCCATGTGAAATTACTAATGATCACCTTTGACTGAACTTCAATTAAAAAAATAGTAATAAACAGATCCAAGCAAGTGATCCATTGGTTTTGCTCACATTCTAAACCATGTGCCACTGTGTCTATTTAGCTTCATAGAGGCATTAAGTGGACAAAAATGTCACATGCGTCGAGTTCTTATAGAGGCCCATTGGGGCAGGAATCATACAGCCCGATACTCACCTTATGAACATTCTCAGCAGAGGTGGAGCAGCAGAGAGGACAGTCTGACCTTTCCAGATGACTCTGTTTATTTTCTCCTGGCTGCGTTTTGTGCATATTCTTGTAAGATCTTAATATGAGGACTAAACTTCTTCCTGTTTGAAAACATTGATCAAGTTCAAAAAACAGAAACATTTAAAAGTAATTCCAAAGTGGACAGAAATAAAGTTTGTAGTAGGAGGCTACAAAAATGTTGAGGCTTTAACACCAAACTTGGCAACTTGAATAGTGCTCAGTAGCTGCCAAGATCTTGTTTTATAGATAATTATTAAAGGTGGGTCTCCAGCATCAAACCAGTCAGAAGGTCTGTAACTTTAGATATAGTAGAATGTCTATGCTTCATTTGCAAGGGCATGAAATAAGCAGAGGTGGACAAGCCAATGAGAAGCCAGCTTTCGTGGCGTTGCTAAGGCTAGGAAAGGGGCAGTGGTGGCCTGGTGGTAAGGTGCTGCCTTATTGATCCGAAGGTTGGGGGTCAAGCCCCACTATCACCAAGTTGTCACTCTCAATGGAAGGAATTAATATTAATAAATACAATTTAATAAATGAGCATTTTTCTAGCATTTTAAGCTAAAATCACCATTCATTCATTCATTCGTTCATTCATTTGCCAAATTTCTTACCCCTATTAGGCTGGAGCCTACCTCAGGTGACTCTAGGTAAAAGTGGGGTACACCCGGAACAGCTTGTCAGTCCATTGCATGGAAACACAAACACAACCATTCACACTTACTCCTAAGGACAATTTGGAATAGCCACTTAGCCTAATGTGAATGTACCCAGAAGAAACTAATTCAAGCAAACATGCAAACTACATGTAGAAAGGGGCAAGATGAGCCTGGGACTTGAACCCAGGACCTTCTTGTACTGAAGCAGATACCACTGTTGCTCCGGGGAAGGTAGTGTGCATCAGGAATGCCTACTCATCACTGTGGCCTTGTTTCAACAAACAAGTTTTCTGTTACTGCTTAAAAAAACAAGAAAAATGTGTCTGTCTTTTCTAATACTTAATTCTTGAGCTACATTTATGTCCTTTATGTGTTATTTTTTTCCCCAGATGTAGGCTAAAAGCCTATAAACCCTGGTTAATGATACACACCCTTCTGTTTTTGACTCTAAACTGCCTATTTCAGGGTTAGTCTAAAAATTCACCAGATAGGGGTCTAAATGTAATGAAGTATGATTTTGTTTTTTTGTTAAAGACTAAATGTCACACAGAAAATTATATTCTTTACTGTTGCTGGATTTCGTGTATGTGCATAATTAAATACAAATAGCAATAATAATGTCCTATATAGTGTCCTGTATAAATGCCTGTCTGACTCATTCTTAATAAATCTGTTTCACTTGAAAATTGTATTCTTTTCCTGTATAGTTTTTAGGTACTAATAAGACCAACAAAGGGTCAGCTTATAGCAAACTTTATAAAAATAAAGAAGAAGGAAAGTGGGGAAGAACAACATCCTTGGGCAATGCACTGTCATGAAGCTGGTTAGAAAGATATCATGCAGTTTATAAAGCTTCATGCATGATAATCTCCCATAGGTCTTGAGCTGGAATGAGATCTGGCATGAAAATATGACAGTATATGATTTGCATAATGTTCATCCATGTCAAAGCATTCATTGAGCCCTCATGCCCTGTGGATGGGAGCATTGTTATCCAGAAAAAGACCACTCCTTCATCACAGTATAAAGGGTTGGATTTGCATAGTGTGTGTGTGTGTGTGTGTGTGTGTGTGTGTGTGTGTGTGTGTGTGTGTGTTAAAAAAAAAAGTTTGCAGATTTCCCAGTTTCAGTTCCACTCATGTCCCTGCGTTATGTAGCCTATGAAAGATGCTCTGCATTGCTCTGTCACTAGATCCAAATTGCATGCGAATAAACCCAGATAAATGGATAATTGTTGATATGTGTGTCAGCTCACCACCAATAAGAAGACTTGTATTTACTTCTTTACACTGATATTGGTAGTATGTTTTAGAGTTAAAAGCAGAACTGTTCATTATAGAAGATGCTGAAATGTTCACATCTGCAGCAGTTTCATAGTTTTAATTTTCTTTCATGTGCAGTCTCACATCATTAGAGCTGTTTCATCAGTAGAGCCTGTGAAACACTGGGCCCTTTTATGTCTGTGTCTCACTTTGCACACCAAAAGACTATTGTCTTAACAAAACATAGGTGTAACTATTGTGCGTATCCAATATTCCCAGAAGCAGTGGTAGACAGGAGTAGACATACTCAACATAGAGAGCTCAATTTAATTTAATTTTAAAAATAGGCATTTTCACAAGAGCAGCTTTGCAGTATATGTAGATTGGACTGTGGGAGGAAACACAGGAAACCAATGCAAGCATGGGGAGCACTGCATGTGGCACCATATCAGAGCTTTTCCTATTAAAATATTAAAAACCATTCCCAGGTCCAAAATTTTGTTTAGAAATTTCAAAATGAACTAACACGTGCGTGTAGTAGCGTGCAGTAGAGGTTAGTCAATCTCCAGCTTTTAGCTCTATGTAAAGTTTAGACCGATTCTATCAGTGCTGCACTTGACAATCCATGCCACCGATTTAGGTTTTTTGATCAATCAAGACATTATTATGAGTGATATACGAAGTATCCAGAACTAAAAATATACATTTATTTTCTAAAGTGTGTTCTGTATTAGATTTATGTCTGGTGTAATCCGTCTCACTTCCTTTATTTGGGAACAAACAGTCCTAGCATACACCGTGCTAATTCCAATATAGCAATATCCATGTGATGAGCAAAACTGCAGGTTTGAACCTAGAAACTGTTTGCTATGTGGCGACAGTGTTGAGCATTGATTGTTTCCTAAATCCCCATCTCTATGTATGGCAAAAATATTATTCCAGTGTCGCTGATGGAAATCCCACACAAGCTCATCATTTTTCTTAATGGAGATTACTTGACTTATTAGGAGATTAAAATATCACTGCTGTGGTAATCATGATCACTCTTGCCACAGGGCCTGTTCAGATGGCAAAACCAATGCTAGTAGCACCTTAAATATAATTGGAACACAAGAATATCCCAAAGAATATGCCAAAAGGATTAAAATGAAAAAAAAAAAGAGTGAGAAAAAGAATTATTTTGACTTTACTAGCAGAGAGATAAAATAAGTGACAGGTTTCTTCCATCCATAAAATTTCAAAGATGACAGTTCATAAGAACAAGGTCAAGCAGCAGACAGTCTGGACAACAAAGTTACAGACTGGCAGAGGCTGAGAATGACCAGGATGATCGTCAGACAACAACTGTAGGATGACATCAAGTAACCTAGAAAAATAATGGAGAATGGCAGCTGGGGTTAAGTGCACTGCAAGTACTGTTTGAAATCTCGGAGCTGGGTTGAAATCAGACAAAGCTATAAAAAAGCCGTTTATCAATGAGAAGCAAGGACGAGCCAGTTTGCTAAAGACAATGAGAATTTGACCAGATGGGACTGAAGTAAATTTATCGTCTGGGATGAGTCCAATTTTCAGCTTTTGCCATTGCCTGGTCATCTGATGGGTATACGAAAGCCCTACAGAAGACAATAGGATAAGTGATGATCTGGGGATGCTTAAGCAAGCCTAGAAACTTACTTCCATCTGCCCTGACGATGTTCCCTAACCCTGAGGTTTGGGTTTTTCAGCAGGACAATGCTACATACCACACATCCAAATCAATCAAAGTGTTGATGAAGGGTAGTAGGATCAAGACTCTGTCATGGTCAGCCCAATCTACAGACCTGGACCCCAGTGAAAACCTCTGGAATGGAACCTCAAGAGGAGGATGGATAGTCACAAGCCAATAAACAAAGCTGAAGCTGATTGAATTTTTGCTCCAACAGTAAAAATTGACATAAAAATTACCCAAGAGCAATGTGAAAGAGACGGGTGGAGAGCATGCCAAGACACATGAAAGCTGTGATTAAAATGTCATTAAGAAAGTTCCAGCATTATTATTGTGTTGTTTAAAACAGGGGGCGGCATGGTGTTGTAGTGGTTAGCACGATTGCCTAACAGGAAGAAGGTCATGAGTTCGAGTCCTGGGTTCAGGCATTTCTGTGTGGACTTTACATGTTCTCCTCTTGCTTGCGTGGGTTTCCTCTGGGTTCTCCTGTTTCCTCCCACAGTCCAAAGACATGCACATTGGGCTAAATGGTTGTTCTAAATTGCTGTTACTCTCTCTTTGATATGATTATAACAGCATAATTAGTGAGAAAATATAAAGTATTTTACCAGCCAAGGTGGCAGACAAGTGGAGTCATCTGCCACAGACTCATAGCCTATCTATGTTCCATGATATCTATGAGGAGGAAAACTGGCGTATGTCAGTCGTGCAACAATATTTAAACTTATCCAGTTTCACTGATTGATAAAATGGCTTGGAGTAGGATCCCAAGAATAAGCTAGTCTCGTTCTACCAATCCGAAAAAAGGAAATATTTGAATATTTATGTAATTTAAGCAAACAAGAGAGCTTTATTTATTTTAGGATCTCATCCCCATCCACAATATCAGTTCTAAAACAATACTTGAAGACACTCCTATTGTGAAAAATAAATGGCTCAAAATCCACTAACAACAAGAACTTAGGTTCATAAAGACACACTGAGGTCTGTAAAAGCTTTATAAAAAAACCGTTATATATGTATCTGTTAATGTTACATGTGCAGAGCCTAATACACAATTATATGCCAAGACAAAACTTTTTTTTTCTTTAGCACAAAATGTTTTGTCATGTTGTAAGGCACAGCTCTCCAAGTGTTGCAACATTCCCTGTGACCCAATCTTGGATAAATAAAGATTAAAATCCAGTTGCACCTTTAGGATATATAAAAAACATTATCTGTGTTTTTATAAGACAGAGAGGGAGGAAGGGAGACAGAGAGATACCCTTGAATACATATTACTGATTATGGCTGAAAGAGCTGACAGCCTCAGTAAAACATTGCTGACAATAAACTAAAATTTTTACTATCATCCACAGGGGTCTCAGATCAGAGGGCACACCCATCTCACCTCTATCTTTAATGACTAGTGTCACATACAGAGGCATTATCCACACCTAATACTTCAGAATAAAGTGTGTGTGTGTGTGTGTGTGTGTGTGTGTGTGTGTGTGTGTGTGTGTGCGTGTGTGTGTGGGGGTGTTCTGGTCTAATAAGCATATATAACAGCCGTTAAGGTGACTTATTGTGGCGTAGTTAAGCCTATTTTAATATGTGTGTACATGGCATGGTGGTGTAGTGGTTTACACTCTCACCTCTCAGCAAGAGCTTTCTGGGTTCGAACTCTGTTTCCGGTCAAGGCATTTCAATGTGGGGTTTGCATGTTCTCCCCATGACTACAGGTTTCCTCTGGGTGCTTTGTTTTCCTCCCACAGTCTGAATTCTAAATTTCCCCCTGTGTGTGTGAGTGAAAATGGATGTTTGCCCTACGGAACAGGTTTGAAAGAGGGCTTGACACCCTCTGAGGTATAAGACATGCAGTACCATGTAAAAGAAATTATGAAAGTGGCAGATTGTGAGATGAATGAATGAAATACATGATGAACAATACGGATTTCTTTTATTGTTCATTTTTATAATGAACAAAAAAACATTTCATATCATTTTTGTGTTATTTTCTGGGAGTGTATCTTTGCACCCCTGTGAAAATAGTAATGTTGTAGCTACTTTGCATTTCACACCCTAATTAATTATTTGGCTATTTGAGGCTGGATAAGACTAGGATTCTAGCATTATTTGTCTTAGACGTGTATTGAAGAGGCAGCATGTATACTGACATACATAAAAATAGTTGTGTTTGCTTGTTAAGTAATTCTTTGTTTATCAGCACCAAAGGCGAATAATTATTTACTTTTCAGCACTACCAGACACATTTCTCACACTATTAATTAGTGGCTTGCGATGTGGCCATCACCAAAATAGAACTCACAAACATTAGCTGAGATGATGCTTGGTGTCACAGTTTATTCTTTAGTCGAGTATTCCAGGGGAACAGGAGGAAATCCCTTAGCGATAACACCAAATAAATCCTTCCACATTTAGGGGCTATGCTAACTACATCTTGATAACTCTCAAGGGAAAGAGAGAGAGAGGAAGAAAGATTGTGTGTGATTGTGTGTGTGTGTGTGTCTGAGCGCACATGGACCCCCATAAAAGAGAGTGAATGAAAAGGAGGAAGTATAGTGAAATGTAAATATAAATGGTGGGCATGTGATTGATGACGAGTGGTGTTAATTCTCCGGCAGCTTAGGGCGATAAGCTGGGTCCTCGCAGGCACCACGTCCTCTTCCCCCACATTCCCCATCTCACTCGGCAGAGTATTTACGATGTGAATCAATTTTGGTGATTAAATATTTATGGCAGTCACTTTCAGTGTAGTGCGGCAAGCTATTCAGTCATGAGGACAGCATGCAATATTCACCTCCGGAGGGAAGCCGGCGAGACAGGACACGTATCAGTATCTGCACAACAAGCCTTTGTGTGAGGGAAAGACAAAGAGAGGGATAGAAAAAAAAGAGAGATGGAGAGATAGACAGAGGGGAGAAAGGAGGGAGTGGAAGACAGAGGGAGTGGAATTGCTCTAAAATGAAAACATTGAAGCTTAAAGGAATGGTAACTTAAACCAAGGGGAGTTTTTCTTTTTCTTTGTATTGCATCAATATCATTTTCCCCCCACTGCTCCATGTTTTCTGACTCCAAGTCTTTAGGCTGTGTCTGGGCTATAGAATAGCATTTCAGTTACTTTAAATGTAATCCAAGCCTCCTGTCAAACCTAGGGAGGCAGCTTTTGTATACTGCATGCGTCACATCTGCTCTACGATACCGACTTACACTAACATGGTTTGGTAACTGCTCTATTTTTAAATTCATGCCATCTTTGTGAAGGTGGCTTGATGGTGCAGTGTTTTGACTCCCAGCAAAAAAACTGATGGATTTAAACCTTATGGCTAACCGGGGACTTTGTGTGAAGTTTCCATGTTCTCCCAGTGGCTGTATGGGTTTCCTCAGGGTCCACCAGTTTCCTAATGAAGTCCAGAGACATGTGGATTGGGTCAACTGGCTATTCAATATTGCCCATAGATGAGAATGTAAGTGTAAATGGTTGCTCTGCAACAGATATGCATGCAGAATGTGTTCATAAAAATCCATGAAGTTATTAGCAAAGTAAGCACTAAATAAGAAATAGAAGATGATAGCAATCAACTATCTACAATAGAGAGATGTGGCATAGCCTGTCCCATACTTGATATTGACCATATAAGAATGAATCCTAAACGTGTTTTATTTATATTCTACTACAGCAATTTGGTAGGTTATTTACTTACTTATTTTTTTTTCACTTATTTGTGTTTTTTAAAGGATAACACAGTTGTTAGTATTTAATTATTTATTTATTTATTTAAATAATAACAGGCTTTTTTGGTATGTTTTTTTTTTCTTTTTTTCCTTCATATTTACATTAAATGTCATGCATTGCCTGCATAAGAAGTTTAACATAACAGTTTTCAACAGTTTCTAGCCTCTCAGGTTTATTTTTTTGTTATATTTTTTTTCTCGAAGATAATCAGACAAATGCAGCTGTATAGTCATCTCCTTTTGCACAGCTATTACTCACTTCCTGAACAATCCTTTATTAAATAATAGCACATTTTTAATCTGTTCATAATTAGCTGTAATTATGTAAAGCATCTGCTTAATAAGTCTCTGTGTAAGCTGTTACTGCAGAAATAATAATATATTAGAACAAGCACATTATTATATAAACCTATGATATTCCTTGTAGCCAGTATTACTCTCAAGGATGCTTTTACTGAAAATTACCCATTTTGTTTAATCTAATTTAATGTAATTTTCTGTTTGATCAGGCATTTATGCCACAGGAAGTTGATTTATTTATTTATTTTTTACTCCACTGTTTAAAAGTTGCCTAAAGCTACATAAGAACTTGGAAAGACTTATATCATGTCTTTTTCATAGGGTGGCACTGTGACGGTTGGTTAGCACGACTGCCTCACAGCAAGAAGGTCCTGGGCTCAATTCATAAAAAAATGGTTTCCTTCTTTGGTCCAAAGACATGTACTAGGTTAACTGGCTGTTCCAAATTGCCCCTAGGTGTTAGTGTGAGTGTGAATGATTTGTGTGTGTGTTTGCCCTATGATGGTCTGGTGAGCTGTTCAGGGTGTACCCCGCCTTCACACAATGTCGGCTGAGATAGGCGTCATCCTCCCCACTACTCTAATAGGACTGCACGGTTCGGTAAATGAGTGAGTGAGAGTCTTTCTCATTATATAGTTACATATTTTAATTGATAGAACTCAATGACTACTAGGTTTCAATGTGAGTGTTTTTTTAGATTTAGATTATTTTTTACCTTTCATGTGAGCTATGCGGAAGGTACTGTGATGTGCCAATTTTCATTACACAGGAAAGTGTGTGTGTTTTTCTGTCCGCAGGCCATGAGTGTGCGCTCGGTCCAAGTAAGTTATTCCCTTTTGCATGAGCTATATATTTTCATGTTATTATTACTAGACATTTGAGAGCTTACGGAAATTGTACTAAATTAAAGTAATATTACAATAGTCACTACGTTTACATAGACAGGAATTCACTGACCTTTTATGTGTTATGGGTACTCAGACACACGCATGCTATGTCTAACTTAAAGACGAAGTTGAACTTCCAATTATCCGATTAGATCCCTGCGTTAGACCTACTGGAAAGTCCCATAAGCTTTCAATTACAATAGTCATTACATTTACATAGACAGGGGCTTTCGAATTGGTCTAACTAGGTAATTAGATAATTTGTGCAACTTCATCTTCAAGTTAGACAGAGCATTTGTGTGTCTGAGTACCCATAGCACGGAATATGTGTCATATTTTTAAATACATAGAATTACTTGAAATACTAGTTATATAGTAAAATAATGTGTAAATTATTCTTGGGTAGGATATAAAAAGACAGCTCATGACTGCAATTCTCTTTAAGACAGCAAAACATGGTCTTTCTTGTCATGTTTTCTCCAGTGCACATTGTATGGACTCTAAAATGAAAGAAGGAAAAATTAGAGGTCAAGATGAAGCAGTGGGCAAAAAGTAGTTGTTTTTTCCCAATTCTGACAAGTACCACAAATCTCTCTCTTGATGAAACGTAGCTCTGTGTTTCAGGGAGAGAGAAAAGGACAGAGGCCTGAAGGACATGTAGAAAGTGAGCTGCAGTTCATCTCTCCTTGCCTGGAAGGAGGTGCAAGCAGGAAAGTCATTGCTGCTGTAAGATGGGCTTTGAATCATGAAGGTAGTGGGCTTTTGGCCAACACAAACTCTGCTTGAACAGCCAGAGGTTTGTGAGCTTTACCTGGCTCAGGATGAGATGCACATTCATGGAATTTTACTGCTCATACCTGACCACTTGCACAGTGCAGGCTTTTCACTGCTTTCCTTTTTTTGTGTGTGCCACCTGTACAAACCTCAGCAAGGACGCAGCAATTAGTTGCTTGGGGCTCCGTTTCAGAGCCATGATAAATATATGCTGTATGAGCAGTGATGTGAGGAAAGAAGCCAGGAGGCATGTAATGGGATTTAATTGATTAAAAGTAGCTGAATGGGATAGTGTTGAATTATTGATCAAGAGACAGGTAACCTATTGCATTGCATATCTTTCTAGAGCAGTATAATGGCCCACCAGTCAGGAAAAGCGGCTTACAATAATCTTTCTCTTCTAATGCTACTCAGATCTAATTCAGGTAATATCATAATGAATCATCAGGAGAAAACAAAAGTGCTTTTTATGAGTCAGCTGGGAAAATACTGTTGTTGTCAGTTTTCTTTAAGGGTTTTTTTTTGGGAGAAGCCATGGCCTAATGGTTAGAGAAGTGGCTTTGGGACTGAAAGGTTGCTGGTTTAATTCACGGGGGGAGTAAGCTCCACCTTCCACTCCTCCACCTTCATGGCTAAAGTGTCCTTGAGCAAAGCACCTAACCCCAAACTGCTCTCTGGGCAACCTAATGTGTGTGGTAGCCCACTGCTTCGAGTGTGCATGCTCACAGTTTACATGTGTGTGTGTGCCAGCTCACTTTTTTTTATGGGTTAAATGCAGAGGAAATCATTTCCCTTGTGGGATTGATACAGTATAGCAAAAAAAAGCAAAACTTCCTAAGCATTTTCAGTGCTAAAGTCCCCCTAAAAGAGTACCAGTATTGGTCATCCTAACAGCATAATTTGTGGGTATGTAATATGTTTTAGCGAAACACACGCATATAAATGACCATAAAAAAACAAATTATTTATTACCAGGCTGGAAGAGCCACTCAGAAAGTCAACATGTCTCTAAGCATGCCTAGATTCATAATACCCATTTTAAAATCGGGCATGGACTGATGTCGCCAGAAGGAACTGCTGATGTTATGCGTGATTGTTTTAAATGGCGAGTAACACTAAATTACCAGAGGTACACTTTAAAGAAGCTCAAATATATATTTTAGACAGCTTCTAGAGGGACTTTAATGAGCAGTTTTCTCATCGGTGAACTGTAGAGTAGTAAAATGGTGTGGACATGGAATTCAGCTGCCTAAACATTAACCACTGCGAAATTGCTCCACAGGAGTTTTACAAATGATCGAGTTTCTGTCTGTCAAAGCATCATGGGTATGAAGTGATCACCGAATATTTAAATTAAGATTGATGTGTTTTGATATTGTGGCTGTCTATAAAGATGAAAAAGAGAAATATGACAGGTAAAAGGCTGGCTGCAGAAACAATATGTACCAGTGAGAACTAATCGAAACACTCTTCCTTGAATGTGTGTTATCACCATACTGTTACATAATCTGTCTCTGTGCTGCTGCTTCTTCTTGAGCTCATTATGCCGGATTCACTCCCACACTGTACCACCAGTTAAACGTCTAGAATCCCTCTCTGGATAACTCTCATATCTATACAGACACTGTACACATTCCTGTAATTACAAACATTTTATTGCCGTTAACTCTATTATATTAATCAAAAACTGTGAAACATTTTGTCTGAATCCAGTGGTTCAAAAAGTGGGGCCACCTAGCCCACCTAGGTTCCATAAAGCACAGCCAGAGAGTGGAAATACATTTGTTTGCTTGTCTGTTACAGTGGTGGAAACAGCAATAATATTAATAATAAAATAATTATACAAGTTATACATGCAAATACAAATATACATTCTGCTCACACTGCTTGCAGAGGGCACAGAGATCACCTGCCCCCATTTTCTCCACAAATTTTAGTTATATCTAGTTCCCACCAGTCAAGTATTGCCTTCCCTAGGGAAGAAAAACTGCATTGGGTAATCTGGTCATTCAGTACATTCAGGTCATCGGCTGACTTCATTGTATTACTCTTGCATGCCCATCCCTCTGAAATAAGGTAAATCTGGACTTATCAGATCACATGACCTTTTTCAAGTGCTCCAGAGACCAATCTTTTTGATCAGTAGCAAACTGAAGCCTTTTATTCCTATTATTCTCAATAGCAAGTGGTTTGCTTATGGCCACACAGCTGCTTAATTCCAGTCCTGTAAATTGTTGTCACATTGTGTGAGTGGAAATATTCTTACTTTCACTCTGATACACTGCTGTGAATTTTACTGCCTTTTTTTTTAACAATTCAACTTTTTTTTTCCATGATCTCCAATCACGGTCAGTCAAAATTCTGAACACATTTTTTGTGTGAAGTTGAAGACAGGCATCGGACAGTCCTTAACCCAATTGCAAAGATCTTGGTTGTTTTTTGTTTTGTTTTTTACTTGAGGGAAATACTTCGACCCTTCTGAAACGCAGCAACATTTTTTACATGACCATGGTATATGTCTTCCGATATGGTTGTTTTAGAAACGAAAGTAGTCATTGCAGCATATCAGGTTAAACCAACCAGACTTTTCCCAGTGAGGCCCCTGAATCAGCCCTGTCAAGAAGACAAAACCAGATTTGATCTGATTTAGTGGCATTCAGAGGCAATGTTGGCTTGGTGTGTATTGGATCTCTCTCTCTCTCTCTCTCTCTCTCTCTCTCTCCTTTATCCCCACATTGAAACAGAAAGTCTTTGAGGGTCATGATCTCAGCAGACTTGATTAAGCAGACTTGGAGAACTGCACCGTCTGAAGAGCTGCAGAACCAGCCGGGAGGGGACAGGAGGACTGAGGGCCCAAAATCATTCTGGGCTGCACTTTGATGTGCTTGTTGAATGCAGATCACCAGGAAGTCCAAGAGAGAGAGAGAGAGAGAGAGAGAGAGAGAGAGAGAGAGAGAGAGAGAGAGATAGATGGATCTACCTGCTGAGGAACTCTATAATGCAGAATCCCTATAGCTTTCGACTGGACGATCTGAAAGAAAGACTCACAAATAGAGCGGGATGGTAACAAAGCCAGGCTTCTTAACAAAATTTACTGCTGTGCTTTGACTTCTGGAAGACTCTCACTCTTTATGTAGATGTCACCTGCTGAACAGTCCACATGGTGTGGGCAGGTATGACACAAAGGAGGGTTTCAACATGACTCTCAAATTTCTACTCAAACAGAAGGCTTGTTTTGGTGGGAGATTAAAACATGTGTGTGTGTGTGTGTGTGTGTGTGTGTGTGTGTGTGTGTGTGTGTGTGTGTGTGTGTGTGTGTGTGTGTGTGGTTGGGGGTACTTAGTGTGTGTTTGACAGGATGTTTTAGGGCACTTTTGTTGTTTTATCTCGAATGACATGCAGCAAATTCATTGTCATTATCTTGGTTTAGGTGTGGAAAGCCATGGGTGAGTAAGTAACAGGTCAGTGGGTGAGTTCTGTTTAGGCAATAAACCAAAGCCTTTCATCCTAATAAAGCTTCAGTCTTTCTCCTAAAAGACAATTTGGTGACTTGTTTTAACAAAGAATCCGTTTCAGGAGGCTTTTTTGAACCATTAAGTAGTTTCTAAAGTGTTTAAAACCATGTCATCATTTTCTCCAGGAACACTTTAAATAAGGAATAACAATAAAATAAGTAAAAATACCATAGGCATTTTTTTTTTCTTACACCTAATTCAATGTGGCCAGTTTGCTTCAGAAATTTCCTTCAATAATTACAGAAGATTGAGCCATGCTGTCTCCCTCTATTGGCATTAGATGGAAATGCACAACTTGTAATGCACTCTTTCCCAGAGCTGCTAACTGTTTACAATGAATATTCATTCATTCATTCATTTTCTAAGCCACTTTATCATAATTTGGGTGGCGGGGAGGCTGACGCCTATCTCAGCCAACTTTGGGTGAAGCCGGTGAAGTACACACTGAACAGCTCGCCAGGCCATTGCAGGGCCAACACACAAACATTCACACTCACATCTAGGAGCAATTTGGAACTGCCAATCAGCCTGTGCATGTTTAGGGGTTGTGGGAGGAAACCGGAGTACCCAAAGGCAGCCCACAACCCACAAAAATATGGGGATAACATGCAAACTCCACACAGAAAAGCCTGTGAATCGAACATGGGACCTTCTTTCTGTGAGGTGAACTTGCTGCGCCACCATGCTGCCCCTTACACAAAATGATTACATGCATTATAATATAATCTAACATTTATAATATAATATTAAATTGTCAGTTAAAAACTGAAATTTGGGACACACGGTGGTGTAGTGGTTAGCACATCTGCTTCTCAGCAAGAAGGTATTGGGCTCAAATCCCGAGCTCAGGCATTTTTGTGTGGAGTTTGCATAATCTACCGTGTTCTCCGGTTTCCTACCACAGCCCAATGACATGCGCATTAGGCTAATTAGCTGTTCCCTAAGTTTTTGCGCTTAGTTGTGTGTGTTGGCCCTGCAGTGGTGTTCAGGATGTGCCCTGCCTTTGCCGAGTGTCAGCTGAGATAGGAGCAGCTTTTCTGCCACCCCACAGTAGTAGCATTAAGCAGATCGGCAAATGAGTGAGTTTGTGATGTTCCATGGCATGCTTGTTGTTGAAATTACTCCATGGTAACTCAAGGGGTTACAAGAATTGCATCATAAATCACTCATTAAAGGTCTTTTTTATGTTAAAAGAACATTAATTCACTTAAATCAGGTTCTAGTTAAAAATAATGTTAATGTTGATGTGTGCTTTTTCTTTGCTGGTAAGTAGATAACTAGTAAAATCCTGTGTGTATTGTTAGTCCTGCTAATTGCTTGCTCAGAGTTTAAGCCTTTTTTTTTACTCTCCAGGTTAATCAGGTGTGGAGAAGAGAGTAGTGTGTGGAAGCCAAAGAAAGAGGATGTCTCCATGCGTACATTCTTCCGCTCTAATTACTGAGAGGCAGATCATGCTGAAAGCTGAATGTGATGATCGATGTGGACAGGTAGTTTCAAAGCTTCTGATGATATCTGCGGGAACCAAGTTCCTGCCAAGAAAACTGGAATTGAGAAAGGTTACGTGCCCTCTATCTTTCTTCCTGTCTTTCTTTCTTTCTTTTGGAACTAATGCCATGATGACTCTTTCTTTTCTTTCTTTGTCATTCTTTTTTTCTTCTCTCTCTTAAAGCACACTAACAGTTATAGTGAAATTGAAATTATGACTTATAGACAAAACAAAAATCAAGTTTCACATCTGGGGCAGTTTAAATGAATGTAAATAAAATTAAAATAGCTTCATAATTTGACTCCTTCAATGTTTTCTTTCATTCTGCCTGCCATTCTTTCTTTCTTTGAGAACTAATGCCATGGTAAATAAAATATGTACCATCAAGTAAATGACTAAATAAGCTTGTTTTCTCTTGCTATTCTTTCCTTTCTTTTCTTTTTTATTTATTTATTTTTTCAGTTCATTCTTTCCTTTTTTTTCATTCTTTCTTCCTTTCTTTTTTTCTTCCTTTTTCTTTTTTTTTTCTTTATTCCTTTCTTTTTCTTTCTTTTCTTTTCTTCATTCCATTTTTTCCTTTTCTTTTATTTTCTTTCTTACTTTCTTTCATTCTTGCTTTCTTTTGTCCTTCTGTCTTTTTTATGTTGAAGTACACTAACAGTTATGGTGAAGCTGTGAATATAATTTATATACATAAACTTTAGTACATTAGTACTATCACATCTGGGGTAACATGAATGGAAAAAAATCAAAATCACTTCATTATTTGATTCATTATTGACCATCAAATATCCTCCTTTTTACCTTCCTCTGGAGTTTACATTGGTCATAGTCAGCATCATTTATATTCCACATGTGGACATGGACACTGCTTTATGCGAGCTGCATGAAGCACTCATACAGCACTAGACTCAGCACCGGGATGCTGCGCTTTTAGTGGTGGAGGACTTTAACAGTACCAACCTCAAACACGCAGCACCAAACTATTATCAGCACATCAGCTGCCCCACCAGTGGTAAAAGGACACTGGACCACTGCTATACAACAGTCAAAGACAGCTACAAGGCCCAATCTTGCCCTTCATTTGGGAAGTCTGACCACACCGCCATCCTTCTCATACCAAAATATAATCAAAAGCCCAAGCAGGAAGTTCTGGATCGGAGGTAGGTTCTACACTGGACGGACCAATCGGTGGCCGCTCTGCAGGATGCTCTGAATGACGCAGACTGGGACATGTTTCGACGCAACTCTGTTGACATCAACATTTTTACAGAAGCAGTCATGGGATTCATCAGGAAACTAGTGGATGACATAGTTCACACTTCAACAGATGGTTTGCTAATCAGAGGCCGTGGGTGGATAACTCAGTCCGCGATGTTTCGAGATTCCGCTGTGTATAACACGGGGCTCACCAGTGGAAACAAGAACAAGTATAAGACTACATCCTACAGTGTGCAGAGTGGTGAATGAGGTGAATCAGCACTATGGCCAAAAACTAGAGTCACAATTTCAACAGAGTGGCTCTAGGAGTCTGTAGAAGGGATTAAGGACCATGACGGGCTACAAAACACAGTCTTCCAGATTGGTTAACACAGATGCTTCTCTGGCAGACGAGCTAAACACTTTTTTAATGCTCACTTTGAGGCTGCAGCTCACAGCGCTAACAGCATTAGCAGTGCTAACAGTGCGATGGGCAGCACACTTCTGGAGCATACCAGAAAGGTTAACTCATTCATCATCTCGGAGCATGATGTGAGAAAGACATGTGAGAGTGAATACAAGGAAGGCAGCTTGACCAGATGCAACATCACGGGTCGGGTCGGGTCCTGAAGGCCTGTGCCAACCAGCTTGCTCCAGTGTTCACTGTGATATTCAACCTCTTCCTGGATCAGTATATAATCCCGATGTGCTTCACAGTCTATCATTATTCCGGTCCCCAAGAAACCCCAGCCCACCTGCCTGAATGACTTCCGCCAAGTGGCCCTTACCTTTGTAGTGATAAAGTGTTTCAAAGGACTAATTAGAGACTTCATCACTTCTTCCCTACCAGTCACCCTAGACCAGCTTCTATTTGCGTACCGTTCCAACTGATCTACTGAGGATGCCATCGCACACCTCTATCATGCAGCCCTGAGCCATCTGGACAGCAGAAAGGGAAATTATGACAAAATGTAGTTTGCTGACTACAGTTCAAGCATTTAGTTAATGCATCCCTTCATATTCACCACTAAGTTGGAGATCCTGGGTGCCAGCCTATCCGTGTGTCACTGGATCTCCAACTTCCTGTCAGACAGACCACAGGCGGTACGGTTGGGCAACCATGTCTCACCCTCACTTACCCTCAGCACTGGAGCCCCCCAGGGCTGTGTTCTGAGCCCCCTGTTGTATTCTCTGTGCACCTATGACTGTGTGGCCACTTCCAGCTCCACCAACATCATTAAGTTTGTGAACAACACTGTTGTGGTGGGCCTGATCTCTAACAATGATGAGACGGCCTACCTAGAGGAGGTTAGAAACCTGGAATTATGGTGCCAGAGCAAACAATCCTCTCCTAAACGTCAGCAAGACTAAGGAGCAGATAGTGGGCTTTAGCACAAAGGAGGAGAGGAATTACCTTCCCCTGACTATCAATGAGACCCCAGTGGAGAGAGTGGACAGTTTCTGATACCTAGGTGTTTACATCATGCAGGACCTGACATGGTCCTGTCATGTTAACACCCTGGCCCGACAGCGTCTCTATCATCTTAGACACCTAAAGGACGTTAAACTGCCCTCAAGGATGCTAAAGACTTTCTACACCTGCACAATTGAGAGCATCCTGACAGGGAGTAACACAGCCTGGTTTGGAAACCAAACAGGACAGGCAAGCTCTCCAGAGGGTGGTGCGATCAGCAGAGCGTACCATCCGTATCAAACTTCCCCACCAGAACAGTATATACAGCAAGTGGTGCAGGAACAAGGCCAGGACGATAATGAAGGACCTCAGCCATCCCAACAATGGACTCTTCTCTCTGTTGCAGTCAGGGAAACTTTTTCGTTTCTTGAAGGCAAACACAGAGTGAACGAGGAGGAGCTTCATCCCGCAGGCCATTCTGGCCCTGAACCAGAACTCCTAGGACCTGGACTTTCTAGATCTACCCTACACATAAACATTATATTCTACCTCAGCTGACTGTAGCACACACACATTGCACTCCCTGTGTACCTTGCACTACTCTGCACACACAACAACCACACTGACTGGACATCTTTGTGTGCATACTGCAACGACACTTATATAACATATTATTTATCGTCACAACATTTATATTTGACTTTTAACTATTGGTGTTTTTTATAATAGTTATTGATAGATAAGATATAATGATAGTGATAATTTTTATTCTTCTTCAAATATAGGACAGTTGTAATAAGCATTTCACGACATGTTGTACTATGTATAATTTTGAATGTGACAAATAAAAATTTTAAATTAAAATTTGATTCCTTCAATGTTTTATTTTTTCTTTCTTTCTTCCTTTCTTTTTTCTTTCTCTTTCATGTTTACTTAACCTAAAGCCATGATTCCTGTTAGGCAGCTGCTCTTCAGACACATTTGTTTAATGATTATTGGTGAAAGCGTTTCCAGAGTTAGTGATTAAAGGAAGGTGGCCTTAATACCAGTCATCATCAGTCAACAAAGTAAATATCCTCCCTGACTCTCTAGGGTTATTCGGCGTCTCTGAAGTGTAAAATGTGCCTTCTAGATGAAAGGAAATCATGATCTTTTGCCCTTTCAATGTGCAAAAGCCAAAGACTTGTGATTGACAAAGTTCTCTCTCCTTCTCTTTATGGGCTGTAAGAAGCTTTTCCGTCTCAACGATTCGTTTTTTTTCTTTCAATAAACCTCAGTCAGGAGGCAACTCAGTGGCCAAATTCAATGCATCTCTCAACAGGCTGTGGGTCACATGATCAGCATGCAAACACTCTGGATTGGCTGCCCCTAGTTTCCATGGCGACCGAACCCAGTGTGCCTTCCTGGGAAAATGTAAACAGTGAGTGAACACTGGAGGATTTAGATAAATTGTTTTCTAATCTTGTCGCTCATTTCCATGGTGCAGTGGATATGATCTTACAAAAGGGGACAGACAAAGACAGTGTGCGTGTGTGTGTGTGTGTGTGTGTGTGTGTGTATATGTGTGTATGTAAGAAATAGAGAGAGAGAGAGATGGGAGAGTATCTATTATCTTTTATTTAAACTAATAAAATCCATGAATACTTTTCTAATTGTCATTCAGTTTTAATATGTGTACAGTAGTTGTTACACTATACTTTCAAGTAGGTACTGTATATACTTTGTTTGTGGTTTCCATGAATTAATCAAGCTGTTGGTGGCATGGTGGCAAAGGGTTTACAATGTCCACCCCACAGCAAGGAAGTCTGATTCCCAGGCTCAGCTTGGGTGTTTCTGTGTAGAGCTTACTTGTTCACCCCATGCTTGTGTGGGTTTTCTCCGGGTTCACCGGTTTCCTCTGACAGTCCAAAGACATGCACATTAGGCTTACTGGCTGTTCCAACTTGCCCCTAGGTGTGACTGAGAGTGGGACTGGCCGTATGTTGTCCTGCGACACTCTGGCGAGCTATTCAAAGTGTACCGTTCCTTCGTCCAGTATCGGCTGAGATAGGCACCAGCCTCCCGCAACCCTAGTAGGATTAAACAATTTGGCACATGCATGAGTGAGAATTTTATCTATGTGAGCTTTATCCATGCAATTTTTTGTATACTTACTGAATAGATTTCTGCATTAGTAAGCCTGTTTAAATGCAAGTTTACACTGCAAATGCGAGTACAAACAATGGGTCACATTCACCATACGTTCTTATATAGAAATTTGTTAACTCTCACTCCTGCACTTTTTTGGCATTCACCAATATTTTGATATCTAGGATTTGTTCTTAGTTTGAAACATTCATTAATTCTCTGAACCACTTTACTCTAATTAGGGTCGCGGGGAGGCTGACGCTCCTCTCAGCTGACTGTGGGCGAGGGCAATGCAGCCTACTCTTGACGACAGTCAGCACTGGTTCTTTTACATGCCTCTCACCACAGACAGTGAGAGACATGGCTGGCCTTTGATAACCCACTTAGCAGCACTGGGAGACAGCCTGGTGACAGTGGGGCTTGAACCCCTGACCTTGGGATCAGTAATCCAGCACCCTACCACCGGGCCACCACTGCCCCTATGAGTGACAAATGATTTTGCAGAAAGAGGAGTGGTTTCCCTGCAGTCTTTCAGTGAATCTCTGGCCCACAATGAAGAACAGAAACAGTTTGTTTAGCAAACAAAAGTCAGCAATGGTTCTTTTACATTCCTCTCACCAGAGACCGTGCTGGCCTTTGATAACCCAATTAGCTGTACTGGGGGGACAGCAGTGACAACCCAGTGACAGTGGGGCTTGAACCCCTGACCTTGGGATCAGTAATCCAGCACCCTACCACCAGGCCACCACTGCCCCTAGAGATAAGCAAGGACACACTAAAGAGCGCTATTACACACATTCTGTGTTGTTTCTAAAGTGATGTTGAGAAATCGATACTACCTCCCTTCTTTTTGTAATTTTGTTTCATTTTTCCAATCCATAATATGATGTCTGAGACTGAAGTATATTTTTAACATGCTAATGTTTTTTATTATTACTTTTATTATTTTACAAAACAACATGCAAATAAATATCAGTCCATGATGTATCAATTATATTCATTGAAATTCACGGATTTGGTGGCACAGTGGCGCAGTGGTTAGCATGTTCGCCTCACAGCAAGAAGGTCCTGGGTTCAATTCCCGAGATTGGGGCATTTCTGCGTGAAGTTTGTATGTTCTCCCCGTGCTTGATGGGGCTACTCCGGTTTCCTTCCACTGTCCAAAAACATGCAAAGTAGGCTGATTGGCAGTTCCTCTAGGTGTGAGTGTGAATAATTGTGTGTATGGTGGCCCTACAATGGCCTGGCAAGCTGTGTACCCTGCTGTCGCCCCGTGGTGGGTTAGATGGACACTAGCCTTCCTGTGATCCTAATTAGGACAAAGCAACTTAGAAAATGAATGAATGAATAAAACCATAGATTATTTATGAATGCTATTTATATGATAATCATAAACCAATTCTTTCAAGACTGACACAGTCTTGACTATTGACTTTAGGTAGGATCTTCGAAGCGTATGTGGATTTATTTGCAGAGATCGACTTATCCATGTTAGGCAGGAGCACTTGAAACAGTCTGACTTCAAAACCAGGAAAAACAGTAAAACAAGTGGACCTGATCAAACTTCTTACCCTAATTGTGTAGCATGGCAGGGTTTTATTTTTGTACTGTATATCTTATACTGGTAGGGTTTTTTAAACATTAATACTTCACTGTATTAAACGCTGAATACTGTTTTTATACTTCAATACCTTGAGAGTGTGTTCTCAGGCATTTTCAAGTTTTAATTGTATTTAATGACAATTTTAACATTTAAGTTATTTAAAACCTAATAAATTTAAAACTCATTAGTTTAAAGAAATGTGAATAAAAACATTCACATCTAGATCATGATTTTTATTGTGTTTATTCATGACAGATATGTGATAAAGCTCTACCAAGTGGAGACTGTAATGTTAGGATTTTGATTTACATTCTCTAAATAGTTGTAAATGAAAAGAGATATCAGCAGGACATGCATGGGAAGTCCTGGATGCAGGGAGAGACTGGACAATGAGGGGCATAACAGAGATTATTTCTGTACATCTCATAAAAAAAAAAAATAATAATAATAATAAAAACATGCACTGAAAATAATAATAGTAACAGTCATCAGGGGAGAAAATAAAGCACCTCAGAAAAAAGGAATGTGCATCAAAACAAGAAAATGGAGCACATCAAGAATAAAATAAAATATTAATAACATGAATCAAAAGAGTAAAGCATACAGTAAAGTATACAAAATGTACAGAGCTATAAATTGGTCCAGTTCACAGCTTGTTACAGTGCCAATGCGCCACCAGTCAGTTATTTTAATCTGTGATTTAATAGCCTATTAATAACCTAGTAAACAAGCTGGAAGTGGGCATATCACCAACTATCGTAGTGAAGTCAGACATATATTTCGCCAATAAATCGATTCCTATCTTGTGCTTGTATATTGGGACAAGAACAGTAGTCCATTTGAATGGCCGAGTGGAGTTATAACCGTAGCTTGAATTAATTGTGCATGTAAATGTAGAATGTGTTTCACGATTTTTTCTTGGGTCAACCAACTTTTCGTTTTTTTCCCTTTGCTTTTCTTTTTTATTGATTTATTTCTCCACTATTAACGCTACTAAATATAATATCTCATCTGGAATTTACCTCCTGCAATCGTTAAATTCCATTTGCAGGTTTGCTTTGTCATATTTGTGTCTGCACACCCCACACACTTTTATGGGGATTTAGGGGGCGTTCACCTATGTTAATTTGAGCAACTGGCAAATGCTTTAAATGTAAGAAGACAATGGAAATCAGCAATCTAAGAAGTCAGCTGCGAACAATTCCGGGACTTAAAAACACGCCATGAATCTGACAAAGACTTTTCTTACAAATTTTACTTAAAAACAAATTTAAGATAAAAACTTAAGAATGTCTTCTGTGCAGGAATCGTTATCATGTCATGTGATGGCCAGTCACCCCTGGCCGATACCATAATTGCTTCTTTTATTCATAACAACACGTCATCATTGGTGTTTAAATCCATTTTAGGAAGAGAAAATTAGTGCTTGATTGACTCTAAGTATTTCCATGGGACATAGATTTAGAGGTCAGTCATGCATGAAGGGCAAGTTGAGTAGAAGGGATGGAGAATTCTGAGGTGTGTGTGTGTGTGTGTGTGTGTGTGTGTGTGTGTGTGTATGTGGAATAGAAACATCTGAGAGTTATGATGTTATGGAGGCATTTGGCTGTCCATCATGAGCAAAACCTTTAATACAAAATCACTCTTGTGTAACTTACTTAAAAAAAAAAAAGCTGCGCTTGGGCTGAGGAAGGGCTTAGACTTAGGTGTAGCATAGCATTAATTAGTGTAATTAATAATTATGTCAAATGGAGGGCCTCACAGGAATTGTGAAATCTGTGTGTGTGTGTGTGTGTGTGTGTGTGTGCGTGCGTGCGTGCACGTGCATACGCATGTGTGTGTGTGTGTGTGTGTTGATGACAAAAATACTCTTTGATCATATTTTCAAAAAAAAACAAGACAAGCAGGCTTTGTTCCTGATTTTTTTCTTGGGGTCATTGTCAGTATTAAATGCAGTTCCACATTTTTTTCTCCATGATCCTCTTGTGGTGATCCTCTTGAGTTTATGACTGTCACAGATTTTTATTCTTTGAAAGTTATATGATATACACAATTGATTTGGCAGTTCATGATTAAGAAGCAGCTAGTGCATGCTGCCAAACAAAATACATTGCAAAGCAGCACCCAGTGTTTAATAAGTCGGTGCTTCCTAATGGTACCCTAGTGTAGCTCACTTTATTAGTATAAATTAAAGTGCAATAAACTAGTAAATTGCAGTCATGTTGTGCTGCAGAACATTTAAAACTTTGTCATGTCATAAGGGTAAGCCTATAAGACCTTGTATATAAGAGTATAACATCTATCCAAGCATTCTTTTATTAAAGCATTTGGTTAGGGTTAGTAAAATCATGTGAAAACTCATTAACTAACATTTTTACAGACATCTGACAAATCAAGTAAGCCTAGCATGTAAGTGTACATAAGAGCACATAGGTGAGCTTATTTACCAACAGGGTGGAAGAGGATTACATTTTACATTTTCAACAAAGCACAATGTGCTACTAATGATTACCTTTTGTGTGAGCTACACGGAAGGTACTATGACAATTTTCATTCAGCAGGAAATTGTCCACAGTCCACAAGTGCTCACTCGGTAAACACATGAAATATTTTCAAAACTTTTCACGTGAGGTCAGAGGAAGCTCTGTGTACCCACGGGTTCTAAAAAATGCATCCCTTAAGAGTGCTAGTATTGGTCATCCTTACAGCATAATTTGTGTGTATGTAATAAGTGATACAGACATTTACTTTAACTGAAATTAACATAAAAAACACAAAACGTAAGTTTATTCCGTGGATTACTAGCGGAGGCTGAACTGCAGGGGTTAGCACTCACTTTGCCCCAAAAGTGACGTCAACATGTTGAGCAGGGTAACGTCTCTTGTGGAGGCAATGATGCATCACAATGTAGTGACTCTGAGGACGAGAATGCTGCCAGAGAAGTGCGTGATGGTAAATGCAAAATGGCTTATGCAGCTAACATTTTTCCAACGTTTCTGTATTTTATGTTCTGGTTCACTCTTCTGGGAGGAGATATATCTTATGGCTAGCAATTTTTATGACCAGACAAGACAACTGTAATATTCTATCCTCCTGATACTTTAGATCTGACATCACTGACACAATTATTCTATGTACATTAACAACAAAATGTCCAATAATAGTGTTTACAGTGTATCTGATTCACAAAGAAATTAGTACTGAGTATTTGGGATCTTAAAGCTTCCCAACCAAATGCATTATTAATACTCTTAACCTTAAAGGTTCATTGTAACTGTAATTAAGTAAGTGTACGATGTTTAATTTTAAATGTTATCATCTTGCTTACTTCATCATGTTGTGGTAGAATTTAAGGTGAAATTAGTGTATGCCAATATATAACATTGCTGCCAATACTAACTACTGTAACTGCTCACCATGCGAGCCACTTTCCATTCCTGCTTTCAAACTCAAGCTGGAAAATCTTGTTGACAAAACAAAAAAGTCCCAGTCTTATTAATAAATTGTTTGTGAATGTGTAAACATTAATTTACATATAAATTTGATGGCAACATAATACTGCCTGCAAACATAAAAGTGTAAGGTGTTTAAATTATTATAACAGTGATCCATTTTGATAAATAGGGCTTATTATTCAAGTTATATTAAAACCTTCCCTGTCTTAGGCAGAAGTAATTAACTAGAGACAGAACATACATTTATAAGTTTTTACTGGAATGTGCAGTAAGCAATATTGTGAATAATAGGAGTGGATAATTTGGACATTGAACTATAGATCCATTCATTCATTTTCTAAGCCGCTTAATCCTAATTAGGGTGTCGGGGAGGCTGGCGCCCATCTCAACCGACTCTGGGCGAGGGCCATCGCAGGGCAAAAACACGCTGATGGCAACTCAGTGGTTTACTCTTTATGAACGACAGCAATGGTCCTTTTACGTGCCTCTCACTACAGACAGTAAGAGACATGGGTGGCCTTTGATAACCCAGTTAGCTGCACTGGGTCAACAATGACAACTCAGTAATAGTGGGGCTTGAACCCCCGACCTTCAGTTCAGTAAGTCAGCACCCTACGACCAGGCCACCACTGCCAATTGACCTATAGATTTTAGGTGTAAATATTTTTTATACAAAATTTGCACTCCAAAACATATACAGAGTTATGTTACTGTACTCATTCTGTATTTGCTACTTTATTAGTCACCTAATATCCTCTATTCTGATTGGTTAGGGTTGATCAATCTAGAGGTGTGATAGAAAGGTGACTGACACGAATGGCAATATGCAGCTTTTGCTTTTCATTCTCAAAATATTCTCAAATTTGTCATGCGACATTCATGGCATCGTATTTTGGTCGCCTGGTTGATGAACTCATTACAAAAAAATGCAAACATTTTTGACAACATATTTACATAAATGTCGCAAAACAAGGCCCCGAACATGGAATAGACTCAAACTCTTCTCAAACAGTCTGTACATGTCTCGAGAACGTCGCAAATGTTGTCGTTTTGCTTGTAAATTATTTGTTTTTCATTTGCAAGGAAAGCGACAAGTTGGAGACTTCAACAAGGAAAGTTTGCGAATCCCTGGCATCTGCCATATTCTGTATATTTTGTCATCATTCGAATTTTATTTGTATTTTGTTCATGGTAATAATGCACAAATAAAATGCAGATGTTTTGAGAATAATAAGCGAAGCTAATGCAACTGATTTATGACAGGAGATTTGCTTTTCCGTCAGACATCTGCAAACCAATCGCAAATTACTCACAAATTAGTCAAAAAATTGTCGTGCGACCTTCTTGCATCCTTTGTGCAATATACATATTTAAAACCCAATTCACATCAGTCGCTTTTCTATCGTACATTTAGTGTGATCACTTCCTTGGTTACAGTATTCACCACTCTGTTGTTTGTTTGTTTGTTTTTTTAATCCAACCCGATGCTTATTACTCAAGCCAATAATTCAACCAATATAAAATATACCAGTTTAATATAATAAATCTGTATATTATTTCAGGCAGCACAGTTACATAGTGGTTTAGCATATCCACCTGTGTTTCTGCGTTTCTGTTCTGTGCACAGTTCGGGTTCTTTCTGTGTGGAGTGTGCATGTTTTCTCCCATGCTTGTACTTCCTCCCGCTGTCCAAAGATGTACAGTAGGCTAAGTGGCTGTTCCGAATTACCTGTAGATGTAAGTGTAACTGGTTGTGTGTGTGTTAGCCCTGGGATGGATTGGCGAGGTGTTCAAGGTGTATCCTGCCTTCACCCAGTAATGGCTGAGATAGGCTCCAACCTTCCCAGATAGGATTAAGCGGTTTGGCAAATAAGTGAGCGAGAATATAATTGATGTATATACTTCTTGTAGGATTTTATTTATGTTATTTATTAACATGTAACCAATAGTATGTATGTACAGCATGTAGCTGTAAAGATGATAATGTGTGTAACCATCAACAGCTTTAATCTTGAGTTTAAAAATTAATAAGAAGTGTTTGTGTGCAACAAGCTGAGTGTGTGAGTATTTAATAATGAGAAGTGCTGCAGAAAAATTATGAGTTTCTGTACAAACACAGAATACTGGAGGCTGATTTGCTGAGTGTTTAGAACAGTGTTTCTAGGCATATATATATATATATATATATATATATAATCCCCTGATGAATGGGCAACCACGAAACAGGCTGGTCGGGATGAAATTGTAGTACTATTATTTTTCTCACATATTATATATTATTATATATATATATATAGCGTCCGTTAAAAAAGCCTTTTTATTTATTTATTTATTTGTTTGTTTGTTTGTTTGTTTTAAGAACTGAATGTCAAGAATATCCAGAATGGAAAGCATAGCAGTGAGAGAGTTTAGGCTCACCATAAATTAAAATAAACCTTCATAGACTCCCTTGTGGGAACCAGGAAATCAAATTCCCACAGCAAACTAAAGTAAAGCTGCCCAATTGGCAGAGCACTGTTCAAACATGCTTTCCTGACCTCAACCTTCCGTCCATATTCTTGGTGTATCAGCCTGAAAAATGCAATGAACAAACAGCACACTATGTCCCAAAAAGATTCTATACAGTATGTGTATAGCTGCATGTCAAACTAACAAGCTTAGTTTGCATTACTTGGCCATTCAGTGACATTGTGCAAAAGCACATAATAATAGTAATTCTGCAAACAAAAGCATCGCTATCAATAAAGGGGGAATAAAAAAAACTCACAATAAGTACTAAAATGAATATGACCTAAGGCTTTTAAAATTTACATAGTCTTTTTCTATGGCATCACAGTCTGCTCACAGAACAAACTTTAAAATTATTAATTCGTGAACAAGTGTTCCTGTTGTGAATTTGTATTACTAGCTCTTTAAAATGATCACGTATGACATCAGCGGTTTCACCAGTGAACGTCAGTCTTGCCACTTGTCAAGTACAGGTGAATGCTACCACGCTACTCCTATTACTACTAAGCATGTGTAGCATCATGTTGCCTTCTTCAATGGCTGCTTCAGCCCTGGTAGTCATGCAAATTCATTGTTTTGTCCTATTGGCTGTGCTGCGTGCAGCAGAACCCAGTCTAAGATAACACATTATCAGCCATTGCTGAGCTGTGTCGCCAGGAAAATGGTGAAATGCAAAGCATATGACTGCACAAACAACAAGTGCAGAAATCAAGGAAAACATAACATAACATCAGCACCTTTTACGCCTAAAACCAGACGCTGTTCCTATGGAATTCCTTCATAAAAAGTCAAAGGATGACAACGGACGGGAGCAGCTCCTCACCAAAAGGAACCAGTAACAGGGAAGAGCCATTAATATGTGGGGAATTTTATCACCTAAAATGTCACTCACTGCTTGTTTACTTGCGCTAGACAACCCAACCCAATGAGTTCACATCACTTCTTGGAGAAAATGCTTGTTCCGCATTGGTTCATCCCCTGCTAGTAATCCACAGGATAAAAGTGCCCAGTTGTGTGCTTTTTATGGTCATTTATGTTAAAATAACCTCTGCATCGCCTAAACGTATTACATTACACACAAATTATGCTGATACCCTTACTCTTTAATGCACTAAAACCAGGATTGTAATGCAAAGAAATTAAAATATTGTTACAGAGTGATGTCTATACACTTGCATAGGAAGATGAAGCAGTGCATACGATTATGCAAATACGGGTCAAGAGCTCCCATTAATATTCATTAAACATCAAAATGAGGAAAAAGATTATCTCTGTGACCTTGGAATAGTTTTTGTTGTCAAACAAGCTGCTTTGAGTATTTCAGAGATGGATGTTCTCCTGAAATTTGAAACTGAGTTTACACAGAGAAGGTGAGGTCAGGTAGTCGTCGTCATTCGTATAATTTCCAGATTCATACTGGAATGACTGCATTACAAAGCCATTTTATGGTCTCTGGGTCCAGCCTCGCTAGGCTATCAGGCTCGTGTGGTGAACCATAGGCTGGGCACTCGTTGAGGATGTGGGTGGTTGTCTGGCTGGACCCGCATTGGCAGGTATCGGTTTCACTGCTCCCAATGGTCTTTAGGAAAGACTGGGTCCTCCCCCATCCAGTACGTTAGTTAAGTCGGACCCATGCCCTGCGCGGAAGGTGATAGCCGCAGGGCGCTACTGATTTCGAGGCAATGAAGGAGTGCAGGATGGTATTTGAGTGGCTCCATTCCTCTTGCCAGGCTGGTCCTGTTCCCATCAGCTCTGCAGCTTTAGTGACAAAATGCGGTCTTGATAGCCTTTGGGGAGTGTTCTGAGCTGGAGGGATGAGACTGTCCCCATCTGACATGAGTGTCTTCTCTGCAAGTTTGAGGACCTGGAAGTCATGCCGGATTTTTGCAGGAGGGATTCCTGAGACAACGGGGATCACTGTCGGTGTTGGTTTGAGGGTGCCAGAGATGAGGCACATCGCTTCATTGAAAATGACATCAACTGCTTTGGTGTGAACACTGTGGGACCAAGCTGCTGCTGCATATTCAGCAGCAGAATACACTAAGGCAAGAACTGATGTACGTAGCGTTGGCAAAAATGAAGTTGGCACCCCACATTAGGCCACAGAACTTTTTGATGATGTTGGCACGTTTGGTGGCTTTGTTGGCTACGATCTTAAGGTCGGGGCCAAACATGAGGCTTCGGTCCAAGGTGACACCGAGGTATACAGGTAGATTATTGTACCTCAGCATCTTGTCCTCCATTATTACCCCCAGTTTCTTGTTGGCAAGTTGGGTCGATAGATGGTAGATAGAACAGACTGTTTTTGACTCGCTTACTTTTAGGTCCCAGAGGTTGAAGTAGAGCCGAGAGTAGACATGTCTGCTTCTAGAATGGTCTGAATCTCCTTATATGATTTGGCTGAGAAGGCGATTACACTGTCGTCTGCATACAGGTATTTTGTTGACGTTGTGACTGAGTAGTCTTGGTAGTGAGGTAAGGTAAGAGGTCACAGGAGAATGACTAGACTGCTCTGAACTGAAAGGAAAAGGTAAGCTAACTCAAACAGACACTTTTTGAAACCAATTTTGAATGCACATCATGGCAATCCTTGAGGCTGATATGCTATATTAGCAGAAAACCACATCGGGGTCTACTCTTTTCTGCCATAAGAGGATATGTTGGGCACAGATTCACCACAACAGAACATAAGAAAAAACATTGCTTAGACTTTCCAAACAGGATTTCATGTCATTCAGCAATCATCTAAAAACTCTGAGTTTGTGAAGAAGTCTCTGACTTTTAACCGATCTCCACCGGTCAAAGCAACTGCTTTGCCAATACAGAGAAGTTTTACACCAAATAAATGCAAAAAGAATTCGGCTTCATAGGATTGTTCATAAGTTAATCTCGTATAAGCCTGCAAAGTTTCGTACGATATGTAACATGTAATAACGGAGGTGTAAGACTTTTAGAGCCAACTTTCAACAACAACAACAACAACAACAAGGTGACAGAGTTTGACACTTGATACCTCCGGTCTACAAATCTTTTGCTGCTAAATATCCTAAACTTACACAACAGTCAGGAAAAACAATACCATCTAGGTCTAAGGTCTTGATTTGTATAATCTGAATCTCTTTGTGCAATACCAGGTTTTTGAAATAAGCTTAAAAATTAAATACACTATAGGCATAATTAAAACAAAAAAAATATGTCTGAAAATGAATACATCCCAAAACAAAGCTTGAAAAATGCTAATCTAATTTAAGCCTATTTGGTTTATGATTATAAATGATGCAATGGTTCTTTTGGCAGTCTCATTTAATCATGTGAGTATCAAGTGCTGAAGATGGGATTTTGTCTTTGGACCACACAGTTAGTCAGTGCTTGTCTCGCTGCACTGATACACCAAGAAGTGCATTTTTATGTTCATGTAGCATGAAATAGAGCACATTTCTCAATCTGGTAGTGGTATTGCTTTATATATGAGGATTATGTGTTTAGAAATGGTGCATGGTCTAAAAAAAATATATTCCGCTAAAAAGCCATGTTGCTCAAAAGAATGGCTTTTGTCTGTGTTATTTGTGTCTCCCTATCAGCCAAAAAAAAAAAAAAAGACTGGAAATCTGTGACCTTGCTGGCCTTTTTGTCTCCTTTTGAAAGATGACATGTCACATTTCTTGCAAGCAGAACAAAAGCAGACCATCTCAGCTCATGACAGCTGAACTTGTTGGGCTGTTGCATTTCTAATGGGTGCAGAGTTCTGTGAAGCACCACACTGGCTTACCATAGCACCCTCTCTCTCTCTCCCTCTCTCTCTCTCTCTCTCTCTCCCCCCCCCCCCCCCCCCCCCAC
>JAOUQZ010000035.1:21176438-21186721 GCA_028564935.1 Neosilurus hyrtlii
CTCTAGCACACCCCCTAAGGACTCCAAAAAGGGTGGGTATTCTGAACTGTTATTTGGTGCATAAGCACAAACAACAGCCAGGACCCATCCCCCCCACCTGAAAGCGGAGGGAGGCTACCCTTTCATCCACAGGAGAGAACCCTCCCCCAGGCCTGGCTCCAGGGGGGGACCCAGGTAACCCACATCCGGGCATGGGAAACTGTGTCCTTGTAATGGTGCTCATAGAGGTCTTGTGAACCACGCTTAGTCTGGACCTTCACCAAGGACGTGTTTGCCTTGGGTGACCCTACCAAGGGCATAATGCCCCTGACAACATAGCTCCCAGGAACAATAGGACACGCAAACCCCTCCACCACGATCCAGGTTCCTCCAGACCTGGGAGACCCAAGCGTGTAGTTAGGGTTTCCTGGGAACATTTGGTGGAGTCTCCTGTCAGAAGATCCTTCAACTCCCACCTCCGGCAGAGCTACCACCACATCCCAATGGAGGCCGGGGACATAGAGTCCGAATGGGCCATGTTGTGTGACTCCATTATTGAGGTGGCAGCCCGGAGCTGTGGTCAGAAGGTCATCGGTGCCTCTTGTAGAGGCAACTCCTTAACCAGGTGGTGGACATCTGTGGTGAGGGGAGCTGTCAAGCTGAAGAAGGAGGCCTATCAGGTTCTTTTGGCCTGTGGGACTCCCGAGGCAGCAGACGGGTACCGACAGGCCAAACATGCTGCAGCCCGGGCTGTTGCCAATGCTAGTTGGCCTCGAAAAGGTTCTGGACTACCATCCCGCACTTCAAGAGGGGGAAGCAGTACTCCACAAACACTGTTTACAGTGGAAGTGGGGAACTGCTCACCTCAACTGGGGATGTCGTCGGGAGGTGGAAGGAATACTTTGAAGACCTCCTCAATCACACCAACACGCCCTCTGAGGAAGAGGAAGAGCCTGGTCGTTCAGAGGGGGGTCAGTCTATCACTGGGGCTGAGGTCACCGAGGTAGTTAAAAAGCTCCTCGGTGGCCGGGCTCCGGGGGTGGAAGAGATCCGCCCTGAATACCTCAAGGCTCTGGATGTGGTAGGACTGTCTTGGTTGACACCTCTCTACAACATTGCGTGGTCATCGGGGGCCGTACCTCTGGATTGGCAAACTGGGGTAGTAGTTCCCCTTTTTAAGAAGAGTGACCGGAGGGTGTGTTCCAACTATTGTGGAATCACACTCCTCAGCCTACCCAGGAAAGTCTATTCAGGAGTACTGGAGAGGAGGATCTGGCCGATAGTTGAACCTCAGATTCAGGAGGAACAATGTAGTTTCAGTCGGAAAAGGGTGGAATGCTCCCTCCAGGTGTGGAATGAGGTCTTGCCCCAAGTGGAGGTTAAGTATCTCGGGGACTTGTTGACGAGTGAGGGAAGGATGGAGCGGGAGATTCACAGGCGGATCGGTGCAGCCTCTGCTGTAAAGCGGAGCTTGTACTGGTCCATTGTGGTGAAGAGGGAGCTGAGCCAGAAGGCAAAGTTCTCAATTTACTAGTCAATTTACGTTCCTACCCTCACCTATAGTCACAAGCTTTGGGTAGTGACCAAAAGAACGAGATGGCGAATACAAGCGGCTGAAATGAGTTTCCTTCGCAGGATGGCAGGTCTCTCCCTTAGAGATTGGGTAAGAAGTTCCGTCATCCGGGAGGAGCTCGGAGTAGAACCGCTGCTCCTTTGTGTTGAGAGGAGCCAGTTGAGGTGGCTCGGGCATCTGATTAGAATGCCCCCTGAATGCCTCCCTTGTGTTGTGTTTTGTGCATGTCCAACCGGGAAGAGACCCCGGGGTCGACCAAGAACACGCTGGAAAGACTACATCTCTCGGCTGGTCTGGTAACGCCTTGGCGTTCCCCTGGAAGAGCTGGAGGAAGTGGCTGGGGAGAGGGACGTCTGGACCTCACTGCTTAGGCTGCTGCCCCTGCGACCCGAGCCCCGAAAAAGCTGAAGAAGATGAATGAATTTAAATATATATTTCATTAGACTTCATTGGACAGTTCTCTATCTCAGGATTACAAATGTGTTTAAATATGGAAAGTCCAAAGGACTTACAGAAGTCCAGAAATTTGCATAAAAGTTATGGAGGATCAAATATAAGACATTATGACATTTCAGACCAGCAGGCCATAGGCCTTCCACAGTTCATGAGTCCAAAACACACAGCGCCCCCAGTGGCGCCTGATACCCCGCTTTCCTCCACTTCACTCTCTGCACAGATCGAAGGCATCTTTCTGATGGTCCAGGTCGACCTGGTCGTGGATCCATGGTGGTCTTACCTTCACTGTTGAACTTTCTACCGTTGACAGAGGAATATTCAAATTGTCGGCTGTTTGTCGCTGGCTGATGCCACCCTCTGACTGACACACAATTAAACCTCTCTGAAAATCTGACAATTTAATGACCTAAATTTAATGAACATCGTCAGACTGCTGTATAAAGGTGCACAAAGTTATGCAAGCATGCCTCACACTTCAGGAGCTCAAGAATTGTCAGATTTTCAGAGAGGGCGAATTCCACATTACCAGCAAATATTCATTCTGAAATTTTGAGTTTACATAAGTAAACATAAGTTTACTTATGTCCGGGCTCTGTATTTTGTAATGTAGGTCATTCATGATAGTGCAAGATTACATTGTACATGTATAAAGTATTCTTAATCCATAGGTAATTACAATAACCAAATGTACATTTTCCTCCATCAAGAAGTGCATACAGTACTTACATAGCATTTTACCCCTTAAATACGACAAGCCCAGTTATAAGTATCCTTATGCAGTGTGATAACAGGGTGGGAAGGGTGGGGGGTATCTTTTTATAGTATGACATCCTTTTTGTGGGGGTTGTTTGAAATGTGTGACACAGTGTTACAGGCTCTCTAGTGAGTGGTAGTGAGTCAGTGTTTATGTCCAGTTACAGTTTACTTCTGAGAGTATCTTGGTTTATCATACACATATTGCAGCTGGTGTCCAACTCCACACTCTGTAATGACAGTGTGTGCGATTTCAGTCCTCTCCTTTGCTCAGTGATGAGATGCAGATGGGGTAGTAGATAATTAAGAGCTGATGACTGATCAGATGGAAACATTTTCGTACAGTTGGAGAATCATGTGCTGTCTGTTCCTTCTGGCCAAATGCTAATTGGATGATCAATCTTCTCTAAATAGCCACAGCGTGGGAGGTGTAGAATGGAGGGGGTGGGGGTAGGGGGGTATAGTGTTCATGTTTGTATGTAGTCTTACTCCTGACACCATTTCTTTTCTCGGTAATAAGTTCAAAAGGTCATGAGGTTGTGTCACCACACAGTGAACCACCAAAGGATAGTCATATGTACATGCACGTTTGTGACTAATGACTAAGATCCACGGGTTTACAAAGCCCTGGGTTAGGAAGATCGTTGTCTATGTCCTCTTCACCCTTAACCTTTTGTGGTCTGCTGTGTTTATGTGATTATGACTTTTCAGTATTAAGGATTAGGGCTTGTATATTTGAGGTGCTATGCATTATGAATGGCTTTTAATGGAAACATTCAGGTCCCATTTAGCAAGTGAGCTGGCAGACTTGTGTTGGATGATATTGCCCTGTTTGACTTAATTAAAAAATAAAGGCTAAACGATTGGCACTGACATGACAGCCGGGTTGTGTATGTTAAAAACCTGTAGTCCAGTAGTAAGCAAGAACATATAGACTGGACGCAAATAGTGCTCTTTTATTATTATCTGTCTCACTGTATGAGTATGATTTGGCTGAAATCTGTGAGAAACTAAGCCATAATATGTCCTCTCTATGCCAGATTATACAATCCACAATATTTGATATATGCCGATCAGCCATATTTCCACCATCACCACCTGACTGGTTTGCAGCAAGACAGCCACATATTCAGCAACCTGAAATGCACTGTGCATCTTTCTATCATAGCCAGAATTAACGATTTCAGCAGTACAGAATTTCTTCTGGGAGTTCTGTCCAGACGTACTAGCATTAACTTCCTATGTGCGTCAGTGAGCATTGGGCCAGTAAGCAGGGCAAATTAGTGTAAGCAATAAAAAAATAATAAAATAAAGAGCAATGACACACTGGACTGGACTGGAATTACTTCTGTAAGGGGGTGATCACACTAGAGATGTGATAGAAAAGTGCCTAACACGAATTTGTTGTTTTTTTTGAGGGAGGAATTTTGAAATTCGCGTCAAAATGTAGACTCCACATGCAGGCAATATTTTGCGGCTTAAATCTGTATATTGTACAAAAGCCTCAAGAGAGACGTGCAACAATTTGCGACTGATTTGTGACTGACTTGTGAGTTATTTGCGATTGGTTCACAGATGTTTGGCGAAAAAAAGTGAAGCTCCTTTTGCAAATCAGTTGTGTTTTGTTCGTTTTTGTTCTCAAACCATTCTTTTTTTTAATTCATACATTATTACCACGAATAAAATGCAAATAGAATACGAATGATTACAAAATGAACAGAATATGGTGGATGCCAGCAAGTAAAACTTTTCTTAAACTTTCTGCGTGGAAATCTCCAACTTGTCGCTTTTCCTTACGAACAAAAAAGAAAAGAGTTGGAGACTTCTCCATGCCAGAGCCTCATTTTGTGGCATTCAGGGAAATTTCAAATATGTATGAAATTTTTTTAAATGAATTCACGAACCAGGCGACCAAAATGTGATGCCGTGAATGTCGTGAGACAAATTTGAGAACATTTTGAGAATGAAAAGCGACAGCCATGAATTGCCATTCGCATCAGTTGCTTTTCTATCGCACCTCTAGTGCGATCACCCCCATGAACAATGAATAAATTAATGAACACAGACAGTTCTTTTTAATCATGCCTAGCACGATCTACCAGAATCATTGCAAATTAGTGAACAATTGCAGACAAGTACAAAATAATGTGTCTCGGCATCTGATAATGTCTTCCTCTGACATTCCAAATAACTTAACATGAGTGGAGAAAATCCTCTCCCTTCTACCGAGCACTATTGTGTTTGTGTGTGTGTGTGTATGAGTGTGTGTGTGTGTGTGTGTGTGTGTCATTCCTGAACATTCAGTAGGACTTTGGCAAATGCAGAAATTATATTATTTACAGTGTTACTTTATGGCATGGAGGGCTCAGTGGCATAGTGTTAGCACTTCTGCCTCACAGCAGGAAGGTCTTGGGTTCGAGCCCTGTAGCCTGGTGAGAGCCTTTCCTCCCTGTGCTTTCCTCCGAGTCATTCCCGTTTCCTTCCACAGTCCAAAGACATGCAAATTAAGCTAATTAGCTATTTCAAATTGCCACTAAGTGTGAATGTGAGTGGTTGTGTCTGTTGGATTTGAGATAAACTGGAGAGCTGTTGAGGATGTACCCACCCAAAGTTGGTTGAGATGGAGGTGCAGCCTTTCCTTAGCCCTAATATAATGGAATGAAATTATGGCACAATGAGCAGTAAATTGATTACTGCTGATTCATTTAAATACTCGCTTCTCCCAAATTGTGTGCTCTGAAAGGCAACCTCCTACAAAGAGGCTACATATGCAATGAGGCTAGCCACAAAAATACATTTCAACATTTTCCTTGCAAACATTTTACCATACATCTTTAGTAAACCCTTACCAGTAGATTGTACTGGTTCAAACCCTTAGTCAATCTGGCCCTATGTAGTCTAGGGTTGCTGATCTTAACTCAAAAGGTATTATTTTTATATGTGGAAGTTTGTATTTTTTAAAAAATGGCCCAAAACCTCACTTAAATGAACAAACACTATTACTCCCAATGGGCGGCACAGTGACACAGTGGTTAGCATGTCCACCTCACAGCAAGAAGGCCTGTGTTCGATTACCTCTGGGTACTCAGGTTTCCTCCCACAGTCCAAAAACATGCACAGTAGGATAATTGGCTGTTCCAAATTGCCCCTAGGTGTGAGAGTGAGTGTAAATGGTTGTATGTGTGTTGGCCTTGCAGAGTTGGTCAGGGTATACTACGCTTTCGCCCAGAGTCGGCTAAGATGGGCGCCAGCCTCCGCGCAACCCTAATTAGGATTAAGTGGCTTAGAAAATGGTAGCTCTAAATCTCAATACTTGTTTATCCCTAAAATGACACACAAAAATAGTTAACTGTGATTAAGAAGGAAAAAGACAATGGACATGTTCAAAATACCTTTATTTAAAGTCAGGGTGTGTTCTTGGTAATGAAAATGAAATGGCTCTGAGAGGAAATAAAGTCACAGGTGGCAGAGAGAACAGAAACAGGCTTGTGTCTTGATAGAGCTAAAGTCCAGATTTTTTTCTTTATCCCGTCCTAGTTTCAGCTGTAGAATCACCCTGGAAAAAAAGTAGACCAACTATCCTTCAGCAAAAGAAGGAAGTAACAGAAATAGACATGGGAGAAGATAAGCTAAACAGATAAAGGGTTTTTTTTTAGAAAGAAAGAAACATATATTTATGATAGTTTGTAGCCGTGCTGTTTTGGAATGCAACCCATAAATCCTTACTAATACACATAGAGTTGTTCCCTGAATGTAAGATGCAATGTGGGATTTAACGAGCAGAGAGAGATAAAGCTCATACAGCCATAACTAAAAACCTTTCAAAGAACAGTCCATACTTGGTCAACCCCCCAACTCCCTCTGTCTGCTTTAAGGATCAGAGAGATTGAGCATGGTGCATTCATTCCTTTGAGCTTTATTGGAATGTTTGCTCTGAAACAATATGATATTTTTTCAAATCTAATGCTCTGATGGATCCCAGGCAATCTCAGATAAGACTTTGAACAGCAGTAGGGATATTACAGGTGTCATATAAATGCATTTTATTCTGTGTAGGATATACATCAATGGAATACCTATAGATGGGATAAGGTCAATATGATGTGGAGTGCAGTATTTCCCTCAGGCTGTACTGGAAAATATAAAACAGCATACAGATGTCAGCTATTTCAGCTGGATTCTGGTAATATCTGTGTATTCTCATTTTCTTTCTCTCCAGAAAATATTTGTGAGACTTCAAGTAGTCATGAACTATGCACAATACTGTATGTGTATAATCATGAATGATTTCATTTGTGGACATCACAGTGGCGTAGTGGTTAGCATGTTCGCCTCACAGTGAGAAGGTCCTGGGCTCAAGTCTCAGGCCCGATGAGGGCATTTCTGTGTGGAGTTTGCATGTTTTCCCTCTTCATGCATGGATTTCCCCTGGGTACTCCAGTTTCCTCCAACAGTCCAGAAACATGCACAGTAGGCTGATTGGCGTTTTCATATTGCCCCTAGGTGGGAGTGTAAATGGTCGTATGTGTGTTGGTCCTGCAAAGGCCTGGTGAGCTGCACAGGGTTTATCCCATCTTCACCCAGATGTGCTTCATGGAGACATGGCTGCATCAGAATATTCCTGATGACAACGTATCCATTGCGGGCTTTCACTGTCTAGGCCAGCAGAGACTGCACGGCAAGCGGTAAGCGGAAAGAAGGGGGGCTCGCCGTTCTTGTCAATAACCAGTGGTTTAACCCCGCCCACATAACCATCAAAGAGCGGAGTTGTGGACCGGACATTGAACTGTGTGCTGTTGGACTCAGACCATATTATTTACCTAGGAAATTTTCCCATGTCATCTTAGTGGATGTTTATGTTCCTCCTTCTGCCAATCCCACTGCTGCATGTGACACTGTTCAAGCTACCATAGTCCAGTTACAGACTCAGCACCCGAGTGCTTTCACTGTGATCTCAGGTAACTTTAACCATACCACCACGGACACTACACTGTCAAACTTTGTGCAGTACGTAGACTGTCCCACCAGAGAGGAGAGAACTTTAGACCTGCTGTATGCAAATACTAAGGATGCCTGCAGTCCCCCCCCCCGGTTAGATCAGACCACAACTTAATTCATCTTTCTTCATGCCATGTGCCTGTTGTGAAGAGGCAGCCTGTAACTACAAGGACTGTTAGGAGATGGTCGGAGAAGGCCTTGGAGAAATGACAGGACGGCTTTGAAGTGACAGACTGGCAAGCACTATGTGAGCCCTACGGTGAGGACAGTGAAGGGCTCACAGAGTGTATTTCACACTACATAAATTTCTGTACCGATATCATTGTCCCTGCACAGACAGTCTATTGTTACCCAAATAACAAGCCATGGTTGATAAAAGACATCAAAGCCCTCCATAATGACAAGAAGAGGGCATTCAAGACTGGCAAACTGAGAGGAGGTGAGAACGATCCAAAGTTTACTGAGCGTCAAAGTCAGAGAGGCTAAGGATAATTACAGGAGAAAGCTGAAGTGGAACCTCCAACATAACAACATGAGAGAGATTTGGAGTGGAAGACCATCACTGGTTTCAGGCCATCCAACAGCAGAGGAGCTGAGGGTGGTAAGGACAGGGCCAACAAACTGAATATGTTTTTTAACAGATTCGATTCTGCAGTTACTGGTCAGGGACCTTCTAACTCATGAACAGCAAGCCTGGATCCCCCTGCCCCACCACCCTCTCTCCTTCCCTCTCCTTCCTGCATCTCTGCCTCCTGTGATGGACCTGACAATCCTCCCCACCAGTCAACTACACCTATAATCAGGTTGACAAACAACCAAGAAGACTACACTCAGGCAAGGCAGCAGGACCGGAGGGGTGAGCCCCCATGTCCTTAAAGCCTGTGTCCCCTGGCTCTGTGGAGTCTTACATTACATCTTCATGATGAGCCTGAGTCTACAGAGGATCCCAGTGCGGTATGGCTTGTTCCTCTACCAGGATTACAGACCTGTGGCACTCACTTCGCATGCTATGAAGACCCTTAAGAGACTCATACTGGATCAACTCTGACCCATGGTTAGACCACATATGAACCCCCTTCAGTTTGGTTACCAGACTCATCTCAGAGTAGAGGGCGCCATCGTCTACCTGCTATACCATGTTTACACCCACCTGGACTGGCCAGCGAGCACTGTGAGGGTCATGTTTTTTTTTACTTTTTTAGTCCATTCAGCACCATCAGGCTGACCCTCCTGGATGAGAAGCTGATAGCGATGCAGGTGGATTCCTCTCTTGTGTCCTGGATTGTGGACTACTTGACCAGAAGACCACAGTATGTGCGCCTGCATCACCGGACATGGTGGTCAGCAACACCAGAGCACCACAAGGGACCATCCTCTCCCCTTTCCTCTTCACCCTCTACACAACTGACTTCAGCTACTGCACAGAGACCTGTCACCTTCAGAAGTTTTCTGATGACTTTGCTGTAGATGTGTCAGTGAAGGTGATGAGACGAAACATCGGGCTGCTATGTATTTCTTCGTCACATGGTGTGAGCAGAATCATCTGCAGCTTACTGTGACAAAGACCAAGGAACTGATTGTCGATTTCAGGATATCCAAAACACCAGCAGCCCCTGTTTCCATTCAGGGCGTCAATGTGGAAATAGTGGAGGATTACAAATACCTTAGAGTTCATATTGACAATTAACTCTACTGGGTTAAGAACACTAGCGCACTTTACATGAAGGGCCAGTACTGTCTCTATTTTTTTGAGGCGGCTAAGGACATTTAGGATTTGCTGAACACTGCTCAGGATGTTTTGTGAGTCTGTTGTGGCCAGCACCATCCAGTATGCAATTGCATGCTGGGGCAGCAGGCTGAGAGTTGCAGATGCAAACAGACTGTACAAACTACTCCGCAAGGCAAGTAACGTTGTGGGGATGGAACAGGACTCTCTGACAGTAGTGTCAGAGAGGCAAATATTGTCCAAAATAAAGACAATATTCAACAATACTTCCCACCCGCTTCACAACCTGGTGATCAGTCACAGGAGCACGTTCAGTGAGAGCCTGATACCACCTAAGTATACCATTGCATTTTGCACTACATTTACATTCTACTGTTTATCATATTAATAATATTGTACATATTACTCACTAACAGGATTTATTTTGTATCTGTTTATATAGACATTAGTAACTTAGACTTAGACACACACACACACACACACACATGCATATATATATATATATATATATATGTATGTATGTATGTATGTATGTGTGTGTGTGTGTGTGTGTGTGTATGTGTGTAGACTTTTAGTATGTATATTGTGTGTTTATGACATTTGTAATTTGTAATTTTCTTACTGAGACTTTTTTCTTTATCTTATCCTTTTCTTTACTTGGTATGGAGCAACTGTGTGCACACAATTTCCTCCGGGATCAACAAAGTATTCTGATTCTGAAATATATATATATATATATATATATATATATATATATATAAGATCTTGAGTCAATTTTCCATAAAACAGTGCTCGATA
>JAOUQZ010000035.1:21186821-21203962 GCA_028564935.1 Neosilurus hyrtlii
GCTCGATACGTCGAAGTAGAGATATATATATATATATATATATATATATATGTGTGTGTGTGTGTGTTTGTGTGTCAGTGTGTGTGTATGTGTGTGTGTGTGTGTGTGTATAATCCTTTTGTGTTATATACAAAATATATTCGAATAAGCCATAAGTTTGTTTGTTTTATTTATTTATTTACAGTGATGATGTTGATGATTATTTTATTTTCTTTTTCTTTTTCTTTTTTTTTTTTTTTACAAAAAAAACCCTGTGTTTTCTTTTCCTGTGAGATGTTTTTAAATGTCTGATGACTTAGTAGATCCTCGGGGTGTTACTAATTTGGCATCCTATTAATTACTTTCTCAAAATTTTATGTAACTCCCCCATGACTATAAATTCTGCCAGTTATGCAGCGGCCATTTTTTCCTGTCAAACAGCATATATTGGAACTCTGTTGATAATGATTTTTGAGTGTGTGGAGAACCATTCTCTTTTGAGAGAAACTCAGCAAGGAAAAATATTATATCTAATGTCCAAGTGAATAATTCAATTTGCTGGCTGCAGTTCTGACCTTATAGAGAGACAGAACGAGAGACAGAACGAGAGACAGAGAGAGAGAGAGAGAGAGAGAAAGAGAGAGAGAGAGATTAGCCCAACCCACCAACCCACACCACCCCCTGCCAAAATGAACTGAATAACTATCTTCAAAATATAAACTCATCCTCAGACTTCACGGGTTAAAACTGCACACTGAACTCATACATAGCAGTGGTCCCTGGATCAATTATTTGAATACTTCCACATTAGCAAACTAATTACCTTCTGCCAACATCTTCTTGAGTGCAGGGGTACTTTACTACTAACAGTAAAAGGCTGTGTATGAAACATTTTTTATTGTTAGTATAGGAAGCCTGGAGGAAACCAGGACATATTACTGCATATAATATTATATCTGAACCCTTGAATCAGCTGCCATTACATTGCCCATAACAATGAAAATGTCAAAAAGTCCCAGTAATGATCAAATGGACCATCGTTTCTCTCTTGGGGCTTGGTTGGCATTCCATTCATTTCAATTATGTGATACTTAGATTTGAGACTTTAAGTTTAATTTGAGTTTAATTTGAAATCTTACCCTTCAGGGGCAGTAGGTACACGATGACTATTTAAAGGTAATGTGACATAACAGCAGCAAGAGATAATGCAGGGGAGACCTATTTATTTCTTTCTCTTTCAGTGGTAGGTGTATTACACTTAACCTCTTTCAATCTGGAGACAAGAGACTGCCGTATACCTTAAGATAGTTACTGCAAGGTCGGTCCTGGTGTGACTTGTTTGTCTTTGTTCTATTCCTTCCGGAAGGGGGTGGATTGCTGAACAGAACTAATAGACCTATTCGAGGAGGCACTCTTTCTCATTCCTCTGGGAAAGCATGTCATAAAAAGCAAACATAATTTCACCATCAGGAGATTTTTATTTATTTATTTATTTATTTATTTATTTATTTATTTATTTATTTATTTTGTGTGTGTGTGTGTGTGTGTGTGTGTGTGTGTGTGTGTGTGTGCTGGCCATTTTCTTTATCTCAGCCCAGAGCTATGGGAAATTGTCTCAATTAAAGGCTAAGATGGGTTTAGTCTCTGCAAGGAGGTAATGGCCACATGTTCCTTTTATCTGCCTTTTACCAATGCAAAAAAAAGTGTAAAAACCCCCCACCCCCCACAATATCCAACATTTTGATGTATTATCAAATGCAGGTATCACAAGTTGAAGCCTCTAGAATGGCTTTTTGTGTAAAATGGGAGACTTTACATAAAATACATATTGTGGTGATTGCTTTACATGATATGAGAGCAATACTATAAAAGCAGTTTATTTGACTTTGCAAAAAAAAATAAAAAAATAAAAAAAACAGATAATAAGAGAGGCGTAAAAACAAAGGCCACAGATCCAGAAAAAGCATTACATATTCCAAACACTTTCTGCATAATTACTCAAGGGATAGAAAACCTCCATAGAACAGCTCTAGCCTTATTATGTACTTTCGTCAGGCAAGAGAATAAGTAATACAGCAACAAGAGCAACAACAACAGCATGATTGGAATAGAAGGACAGAACTTCTCCCACAGTCTAAAGACACACATTAGGCTAAGTGGCTGTTCCAAATTGCCCCTAGTTGTGAGTGTGTGGGTCTGTGTGTTTCCCCTTCGATGGACTAGCTAGTTCAGGGTGTACCAGTCAGAGTTGGCTGACATAGGCTCCAGCCTCCCTGTGACCCTAAAGCACTATGAATGAGTGAATGAAAAGAAAGAAAACACTGTAAAAAATAAAATATTATTAAAATGGAATAAACTCTAAAATATTGGTAAGTAAAATAATGCAGCACCTCAAAAGTTAAATAATGAACTTTTTGATTATTATCTGTGTTGGCAGGAACATTTGCATAAACAACATGATAATCATCTCCAAAATCATATCTCACTATTAAACAGGGGTGTAACTGTTGCTAAATCCAGCACAAGTTGATGAGGTTTTTTCTTTGTGAATACTAAATTCATACTTATGTGTGACCTAATGAACAAATGTCCAGTGTACACCCCATCTAAATGCATTATAGAAAATGCAGTGCACTTAAAAAGTTTATGCACACTGAATGCTTCCCACAGGTTTAAAATAGAGTCTTAAACATACTGGTGCATTTAAAGACATAATGGATGCTAGCTTAAAGACACCTGGTATTAGTCATTCTTACAGCATAATTTGTGTGTATGCAATATGTTTAAATGATACAGATGCTTGTTTTAACATAAATGACCTTAAAACACACAAAATTGGGTAATTTTATTCTGTGTATTACTAGTGGGGGCTCAACCAGTGGATAGCAGTTGATTTTTTCCCGGAAGTGACGTGAACTCGATGGTCCATTTTGTCCAGCGCAAGTAAACAAGCAGATTCAGCGAGCGACATTTTAGGTAATTAAAAATGTGTTCAAGAAGAAACAACAGCTAGCAATTTCAAGGAAGTGGTTACCTATTTGAACCAGAGAGGGAGGAATCTTTTGGAGACAGTGAGATGCTACATTCTAGTGACTCCAAGGACGAGAACGCTGCCAGATGAGCATGACGGAAAATCCAAAATGGCATATGCAGCTAACGTTTTGTTTTGCCAATCTGCGTTTCCTGTCGTCAGTTGGTTTAGGAACACAAAAGAAATGTTTTCTATGATGTCTGCTTGTTGTTTGTGTAGCTCACCACTGGCTGATAGTGTGTTTTGATGCAGGGCCAGTGACGTAGCCCAGCCAATCCAGCGAGTTCGTGTCACTACTAGGCTGGAACAGCCAATGAGGAAGGCAACATGTCTTTGAGAATGCCTTGTGTTTCAGCACTCGCACGTACTTGGACAAGGGGCAAGGACTGATGTTGCCAGAAGGAACTGATGATGTCAGTCAAAAAGCTAGTACCAATAATTCACCACAGGTACACCTTAACCCTAAGTTTTGGCCATTTAAAAAAAAACATGTTATTTTCATGGCTTAAAATATGAGGTCTAAAAAAGAAAAAGAAAAAAACATTTTTGAAAATTGCCAGTTTTGTCACATCTATAGTAACATGTGAATTTTGACATACTGAGAGTGATCACTTCCTTCAAGTTACCAGGAAACCATGGTAACTGAAGTTCTCTCCCTATGGTGCTCTGTGGTCAGCTGTCACTGGTTGTCTATGTGTTGGCTCTCGTTGCTGTAACGAGTGTGTCAGAGTGTATCAAGATAACATTAATTTCCTCCCCAAAGAAGTCCCCAAGGTAGTGCAGGATACAGGCACAGGGCCTGAGCTCACTGACAAGCCAAATGGTGTAAAAAGAGAAAGCAATACATCATAGGTTTAGTGCCCAGTTGTTGTACTGTTCATTAGAAACAGAACTTCTTTTTTTCTCCTGTTCCAGATATTGAAGTAAGATTGGATGCTATCCGAAGACGCAGTGCAGATGACACCAGCAGGCTACTATTTTCTGGTTTTCCACATAAAGTGGTACAGTTTTGATTCAGGGCAGCAGATTGATATGTTTGATGATACCTTATCATATCACTTACCATATATGACATGATATGATATGATATGATATGATATGATATGATATGATATGATATGATATGATATGATATGATATGATATATGGATACTCCTGTTTCCTTCCATAGTCCAAAAACATGCAAAGAAGGCTACTCAACTATTCCAAATTGTACCTGTGTGTGGGTGTGAATGGTTGTGTGTATTAGCCCTGCAGTAGTCTGGTATGTCTAATGGGCTCCAACCTGCCCACAACCCTAATAGTAGGGCTCAGCAAATGAATGAGTGAGTGAGTGAGTGAGTAATGATGGATATGGTATGATTGATCATAAAATACATTTTACAAATATATGAATAATATATGTATGATTATTGTTCATATTTAAAAATCTACTTTTTAAAGTAGACTTGTGTTGAAATGACAGTGTCAGTTCAAAGAGCTTTCTTTTACCCTTATTCTTGATTATTGCATCAGAGCACAAATCACACAAGGTTACCAGCCTGAATGATGGGGCCCTGATACCTTTCTTACTTATGGAAATGACAACTGTCATTATATAGGGTCTTTGTATTGGGTCTTACCTACAGCATTTAAAAACAGCATGTGCTTTGTGTGTGTGTCTGTCTTTGGTGCCATGAGGTTTTAGAAAGCTGTCTGAAATGTACCTGCTGGGGTCAGGTGAGATGCAAAGCAGTATTCCCTGTAGGCTTGAAACTAAAGCTCCACAGTGGTTGTCAGGGTGAAAATGCTGACCTGAAGAATCGTCAGAGCATGGAAGATTGTTAGCCTGTGTGGTTGTTCTGTACCTTGTTATGCTGCTTAAGGTGTATGCTCATGTATGTGTACTTAATTTTGTTTATATTTTCATTCATTTGTGAAATTGTAATTTGGTTTCCATAGAAATCATTAAAATGTCATAAGTAGGTAAATGCTGTTCAGTAATTTCCAGCAATCTACATGATAAGCAACGCGCAGCGTGGTGCTCATAATTGCTCAAAGTCTGCTACAGAAAGCAGCTACCCTGATGAATCTAACCTTTTTTATACCCCACTACCAATTTCCTTTGTGCAGCTGAGCTATCTCGTATACTGTTCACTATGCTTTTGTGTGGCTTTTCTTTCTTTTCATTTCCCTCTATTTAATCCAATTCATTATCCAGGGCCCTTTTGTCCCTCCACTATCAGGGCACACAAAGCGCTCCACTCAGTATGGATGGGGCTTTCTTCACATTCTGTCCTCTTCTCCCCTGGGATGCAGGATCTGCGAAGAATACCTGGAGGAGGCTTTTTCTTTTTGCATGCAGGAGGCATGGCAAACACCGAGGGTGGAAATCTAGTGAGGCACCCAGCTAAAGGATAAACGCTTCTGAGAGGCTCAGTCACACCAAAGGCAAAACTTTTTTGGGGGGCCTCATAGTGCTTCCATATGCATGTGGTGTGCTATTGGGACTCAGAAGTGGAAAGATTGTCTATATTATTCTGCATTAATGCAGATGGATGCGGTGTGCTCTAATTTTTTTTTTTTTTATTTTACTTACCAAAATCCACTGGAAAGAATGTAGTTTACTGTAATTACACATTATACTGCATATAAGCTACTGATTATGAGACATACAATATAATAAGATATGTAGAATAATCAGTAGCTTATATACAGTATAATGTGTAATTACATTACAGTATAATGTGTAATTACTATTCAATTCATCTTTATTTAGCACATATACTTATGTGCTAAATAAAGGTGAATTGAATAGTTTGATCTTCCTCTGCAAACCCTCCCAACTTGGCAAATTCCCCTGATCACATATTCTCTGCCTGCACTTGAGATCCTATATAGAAAAACCCGACAAATTCTTGCCCGTCCTTCCTCATTCATCTCACAGACTCTCAAATGCTGTATGCTGTATAACTATTTCATGCCTCATGCTGGGCAACTGAAACACATTTCAATCAAGAATCTCTGCAGCTCAAACTGAGAGGCGCTTTCTTCTTCTTTTTTCAGGAAGTGATTTTCATCGTTCAAAAGGACCGGATGCACGTAATGGCTTCTCTTTATTTGCACTTAAATGCAGTGTGTGTGTGTGTGTGTGTGTGTGTGTGTGTGTGTGTGTGTGTGTGTGTGTGTGTGTGCATGCATTTTAAATGAGAGACAATTAGAAATGTGACTTATCAGTCACAGGTGGTTGCCCTGATGAGTGTACACAAATTGTTAAGGGAGGATCATTTCCTACTCTAATTACACACAGCAAGTGCTTATGGAACTGGGGAGGAGCTACAGAAACAATAGCATAATGGGTGTTGGGATGCAATTTAGAAATCACTTGAGTGCCTTAATGATGCATAAAAAAATGGAACCCAGACCTACATCCATATGAACACACACACACACACACACACACACACACACACACACACACACACACACATACAAGCTGATACAGCCTCACTAGTGTGCCCATAGATAAATCAGATCTAAAAGAACATTAGCACCTGGCCAAACTGCTTCTGCTGAAACATACAGCCCCGTCTCAAATTAGCTTCATAAATGTAAGCTGAATACTCTTAAGTGGCCTTCACAGGCACCAGATTTAAATCCAATAGAATGCTTGTTGTAGAATAGAGAATTTGCAGCATGAACATGCACCTAAAAAATCTGAAGGACCTGCATGATGCAATCATGAAAATGTGGACCACAAACTCAAAGGAATGTCCCCAACATCTTGTGAAATCCTTGCCACAAAGAACTGAGGCTGTTTACAGAGCAACAGGAGAGCCCACACCACTCAGTACTCATAAAGTGTTCACATAATGGGCAGCACAACGGCATAGTGGTGAGCATGTCCGCCTCCTACCAAGGGGGTCCTGGGTTCGAGTTCGAGTTTGAGGCATGTTTCAGTGTGGAGTTGTGTCTTTCCCCCGTGCTTACAAAGGTACAATAAAAACATTGATGGCTCCCAAGTGGCGCATCGACAAGGTGCACGACTATCAACCCAGAGATCGCAAGTTCAAATCCGGGTTGATGCCACAGCCATCCGTCACCGGGAGTTTATGGGAGCTAATTGGCCGAGCTCTCACGTGAGGGAGGGATGGCATACGCTCACTTCCCCGTCACTTACAGCAATCACCAGCCAATCATGGGCGTCTGTGAGCTCATTCGTATATACGATAGCGCTTTCCCTCCGAGTGTGTTAGGCCACCCCCAAATACGCATGCGCAGCAGTTCAAAAAGAGGCGGGCGGCAGCATGTCACGGAGGGGGTGTGTGCTTGCTTGCGACCCTCCCTGGTCGGTGGTGGTCGTGTGATAAGGAAGTCAAAAAGTTGATAGGTGGGAATTGGAAACGACTAAATTAGGGAGAAAAATGGGGGGAAAAAAAATTATAATAATAATTAAAAACATTGATGTTTGATGCAGTTCTATTTAATTCTACCTAGTTACTATTAAAAAATAAAACAAGTAGCCTGAAAGCATGAACATTGTGTGTGTGTGTGTGTGTGTGTGTGTGTGTGTGTGTGTGTGTGTGTGTTGGCCCTGCAATGGTCTGGTGAGCTGTTCAGGGTATACCTCGTCTTCGACCAAGGTCAGCTCAGATAGCCTCCCCGCGACCCTAGTAGGATTAAATGGTTTGGAGAAATGTATGAATGGATGAATGAATGAATTATTCATATAAAATGCTTATAATATCAAATACCTGCCTCAACAACTGCCCTTAGACTTCCACTGGCAGTGAATTTGAGTAAACAGATTTTCTTCAGACAGCTTATTACACAGATAATGATAGAGAAAGGTTTTCTTCTTCTTTTTTAATCAAGAGAGACATCCAGCAGCACAAACAAAACACAAAAATGTAAAATGTGCACTGAGTCAGCCAGTGAAATGTGCATTATCAAATTTACAGCGAGACTATAAAGTAAACAACCTACTTTTCCCCCCTACTTGTGTATATTTTCCCATTGTACTCATTACCAAGGGAAGTTTATACTGAGAAAGAATATGACATTTTCTAGCCTTTCATTTCTAGGTCTGAAATAATCATTATGTTTCATTTGTGGAAACAGCACTGTGTCGTTTGTATTCATTATGGTGCTTGAAAGCAGTAGAATAATGTATGGCCATCACTTTCTCTTAGAATGAATCCCAATTTGAGCTTCGCACAAAAAAGACAAAGGGGGAACTATTCCACTCTGAAAATGGAGCAATATCATCTCATTTGCAGTCTAAATTTCCTTCAGAGTCCTGAAACGAGTGTGTCCTTTGGATTGTCCCTGGTCTGATTACGTCCTATCTTACACCCACACACATCTTGCATGTGCATGTTCCTATTAGCGGTACTGTCTATATCTCATGCTAATTTCTGGGAGGGAGAGGGGTATAAAATGAAGAACTGTAATCTACAGACTGCGGACTGTTATCTGCTGGTTATGCTCTAGGAATACTAATTAGATTTAGCTGCGTATATACATGGCAACAAATGTTGTTTGCTGAAGAGATAAGGGGTGTGTTTAAATTCAATTCACCCACACCTATGTGCAAACCCCCCCCACACCCCCCCAGCACAAACACACACACACACACACACACACACACACACACACACACAATATTTGAACCTTCTTCTATATTTTCATCATAGTTGTCATTTGTCATTTTTACAGATGATTGAATCAAACTGGGTGCAAGCAAAAGTGACTGCCAAACCCCACTATACAGTATATAGTGTTATCTCCCATAAAAAGATATGGATCCATAAACCAAATTTGTGCAGCAGATTTCAACAGCGATAACAGCATTCAGCACCTATCTGCTTTTTTCCACTGTTTTTTCCTTCGCTTTTCCTACCCCAGCATCCCAATCACTCAACCTCTAACATTTTAACCACAAAACGCTCACAAAGCAGATATTCTGGATCAAATAGAAAAACCTGGATGAATACCAATGCAGCATTATATAAAGAGGCACTAATCAGACTCCGAAACAAGAGGTACAGAGCAACAGGGGAAATTAGGAGACCTAGTGAGGAAATGAGAGGGAAATGAAAAGTTCCACCTCAGCTGTACCACACAGGCTATTCACACTCTGAATGAAGACTCGACTACGGCTATCGATTCTAATTCTCATTTAACAATTATTCCAGACAAGCTGAACATGTAATATATATGATATGATAATGTTAATTTCAGAATGGGGTAATGCACTGCAAATAATTATGTGTTGCTGTTTACTGCACGTTCATCTTTCACTGGTAAACGTTGAACTATCATGTGTTTTTTCAGTGATGTTTTCACACAGATATGATATTCGAGATGTTTTGCGACTCCACATGCAAGTTAATATTTTGCGACTTAAAATGGTCTGTTGCGATTGGTTTGCAGATGTTTGGCAAAAAAAATCTCCTGTTGTAAATCAGTCATTTTTTGTTTGCTTTTTGTTCTCAAACCACACGCGTTATTAACGCAAACAATATGTGAATAAAATACGAATAATTACAAAATATACAGAATATAGTGGATGCCAGCAAGTCACAAACTTCTCAAACCTTCTGCCTGGAAGTCTCCAAGTCTTGTCTCCAACTTTTCCTTGCAAAAACCGAATAAATTGCGAACAACTTTGCGAATTTTTCATTACATTTGCAGACTGTTCGAGAAGAGTTTGAGACCGCTTCACGTCAGAGCCTCGTTTTGTGACATTCGTGAAAATTTCAAACTTGTTTGAATTTTTTTGCGATGAGTTCTCGAAACAGGCAGCCAAAATTTGATGCTGCGAATGTCGCGCGACGAATTTGAGAACATTTTTAGAATGAAAAGTGACAGTGGCGAATTGCTCTTTGTGTCAGTCACTATTCTATCGTGCCTCTAGTGTGATCAACCCCTCAGAAGCAACTGAAAATGATTCACATGAGATGTTACAATGTGATGCCCTCCTCAGAGCAAGAAGGTCAGGGGTTTGAGTCATATGCTTGGTTAGGGCATTTTTGTGTGGAGTTTGCATGCTTGCATGGGTTTCCTCTGGGTACTCTGGTTTTCTCCCACATTACAAAGACATGAAGATTAGGCTAATTTGATATTCCAAATTTGGTCATAAGTGTGAGTGTAAGTGATTGTGTGTGTGTTTCCTTGCAAGAATCTGTTGAGCAGTCCAGGGTGTAAAATGGCAATGCAGTGTTAAACAACAACAAAGACAACAACAAATCATTAGAAGGAGTACTATGGAAGGAGGCAGCTCTTTTCCTTTATCAATAATTTCCCTTTCATTAAAGTACTCCATCAAGAATTGTTTTGTTCAGATGACAGCTATTTAGTGATTATTATTGTGTCCTCTCGTGTAATAGTCCTTTTTTTTAATCACTGAGTACTGGCTGCGATGTTAGATGGGAGGGCTAAGATATTATATATAACAATTTGTTGACAACAAAACTATTAGGGTTGAACAATGCATTATATCACAAGGTCTCACTGACTGCATAATAAGAATGATTGATATGGTGCAAGCTACACACACATACACTCACTCACAGAGGAAGATTAGGGGGATGGGCATTTATTTCTTTATTTGGGCATTTATTATTAGGTGCATTAAACAGAACACATTTTTCTTAACAAAGGTAAAAAGAAATTAATTTAAGTTTTATGTCTGAATGTTTACAACAATGGGTGGGAGTGAGGGGGGGGGGGGGCACATTAGAGAGATAACATTACACACTGTATTCCTCACTCCCAGCTGATGGCGGTGGTGGCTCAGTGGTTAAGGCTCTGAGTTACTAATTAATGGGTTGGGGTTCAAGTCCCATTACCAACAAGCTGGGCCCTTGAGCAAGGCGCTTAACCCTCAACTGCTTACTTGCATAAAGAAGATAAAAATTTAAGTCACTCTGGGTGAGGGTGTCTGTCTAAAAGCCATAAATGTAAATGATGACATTATAGATGTGTCACCAACACAGGCTAAAAAATTAATACAGGCTCAAATGCAGGTCTAGGGGGTGTTTGGGCTATAGTTTGGATCTATAGTTAGGGCTGGAAATAAAACTTAAAACAAATATCTGATGTAAATGCAATTTTTATGCAATTCTTCTTTAAAAGCTATTCATACCAGCAATTTCTGATATTTATGCATGAATGGTGGATGCGATGTATAAGTATAAGATTGACAGCTACAGTGTGAACTCTGGGTGTTTTAATTAGTGTAAACAAAGTCAGATAATAGGGGAAAAAATTCCAACCTCATTGGACAGTAAAGGTATTTTCTGATTAATATCCCCAGGCAGCAAGCTAAAACAACATTATAAAAACTCTGAGAATAATTACAGGTAGCAAGAAAAAAAATATATCTGAGGTTGTTTAAATGTGGGCAGATTTCTCTAGCGAGGGTGTTAGTGCTTTACTAGACTTCCTCAGGCTGTGTAGTATTGCCATTATATAATCTTAAGCTTTATATTTTGGGGTGTGCAATCTAATGTGTTGCCAGATTTCTACTCTTGTTGCATCCTCAAGGCATTCTGGTATGGTATTGCCAGACAAGCCTTCTTACAACAGCAGAAACCTTTTTTTATTTTTCACTCCAAATTATTTTACACACATTTTTTTCTTCTAAATTATTAAGGGGTCTTCATAAGAGAACTTCTCAGCACATATTAGTGGAAAACAAGCACACAAGGGATTTGTGTGTTAATGAGTTTGTGCTGATGAGTTATCTTGGAGGAGGTTTAGAAAGCTGTTAATCTGCTAAAGCATAGAAGGCCTTTTCTGCAGGGGCAACAGTTTTTCATGGTTAATAATTCATAAGGTAACATGACCTGACTGGGAGAAAGAGGTAACCGAAGATGAATTGGGATGAATGGAATTTGTAAGGATTTGTATGATCCAAATGTAAATTTGTAAATCCTTAATGGGGTTTGCTAAAGCGTGTGACCCACCTTCAACTTTAAAATGCTAATATTTGTAAAATAATAATAATCATCATCATCATCATCTTCTTTCGCTTGATGCGGGGTCTGGTCGCAGGGGCAGCAGCCTAAGCAGTGAGGTCAAGACGTGCCACTCCCCAGCCACTTCCTCCAGCCTTTCTGGGTGTACACCGTGGCATTCCCAGACCAGCTGAGAGACATGTGTTCTGGGTCGATGCCGGGAGTCTCTTCCTGGTGGTCATGCCTGAACCACCACACCAGGGAGACTTTCAGGAGATAATTAATTAATTAATTAAAAATAATAACCAAAAACTCGTAAATCAATGTTGAATTTAAAAAAAATAACAAATTCTGGAAATAAGTCCCTAAAACAACATCACAATGTCTACACTGATTCAATTTCCAAAATCAAAGCAAAATACAACAGTTATTAAGTCTTGATCTATGACACCGATTTCCTCGTGAATAGATGTTGAAATGTTGGCTGGACTCCAGCCTAGAATCATAACTCCAAATCCATGCCAATTTGAACAATAGCCTGCACACAATCTCCAAGCTACTAACAAGATTAGTTGCTCTTCATTTCACTCGTGGGACTCTCAGAGTAGGCGAATATGGGGTCAGCTGTAACAAGGATCAGTTGTACACTATCAATTGTTCTAATCATCCAAGAGCAACAGTGGGAACACAAATTCTGCACATTAGCATCATACTTTGCCTGCCTGCAAATAAACAGTGAACCACAGTTCTGAAAACTCTATAATTAACAGTAACATTTTGAGTTATTCTTTACGTTTGTTGTTGTTGTTGTTGTTGTTGTTGTTTGTAACCAAATGTGACCAGATCTGGAAAAATGAATCAGAATGACCAAAAATTGAAAAATGAGTTAGTGGACCTCATTTCTCATACTGAGGGTATGAGAATGTAAGCTTTACAATGATATCAAGTTTGTTAAAATATCTTGAAAACTGACATATTATGAACATTTGAAGTTTGCTGGATTACGTCAATCATTCTAAAGAAAAACAGAGAAAATGCATTGAAAGTTTTGGAACTGTACTGATAAAGTATCCTTCAAATGTCCTTAGCAACCAATGGGTTATCTTCTTTCTATAGACATAAAATTTGGCAGGTCATTTGATTACATCATTTCCCATCATTTTAAGAGTAAATGAAGCAATGGAGATGTCAGAATTCGAATTTAAAATCAATTTATTAAACATTTATCTGTACCAGCTCCGAGGGACAGAAAGTACAACATAAAGTAATGGTACTACAGACAGGCATCACTTTCCTCACCGAACAAACATTTGTCATCACTGCCATCATTTTCCACATCTAAGGAAGGCACTGGGTCATCAGAACCAAAGTAATCATTCACATAATCATTGCTGGTGACCAGTTGCTGAACGCAAATTGCACAGATCCAGGTTGGTTCGCGCGTTCAGTGCTCCTGCAACTTGACGGGGCCATTGTCCTGATTAAACATCATATGAATCTCTAAATACAATACAATTTTTTCACTAGTAGGAGATCCAAAATTTAAATGACACAAAATTTCACACTTTTTGATGGAGGACTTGATAACCGATGCAAGTAAACTGGATGTGAACATTACTGTTTGTTACCCACAATCCAATCTGTGCTTATGGCTGCATCAATCAGCGTGCTTGTTTGTGGGTCACGGCTGGAGTTACTGTGGGGCCATTAAATAGTGACAAGGCAGGTTTTTTTTTACAAGACTTTGAGTGCTCTGATTAGCTTTCTGTAGGGAGTATTGCCACATGAGTTTAATACATAGAAAGTGGAGATTCCCACGCATCAGTAGATACCAGGATGATAGGGGTATAGCCAGTGAAAGCGTGATCAGAACATGTTGAATTTCAGCAATTTTATGGATGTTTCCTGATCTTTTCTGTCAAGTTTAGAGGTAGGACCCTCTGCTAAATGGTCAGTTTCGTTTCTTTACATAACTTTCTCAGCTATAAGACTTCAGGAAATGATTAATAATCCATCTATCAAATAAAAGATAAAAAGAAAAAATTATTTCAGTGTGTACGATTTCAAAGTGCACATTTTATATCTGAAAATAAAACTGTAATAACAGTATAGTTCACTATCAGTCGGGGTGGCTGATAGATTACAGTGCTAAGATGATCAGCTAGCATATCAAATTTGGCTATGGTTGACAATGTTCATTCAGAATCACCCTCCCCGAGCCCAGGACCTTCTTGCTGTGAGGCGAACATGGTAACCATTATGCCACCATGCCACTCTACAAAAAAATATTTTTTTTGCTAAAAACATATACTGCATCAGTATTTTGCTGAACCACATCTCTCAGCTCTGACAGCCCTGAGTCACTAGGGTTTTACCTATAGAACTTTCAAAGCTCCTTTCTTGAGAAGCAAAATAAGCTTTGCAGAATTGAGAGGACAGAAAAATTCTACAGAACCATATATCAGCTCAGATAGAGAGGGTCCTAATGGGTCCTGACAGAATTAATTTCTGACTAGCTAAAGCAGAAAAAAGGCAGAGGATCTGGTCTGCTGATGGCTTTTTTTTTCAGAGTTGCACCCAAGTGCAACAGCCGTGCAAGGCTGTGAAGTGCTGCGGGCAATCTGCTGACACCCTGATGATGAGATGGATGATATCCTTTAAAAAAATCCAACAGAGAAGCATTCAAGCAGCTGCAAGTCAGCAGAACCATTGAGCTTATAGAGCACAGGGGAAAAAGAGCACCGCCTCAACCCTTCTTGTCCTATAATGGCATTCCGCTCATCTAGCAGACAAAGGCTTTCTGTATTGTGTTTATGGATGTCCACTTGTGTAATGTACCCTTTACTGGATACTATGGGAGAAAAATCATTATTGACTGAAAGCCTGTAAACCTTAAGGAATGATTAAATTTCACAATCATTACTTTCTCGTGTTTTTACTAAATAAGGGACATAGAAACTATATGGATTGATGAATAATTATTTGCTAAGGGCATCAAATAAAGTAAAAATATCTCTGAGATATGAGGACATGATAAATGGTCATATCTGGAGACCACAGCAAGATATTATTATCATTATTATTATTATTAATATTATTATTATTATTGATAACTTAATGAAATGATAAACCTTGCTGTGATTTGTTGCGTTGGTGTCCTGTCATCCAGGCTTGCTGATTTGTTTTCTCCACAGCTCGCAGTCTATGGCTGTTCGAATCACATGAGAGAGGATCATGCTGCAGTGCAGGCTTAGGTCTTTTAGCCAAGTGGTGCTAGGCCATCCTCTTGGTTTTCTTCTATGCACTCTTCCCACCAACAAAACTTATAGCTTAGGCCCTCTTTCCTCACCAGGTGTCCAAAAAAACTAATTCATCTTGACAGTAGCTTTTGGCAAAGCTTCAGCTGATTTCCAATGGGGGTTCGAACCCAAGCCCTCCTGATCACAAGCCCAGCACCCCAACAACAATGCCATCGGCACAAGCACAGGGAAAAAATGCAAACTCCATACAGAAATGCATTGTCTGGGCCTTGTACTCGAACTGAGGACCTTCTTACTGTGAGGAGTACATGCTAACAATTAGTCCATGGTGCTGGCCGCTTTGCAAGTTAATAATTGGTAATGTTAGGTTAGCTATTACTTATTTGTAGTTTGCTAGGTGAAAAAAGTGGTTGTTAAGCTGTGGGGATCAGGTCCAGGACACAAAGTTAGCTGTTATATGTCATTATCCATGGAAGTGGATAGCATTTTGCTTCACATGACAAAACATGAATTGACATAGATCTGGGTCTAACCTGGCCAGGCCACTGTAAAAGTGCTAAATAAATAAACAACCAAAAAATAAAAATATCTAAATATGACAAAACTGAATAATAAAAAGGCTTAAGTGCTGATGTCGCATGTGGTTGGAGAGGATACAGACCTATGTTTGCAAAACTAAGAGAAACAGAAAGTATTTAACAAAGTGTGGCCACATAGCGGAACTGTTATTATCACAATGCACAAAGCAGTGCAATGGAAAAGACTTCCCTCTGAGTTTTGTATGTGTTCTGAATATCTTTGTTGGTTGATAATGGATTCTGTTTGATGGGTCCTCACATTCACTAGATATAAAAGTGCAGAAGGGAAACTCTGTTATCTTCTTTCACAAAAGAGAAACAGAAAGAGCGAGGTGATCAGCTTGAACACTTGAAAGCTGGTGAGAGAAAGAAAGAAATGTGTCCTCCCTGTTGCCCTATTCTTCTTCTCCTTCCGATTGACAGCTCGGCGCCTGATGGGTTTCCATTCTCTTTTGACCTGTGTTCTACCACACATTCAGCAAACAACATGCTCTTGTGAGCTAATCAAAGACCAACGGAGATCGGACTCCTCCACTTCACGACAGAGAGACGACATTCAGGCCTGTCAAGCATGGGCTGAACAGCAATGAGGAAACATGCTTTGTGTGGCCATTTCTCTAGAGATGGTGATGGGATCAAGGGGAGGGATGGGAGGGATTGGAGGGAGGAGTGGAGGAGGGGTGAAAAGGGGGTGAGCTGTAATGAGGCTGAGTGGAAAACATTTCAGCTTGTCTCAATGGACAATCAGTAAGATGTAGAGCACAGCTGCCACTACTGCCAGAGAAAGAGAGAGAGAGAGAAAGAGAGAGAGAGCGAGAGCGAGAGGGATAAATGGGGGATAGGGGTTACTCGAATCAGCTCTTGCAACTCTTCTCATTTTCTCACTATTAAATATTTAATTTCCATTAAAGTCTGATACCTAACATTGGCTGTGAGAGATTTCCACTCATGCTTTTTTGCATTGCTTTTTGCCTTTCATGCACTAGAAATGTGAAAGATTGGCTCCTAGAGGCTATTTTATTTATTAATGCATTTCTAAAAAGAAAAGAAATAAAAAGAAAGGCACATTCAAGACCACATATACAGTACGAGTGACTCACCCAGATTTGTGCATTATTATTTTGGTGATATGTGGAAGCATAAACTAAACACGTTATCAGTGAATGCTTAAGCTCTAAGCTTGAACATTGCTTCTATAAGTAATATCTTTATCTCCTGATATTAATTTATCATTGCTGAAAAGATGGCATAGCATTCCCTTAAAGTCTACAGTGCAGCTCTCTCTCTCTCTCTCTCTCTCTCTCTCTCTCTCTCTCTCTCTCTCTCTCTCTCTCTCTCTCTCTCTCTCTCT
>JAOUQZ010000035.1:21209654-21225851 GCA_028564935.1 Neosilurus hyrtlii
TATATATATATATATCAGGAACCTTAATGTCGTAGCCTTTGATGATCATGTCACTCATAAAGGTAATGTACTCCTAATGAAATGATTGACTCTCGAGGAGCTTCTTCTTCAAGTTCCAGATACGCTGCTTTGCCAATACATGATTATTAAGCAGCCATAGTTCTTTGTATTTCAGAGGCAAGCCTAAACAGTAATGCCCCTCTACTAATTTGGCAGACCATGTCACACAGTTCATGAAACGAAGGTCTCCACGGGAGATCTCCAGCAACCAACCATGACCGCAAACAGTTCCCCGTTCCCCCATGGTTGTCAGCAGAATGTGGACCCTTCCTCCACCTAGGGTAAGCCCATTCATAAGCCATTTCATTCGGTGCAAAAGACAGCCGCTCTGCCCGGGTCCAAGAAAACACATGGAGCAACCACCCACTGCTGCTCCTAGCCTCCACTTAGACCAAAACAATGGCCAGGACACTGTCCGTGCCCCCAGCCCTAGTGCTGGAACATGCACAGCCCACACCGTCCACAAACCCACCAATCACAGACTCCCCCTCACCGTCATCTGATGATCCCTCCTTAGCTGTAGCCTTGTCTTTGCTCTTTATGTGCAATACAGTAGGATGAAGCAATGAGCAGAGTTCACAGTTTAATTTTTCCTCACAGAACTTCATGTGCCCCTGTTCCAAGTCCCTCATCGCATTGCTACAGATGTTGAGAAATAGAACCAGTGCATGTAGAGCTTCACAATCATCTGACTTGATTGTAGACCAACTTAGAGCCATGTTCATGTACATTACATAAATCCTATACTCGTTTCCAAAATGCACCCTCAAGAGCCCTTTGCCTTGTGGTAACCCTCATATGGATCCATATGTAGGCAACTCCATATTTATTCTCTGGGCTGTACATTAGTGTATTGTTCCATGAAGTACAAGCAATCCTTGCTGCTCTCCATTTTACTCTCAAAACCATGCTCGAACGCTCTGATAAAAAGTCTATATTCCAAAGGATCTCCTTTGAAGATTGGAATGTTTTGTGGTGGCAGAATGGAAAGTTTTTGATGCTCGATCAATAATTCCTTGATTTTGTTTTGACGTTGCGATACATTGGGCAAAGCCTTTGAACCTACTGAACTTCCAGCTAAACTACCACTTGCAGCAGAACCATTCACATGCACAGCACTTTAGCTGAATGATTTGACTGTGCAGCATTATTGGTTATAATTATGTTGGGTTATAATCATTTCTTGTGCTCTGATGATGCTCAGAGAACACATCACAACTTTACACAGGCTCTCCATAACTGTACATTACCATAGCTAACTGCTTTTCTTGTAGCTCAGACTGTTCCTCTTCCTTTTGTGAAGCATCCACTCCCTCAAACATTTGCGAAACTTTAAGTTTAGCATCTGTAGCAGCCAAAGCTGTCTGGATTTCAAGTTCTTCCTTCTCAGTCTTAAGCCTTGCTTCTTCCCTAGCCAGAGCTTCCTTCTTTTTTAAGGTTGCTGCCCTCGCCATAAGTGCAGCCCTGCTTTCAAGTGTGGTAAAGAAGCGGAAGATGCAGAAGAATGACCAGAGCTTGCCTTTGACCTTTTGGACTTCACAGAGGCTGTCTCTTATATGATATTGGAAGGCTTAACATATACATCAACGTTCCTTGTTTCCTCCATATGTCTATATTTTAGCTCAGGGGCAACATGGAAAATCTGTTCTCAAAAGGGCCAAAACAGTAAAATCATGATATAAAAACTTAAAAATAACGACAACTAATTGTTTTCTTTGTTTTGCTCCAAAAAGAAACTATTCAAGAGAGTTGATTTACTCCCTGCCTTGTAGGCTATAGTATTTACTGATAGAAAATTACATGACAATTACAACAAATCAAACTTATGAACTGAAGTGACTGATATTATTACAGTAAAATCACACACTGTTCATTTTCTTTAAATTTCTACAGAAAACAATCCTTTTCACAGAACTATATCATGTTTCAGTATCTCATGGAGCATTTTAAGTGGGGTTCATTTTTTTATTTCTGAAACCTGGCATCTTTTAGTTTTCACAAGTGCATCAATATCAGGCGTCACATCGTGAATGGTAGCCAATTTCAGGAGGTTATTCAAGTGCTTGTTTGTGAGCCTTGAGCGCAGCTTTGTTTTATTGATGCTCACAAAGATATGTGGTTCCAAACATGCACAACACTTTTGCAGCAAGGGCTGTCAAGTTGGGGTAACGTGACAAGACATACTAATAAAATGTGTCCAAGCCAGCTGCGGCAAACTTGCCCTTCAAATCTGAGTCACACTGCAAGTCTATTATTTCATGTTGGATGTTGACGTGCAGATCAGAAGCATCTGCAGTGAATAGTCTTTCTCCTTTCGACCAGTCAACTTCGAGCCTGTCCATTGCGCTGACGAGTGCAGTGAAAATATCAGCTGTTCTTGTGGTGTCCGTCATTGGCACCAACTTCACGAACTCCTTGGTGACAGTCAAAGTGTCATCAACTCTGCGGATGAATATTGCCAGTTGCACATCATCAGTAATGTCAGTACTTTCGTCAATTACAACTGAAAAAGCAATACATGACTTTACTCTGTGCTTCAATTGGCTGTCTGAATCCGAAAGATCAGAAATCCTGTCTGCAACTGTATTTCTTGTCAGGCTGATATTTGCAAAACCCTGGCGCTTATCAGGGCACACAATCTCCGCAGCCTTCAGCATGCATATTTTTACAAATTACCCCTCAATAAATGGCTTTGAATCCACTGCAATTTCATTAGCTATATCGTAGCTGGCTTTCACTGCAGCATCACTGATTTCTCGGCTACGAGTAAACACAGACGGCTGTTTCTTCAGAACCACCAATAATTCATTCACCTTCTCTCTTCTCTGTTGTCCTTGAAAGTTGGTATATTTGTCGGCATGAAGAGTCTCATAGTGGCGACGAAGGTTATATCCTTTCAACACTGAAACATGCTGTGAACACACCAAACACAGCTTTCCCATTTATTTCCATGAATAAATAGGAGGATGACCATTTTTCTTGAAAACTCTGCACTCTGCGTCCACTTTTCTCTTTTTGGACAGAGAAATTTTGGGGCAACGAGGGTGCCAAAGCACGTAATGTTCAAATTGGTCAGGCAGATTGACAAGCTAGCTCTGGACTGGCTGTAGCTTACTTGTTTAGCCCCAGTATAAACAGTTTGCTTGCTTAACAGAATTGCTATTGCGACACCCACTGGACACATTTAGAACAGCAGTTTCATTCATTGAAAAATTGCAGCTCAATTTTATGCTTTGCAAAATCGTCAACCCGGGCCGGATTAAACCTGTTTGCGGGCCTGATCCAGCCCATGGGCCGTATGTTTGACACCCCAGGTCTGTAAACATCTTCTTTCCAAGCTTTAACTTGATCAGTAAAGTCTTTGAATGAATCAGCCTTCGGTTTAAACCATTTCTGAAGCTCACTGTTCATTTTCTTCTCTGATGTAACTTGCTGAAACAGTCGTTTAACAGAAGTGTTCAGCTTACAAAACTCTCCAAAGAGTTCATTGAACTCAACAGCCAACTTGGTCTTAATCACCTCCACAATATTATCATCATCCATTAAATAAAGCATCTCATTTATTTTTGTTGTAAGCTGACTCAGTGTAGCTTTCCTTGACCCTATTTTCTTTTGTAATGAATCTTTGATAGCTTTGGCTGTAGGCTTCACTTGCCGTTTTACCAGTGTGCCTGAATCCTCATCCTCCTCCATGATACACGATTAGCCCTTTCCACTTGCTTGCTGCTATTAGCTTAATACAGCAAAGTGTTCCACTGCCTTAAAGATATAGAGAGGATAAAGAGGATTTTTTGTCAACTGTTACATGAACATTGTAAATCAATTCAATGCTGTATGTTCCTTGAACTAAACAAAAATGTAAAAACACTAAAGAGAGTTTGTTTTAGTAATCTTATTATCATAAATTTAAATCATACTGAATCTACAGCCAGCACCTTTGATCTAAAAATAGGATTGTTAAATGTTAGATCTCTTACATCAAAAGCACTTATTGTTAACAAAATCATTACTGATCAGGAGTTTAGTGTAATGTGTTTAACAGAAACATAAATAAAACCCAATGAGTATGTAGCATTAAATGAAGCGAGTCCTCCTGGATACAGTAACATACAGCAACCTCGTCTAGCTGGCAGAGGAGGAGGCATTACAGATATTTATAATGATAATCTAGGCCTTATACAAAAATCTAGACAGAAATTTAATGCATTTGAAATTATACATACTAACATAACATACGTTCCACTAAAAAAATATGCCCATGCACTGATTCCTTTAATTATTAGTTACAAACCCCCAGGGCCGTACTCCAAATTCCTATGTGAATTTACAGGCTTCATTCCAAACCTGGTTGTTTCGTTGAATAAAGCTTTAATTGTTGGTGACTTCACAGCGTTCCTGTCTATTCTAGATTCAGTAGAGGTAAATCAGAATGCAATAGGACCTGCTCATAATGCTGGCACACACTAGATTTAATATTAACATTTGGATTAAATATTGAAAATATAGTCACAGTTCCACAGTCAGAAACTATTTCACCTCACCACGTTATCGCATTAAGCGTACTTTTACATCAACTACTGCGCAGAGTTTTATTAATAATCTTCCAAAATTAACAACTATGATTGGATTACCATCAAACCCCACAGAACTCAATCAGTCTACCGAGTGCTTTGAGTCAAATTTATAAAATTTATTCTTATGTTTTAAGACGACTTAAAATGTAAGATCTGTGTACTAGATCGAATACCTACATGTTTCTTTAAACAGGTACTACTAGAATTGATCAACACTTTATTAAATGTAATTAATTCTTCCTTAAGCATTGGATATGTACCTAAATCCTTTAAACTAGCAGTTATTAAACCTCTGATTAAAAAAAACCTGAAACCTGACCTCGACCCATATCAGCTGTCCAACTATAGACCAATATCAAACTTCCCTTTCATCTTCAAGATCTTTGAAAAAGCTGTAGCGCAGCAGTTATGTTCATATCTTTGTAGGAATAACTTTCATGAAATGTATCAGTCAGGATTTAGGCCTCATCATAGCAAAGAGACAGCACTTATTAATGTGGTAAATGATTTACTGGTGGCGTCTGACCACGGATGTATCTTGCTGTGACCATAGTGCAGCCTTTGACGCTATTGATCATACGATTCTCCTTGACTGATTAGAAAATGTTGCTGGAGTTAGTTTAAATCTTATTTAACTGACTGTTATCAGTTTGTAGATGTAAATGGTGATTTCTCTATGTGTTCTAATGTTAAGTCTGGTGTTCCACAAAGTTCTGTCCTATGCCCATTGCTTTTTTCTCTGTACATGATCCCTTTGGGTAATATTATTTGTGAACATGGTTTTAGCTTTCATTGTAACGCTGATGATACACAGTTATATATTTCAGCAAAACCAGATGAGAGACACCAGCTTAATAAAGTTGAGAGTTGTGTAAAGGACATTAGACACTGGATGCTTACTAACTTCCTCTTATTAAACTCTGAGAAGACAGAAGTACTTGTACTTGGATCACAGGCAGCTAGAAATAAGGTTTCTGATTATATAGTTATAAGTTTGGATGGTGTTTCAGTTTTATTGTGTGTAGCAGTAAAGGACCTTGAAGTGATTATTGACCCTGGTCTTTCATTTAAAGCTCCTTAGTCTTGCTGACGTTCAGGAAAAGATTGTTGTCCTGGCACCATAATTCCAGGTTTCTAACCTCTTCTAGGTAGGCCGTCTTGTTGTCGTTAAAGATCAGGCCCACCTCAACAGTGTTGTCCGCAAACTTAATGATGTTGGTGGAGCTGGAAGTGGCCATACAGTCATAGGTATTTAAAGAGTACAGCAGGGGGCTCAGAACACAGCCCTGGGGGGCTTCAGTGCTGAGGGTGAGTGAGGGTGAGACATTTTGCCCAACCGTACCACCTGTGGTCTGTCTGCCAGGAAGTTGGAGATCCAACAACACAGGGATGGGCTGAGGTCCAGGATCTTCAACTTAGTGGTGAGTATGGAGGAAATTATGGTGTTACATGCTGAACTATAGTCAACAAACAGCATTTTTACATAATTTCTCTTTCCGCTGTCCTGATGACTTAGTGGAGTGGCTGATTACCCAAAGTTACAGGGTACCCTCATGTATGCCTTCCTCCTGGTTTCTCTCGTTTTAGTTATGCTGCCATAGTTAGTTATGCCGGAATCTCTTCTTGCACCCAGCACTAATAAACTCTTTTTTACAATTACACTGTTATGAGCCTACCTAACAATCTCTCTCTCTCACTCACACTCTCTTTCTGTGCACCCCCCATGTGTTTTTTCTGAGGTACACATGCTGCTTCTGGGATGACGGTGATCCTGATCCTCCTGATCATTCTGCTTTCTGAGTCCAGTAGTTTGTCCTGGTGTGCTGATCCTGGCTGGAGTTCTCATCTTGGAAGCCCCTCACTCCTGCTGATGATGATCCATATGGACTTAGATGAGCACTCAGAGACTGTGAGGACTTTTGACTGCTGGTGACTGCTCTTTTGCTACAATAATTTATTATTTACAGTTGTGGTATAACCAACCGGACTACATGTTGGCCTGAAATAAGGTTTCTCTTATATGGTTTGTATTTTATGGTTTCACCTAAATGTGGATGGGTTTCCCTTTTGAGCCTGGTTCCTCTCAAGGTTTGTTCCTTGTGTCAACTGAGGGAGTGGGCTTGCTCATTAGGGATATGTAGGGATTGTAGAAAATAATGTTTAAATTCCCTTTTTAAATTATTTTTACTGTGTAAAGCTGCTTTGCGACAATGTCAATTGTAAAAAGCGCTATACAAATAAAGCTAAATTGAATTGAATTGAGTTTAGCAGCTCTTTGTTTACCAGCAATTATAAAAACACAAAAGACAACTAAGGTAACTACACTAAGCTATATATGTGCATAAAACTGACATACTTATATATACACATACCCATATGTACACATATAGACACATATACATACATGTATCCTGTATATGCAAACACACATATACCTATCCACATATTTACACATGTACAGACTTAAACATTTATCCACATATTCACACATTTAGAGACATATACAGAAGGGTGAATGATATGTCATAGGTGCATGGTATACACAGGGTGAGAGGTAGAGCTTTATAATCATGAGGTGCATTACGCTAAAATGTTATATGATGTTTGAGACCTGAGTATCACACTTATACATGAGTATTGCACTTAAAGAGTAATATCACAATGTCCAGGCAGATGGTCTGCATGATGGTTATTCAGTCAGTGTATGTGACGGAGGTGGTGGTGGGGTTGCACGTTTAACCGCTTATGGGTAAAAGCTGTTCTTGAGTCTGCTGGCTTTTGTTCTTGTATCCTGTTTCTGGAGGGAAAAGGGGAGAAAAGGGGGTGTCCAGGCTGTGCTGGGTCCCTGATAATTCCACTGACTCTCCTCTGAAGTCTGCCAGTGTAAATGTCACAGAGTGTTCTCAATCAGTGAATGTGTACAGTAGTTCCAATTTCCCACTTTGCCATCCTCACCACCCACTCCAGGGCCTTCCTCTCCTCTGCAGTACAGCTGTTGAACCACACTGTACAGCTGTAGGTCAGGCGGCTCTTGATGGCGGAGCAGTTAAACGGTTGTCAGTAGGGGTTGGGGTAGGCAGGCTTGTTGGAGCTTTCTGAGGAAGTACATCCTTTGTTGTGTCTCCCCACCTGGTGAGAGATGTTTGGGGTCCAGGTGAAGTCAGCAGAGATGTGGACTCCAAGAAAGGTGAAGCACTTCACCTTCTCTACCTCCTCTCCATCAATATAGAGGGCAGAGTGCTCAGTTTGTTTAGATCTCCTGAAGTCCATTATCATCTCCTTTGTCTTAGATTTGTTAAGGTCCAGGTTAGTGTTGTCACACCATCACCACAGATGCCAGACCTCCTTCCTGTAGGCTGACCCGTGGTTATTCAATGTTATTCTGTCTCAGTTGAAAAAAAAAAGAGAATTTTAAATGCAACTTATTCATATTTCATCAACAGTGTGGATGCTGAAACAGCTGTAATATTAGAGAGAGACATAACCTGTAATAAATGTTGGTTGAATTGAAGAAATCCATTAAAAAGTACGGATTTTATCCCAAAATTACTAATTATAGTGTGTATGTGAAAATGCTGTAGTGTCCGTAACCATGCCTTATTCGTGTTACAATATCTTAAATATTATGTAATATTATATAATATTATCTTAAAATGGTATACTTTTTCTGTATGTATGATGTGTTATTGTGTGAAATCTGAATAAGCTGAGCTTCATTTGTATGAAACTTAAGATCCTTGAAAAATTTTAAATGGGAAAAGTTACGGACACTACATTAAATTATTAAACAGATTGTGTTTCTCATCATCTCAATAATACTGAGTGATTCTTTACAGTTGGTTCAAACTTGGATGATGTAATGTTGCATCGTTCATTAGGCTGCAGTAACAAAGCATTATTATATAACTCTATCTGATTCTCTGAGCTATCTAATTTTTTACCTAAGTGAGACTCTTTTCAGCACCAATACTGTGTTTTAGCCTATAATATGCTACCAGCCCACACATATTAGCTTTTTCCACTAGCCGTTGCAAAGTCTGGTATGCACTGTTAAAAATAATAAGAGTTGTATTCTTCTATTTACAATCTGGAAGTATCACTGTGTCTGATATTCTTCCAGTTCTGTGAGTAAGAACAGCAGTTTCCATTGTATATTTAGTGATAAAAATCTGTCAACCTAAGCTGGGTGTCAAAGTATGTGATGTGAATGTTTAGAGGTTAAATTCCTATTTTGTAAGGCAGGATGTATGTTGTTCCATAGATATAGTTACTCCTTGCATATCATGTAAAACATTTGTCCTATGACATCAAGTAAAGATCCACCACAGGGTCCCCTAGTGGAGGAAGACATGTGTATAGGTGTGGCCTGAAGATAGCAAAATGAACATGCAAAACAATAAAACTGGGAATGAAATGACAGATGAGGCTCACTTTGTATGGCTGCTAGCAGAAGGCAGTTTGGACTCAGAATTGGTGAAGCCCAGGGCCATGATGCAAGATGACTTGTTTTGTACTTATTTTACTTTATTAAATTACTAAATTGGGAACTGATGGAATCTGCTTGGTCTTTCACACATCAATGAACACAAGGAACTGGTGAGGCCTAGAGAAGATGGTTTCTTACTGCATTTACATAAGCTGCTGCAGAGGCTTTCAAACACTGTGGTCATGTCCACTGGCAGCGCAGTTCTTGTAGGGGGTGGCAGAGTGGTGGGAAAAAAAAGGGGGAAAGGATCTGCCCCGCGACTTGGTACTGAACGGTACTGGGTTAGGGAGCCTGGAACCGGAGGTGGCAAAGCCAACATGGCAAGCCATCTTTGAAGCAAAAGGCGTCTTGTGGGGAAGGAGGTGTGAGTGCCTCAGGAGCCTGGAGTCAAGGGTGAATACGAGGGGGGCCTTGGCTATCTTTAGGGCTAGATGGGAGAGGGTGGTGAAATTGGGGGGTGGGGCAGGGGAATTGGTAAGGGTAGGGGTTGGAAGAGTGGAGGAGGATGGTTTCACGGAGGGAACAGCCGTGGAACGCCCCTGGTGGCCTCGGCCCCAATAGAGAGGGGGGGCATAGATGGGTGGGAAAAGTGGAAAGTCAGTTAAGGGCCTTATTAGGGGTACTCAGTTGGGGACAGGGGGAAGTCTATTTTTTTTGTGGGTTATCTCTTTTGTTTTCCGTGGTTGTCTTCCCGTGTCTTGATTCGTGAAAGGGAGGAGCGAGTATTCTTGCTATAGGGGCAGTGGTGGCCCGTTGGTAGGGTGCTGGATTACTGATCCCAAGATCGGGGGTTCAAGCCCCACTATCAACGGGTTCTCGCTGCTGTCCCCCCAGTGCAGCTAACTGGGTTATCAAATGCCGGCCATGTCTCTCACTGTCTATGGTGAGAGGCATAAAAAAGAACCCTTGCTGATTTTCGTCAAGAGTAGGTTGCATAGCCGTCAGCGTGTTTCTGCCCTGCGATGGCCTTGTGAGCTGTCCGGGGTGTACTATGCCCTCGCCCAGAGTCGGCTGAGATGGGCGCCAGCCTCCCCTTACCTGTGCTTATACAGTAAAGATCAAAATATAATGTAATTCAATAAAGCCCAAAGCTATACTAAAAAAAATTACATATTATAACAATATAATGAGAAATTAGAAAATCCACCTTGCCTCATACATTACTATCTGGCATCTGAGCACATCTCATTCAAATGGTCCTAGTGAGCCCCATCCGAGGATGATGAACACCAAAAATCACACCAGCCAAACAAGCAAGACTTCGGGGGTCAAGAGCTGTAGAGTAGGGTAGGTATTGCTTAGTGCGAGTACAACCCAGAATCTCTAAAAGCACTTGACACATTAGTGCACCCTACAGGGCAACAAGACGGTTTCCAGTGGGCTCTGAGGAAGGATAATGATAAATTAAGATCTGGACTGACACAAATGCAAGTGAATGGTGCATGGTTTGCATTACCAAAATCCCTAAAACCACATGAGAACAAGGCCAAGATGTCTAGTCAGTTCTACTCCATTCTAAAACACATTACATACAGTATGTATAGATTTACATATGTGTGATGTCATTTAAGATCTTTAAATAAGTTTTTGGTTAGCGCTGTATTTTTGGTATTCCCATAAGATGACGTGGCAGGAGAACATTACAGTTTCAACGGTGCTTACAGCATAACAACTTTTAAAAATTCCACATATAAGGAATAGAGTTTACACTGTGCTGGTGCAATGTATAGTGTAAAAGTGAAGCTTTATAACCTGATTTGTTTGAGCAAGATGTACATGTGAGGGAGCAAGAGAGAGCTGGGTAGACTGAAAAGACTAAATCACTGCTGCATTGGTTATCCAGGTGGTGATGAAGCAAAAGGCTAATTCTCAGTAGCACCACTATCCGCAGGTACAAAACCATTAATCAAAGTGAAAATATGGATGAAAGAAGTTTCAACCTAAAACTTCTAAATTTGATTAGAAAATAAATCTTGAATGTAAAAAGATTATTTGAATCTAATTATAATTTAATTATAAAGATGAATTTATGCATTTTTCAGTGTGGATATTTCCCTTCAGGGCATTAAGATAGAAGTTCTTATAAAGAGTCTGATACTTGCAGAGCTGAGAGATTGTAACATTCTGAGATCAATTATATTGAAGGAGATACAGGAGAATAAAAAGCAGAAGAGGAATCTGCTGACTGCCTTCTCTTGTGTTTGAGGTTGAAAAAAGGCACTGAGGTATTACAGAGGATCAGCTTTTAGCAATGCAGTGGACTGTTTGCTTGTTACTCTATCCTGTCAGAAAGAGATGGATTGTCTCTTAACCTGGAGACAACTAAAAGATGAGGGTAAATTGAAAACTGAGACAAAGCAGTACACAGTGACCATATTTACACTTGGTTTGAAAATGTGTAAACAACCAACGAAATGCATTCAGGACACATTCACTCAAACCGCTTGCCAAGGTGGTCTGTGATGCATTAGACCACACATCTTTCATCTTTCATGTATATGCTAATACATCCCGATACATCTTTGAAAAGGACCTAACAGGGAAGTATGTCATAAATTGTTAGCAGTTGTTGTTAGAAGTCATTGCTTTGGTGACATCCATTGTGATGCTATCTTTTAAATAAATGGACAGGAGCACTGATATACATGACTGAAGTGCAAGAAAGTAATAAAAGTATGCTGAAGGTTTAATATTTGTGGGCCCTTTGACTTTTAACAGAGATGACATACGTAGTAACACTGTCTGTACATAAGTGGTTTGCTGGACAAGTTGGTGACACAGGATGAACAAGAGGTACTATATATACACATCAGAAATTCTACTTTTCACCCAAGTTGTTATTTAATTAGTGTCAAATGCCAAATTGAAGCATTTTCACTAGTGGCCACAAACTTTTATATGCACTGCAAGTATGTGTTTAAGTGTATACCTGCATATATGTATATTCTACATGCATGAATCAGCACCAATAACATTTTAGATTAGATTACTTTTCCAAACAATCTTTGAATGTTAGTTAAGAAATCAACTTATTAGGAGGCAGGTGGTATAGTGGTTACCACTCTTACCTTGAAAAGGTCCAAAAAGGTACGAGCTCCTCGTGGGTAAGGGTACTTCTGTGTGGAGTTTGCATGTCCTCCCCATGCATGCCTGGATCTCCAGTTTCCTCCAGCGGTCAAAAGGGAGGTAATTGACTATTCCAAATTGCCCCTGATAGACCTGAATGGATGTTTGTTCTAGGCTCTAAAGAGTCGACTTAAATCTTAAGTAAGAAAATATGTAAAGAACAAGAAAAAAGAAAGAAAGCATCATTTTATATAAGAAATTTCATATAAATCTGTCATGAAGGCTGCTGGGTTTTACATGCAGAAAAGGAAGCGAATGCAACAGTCCAATCATCCAAAAGAACTCATTCTTACTCATTTGCTGAACCGATTAATTCTACCAGGGTCACCGGAAGGCTGGCCTCTGTCTCAGCAAACACTGGGAGAAATTACGCCCTAAACATCTCACCAGACCATCACAGGGCAACACATACAACCATTCATACTCAAACCTAGGGTCAATTTGGGACATCCAATTAGCCTAATGTGCATGTCTTTGGACTGTGGGAGGAAACTGGAGTACCCAGAGGAAACCCATGCAAGCATGTGGGGGAAATGTAAACTTCACTCATAAATGTCTGAGCCTGGGACTGAAACCCAGATCCTACTTGCTGTGAGGCAGATGTGCTAACCACTATGCCACCATGCCACCTTCCAGAAGAACCATGGCAGATTTTCCTGTATGTTCAGTAAAACCTTTCAGCTAATTTCCTTAAAAAACTACAACATTTTACTTGAGACAATTTTGTAAAACAAACAAATGATCACACTAAGGATTTTTATTTTGTTTAATTTATTTGTTTACTGATCTTTATAGTGATGGTGGCACATTGGTGTGGGGTTAGCACAGTTGCCTCACATCAGGAAGGTTCTTGGTTCAAAACTGGCAGCCAGTTGGGGTCTTTCTGCGTGGTTTGCATGTTCTCCCTGTTCCACTGTGGGTTTCCTCAGGGTACTCTGGATTCCTCACACAGTCTAAAAACTTTCGATTAGGTCAACTGACTACACTAATTTGCCCATAGGTGTGACTGTGAATTAATGTCTGTGTTACCCCTGCAGTAGACTAACAACTTTTTCAGGGTGTTCCCGGCCTTTCACCCAAGGTCAACAGGGATTGGCTCTAGCCTGTCCCGCAACCCTGATATTTAAGCGGTAGAGATAATGGATGGGTGGATGATCTTTGCAGTAAGATATAGATAAGTGATACACTTAAAATAATTCAATGCTATAATAACACAACTGAAACAATTCCAACAGTAATAACAACTGTAACATTAACACTCATAATCTGAATATCAACTTTGCACAACTGATTACAGCTTGGAATAAAAATAATAAATAATAAAAGAATCAGAACTTACAATCTCATGTCTGACAAGGCAAAAAGAAAATGTTTCTTGAGGCCTTAGATCTGCAAAGAGGAGCTTCTTGACCTGTTGTTCTTTGAAGAGGTCTGGTTAATCATGTCTTCCTACAGTGAGCCATACTCCATACACTCCAAGCACTCTCTAGCTGATTACAAACAGACAGTTACAGCTGGTTACATTCAACCTTCACATAATGATGAAGCTGTAAGAACTCACAGCTGGCAAAAGTACTCTTCAATCATGAGGGTTAGTGATGTCACCTTGTCCTACTGCATTTTAAGAGGTAGGTATCTGGGAAATAATTGCAAATGTACATGGATTTAGTTTTGTAGTGTCAGCAGCTGGTATTAGGTCTAAAATAATCACTGGGCAAACTAAGAAAGTATACTCTGGGGATTTCACAACTTTTCAAGCTTGGCTTGAAATACCGCCATGCTTCATTGTTTTTGAATGAGAAGTTATTTATCTGGAATTAAAGGTTGATTACAAAAGATATAAGTGGTGTCTCAGTACAAATTCATTCATTCATTTTCTAAGCTGCTTAATCCTAATTAGAGTCACTGGGAGGCTGGCACCCCTCTCAGCCGACTCTGGGCAAGGGTGAGGTACACCCTGAACAGCTCGCCAGACCAAACCAAATGAACAAAACAAGTTGACTAGGCTAGAAAGTTGGCTAGAAAATATTTATTCACCATGGTAGCTTTTGAAAATCACTTTATTATTTCTTTCAGTATTTGAACATTTATGAATTAGTGAAATCCAAACTCTTTAGAGATGTTTTTTTGTAACCTTTTGCAGCCTGATGAACATCAATGTCTCTTTTCTAAATCCTCACAAATCTCCTTTGTTTGGGCAATATACTTTCACAAATATGTGTTGTGATGGTTAGACTTTGACAGATCCCTGCTCTTTGAATAAAACAGTTTGCTCTTTTGCACCTGAATGTCATTCAAATGAATAAAAACACTAATTCTGAAATTAGACTCTAACTTCACCTTCAAATTACCTGCTAATCCCAGAGGTCCACATATTTTTGCCACCCAATGATATGTAATAATGAAAGTTTTTCTTAATATATAAATAACCAATATAATATTTTTGTCTCACTTGATTAATTGGGTTATTTTTATATAGTTTTAGGACTAATTATATTTTGGGTTTTATTTATTTATTATGAAGAAATATATTTAAAAGGGGGCAGTGGTGGCCTGGTGGTAGGGTGTTGGATTACTGATCCAAAGGTCAGCTGAAGGTTTTAGGAGTAATAAAGTATTTATTATGATATGGTCTAATTGTTTTGATGGACCTTGAATCCTGGCCAACAACAAAGCCAATGGTCTGCTCGGCAAGAAGCTAACAGTCGACTTCCACTGGGATTTCACTCCTATATGGGATACTGAAGCTGGAATGCAAAATCCATTTCTAAACTATTATGAATGGACAAGCAGTAAGTACACAGAAACAGGATAAACTTCAGTGATTTCTCTTGTCTTTTCATTTCTCTGTCACTCCCTTTCTTAAAAAGTAATCTTCAATCTCTCACTCAAGTAGTTGGTGCTATATTTGGCCATTGTGCATTGTCGCAATCTCCCCCTCTGCTTTCACCCTCCCACTGTCTATTCATCCTTGTGTAACACTGAAGGCTTCACAAATGAATAGAGATACTTTTCATGCATTAATTTTTCACTTGCAGAGGGTAGCAGTTGTAAAATTAAATATTCAGGGTATTGTGTGTATTTAATATTCTAAATGGTCTCAACTAATACAACATTCATTTTTATCTTCGAGGTATAAGCTTTGCAGACACAATTAAAAGAAATTTCCATCTTCATTTACAATGCAGTGCTTTCCAGCTGGGCAGTGGTAGCCTGGTGGTAGGGTGCTGGCTTACTGATCCAAAGGTCACTATAGTTACTAACTAAACTGAATGAATGAATGAATGTTTTCCAGCCGTTGTGGCCATTTGAATCTTTTGGTAAGACCTGAACACATGCAGTGATGTAGATCATAGATTCCAATGTTGGAAGGTTTCGCTGCTCTGTGTTTATTTGACACTTATTTTAAATCAATATTTCCATAGGGTGAAATATTTAATCAAGTTAAAATTTGTAGTGAATTGGATACAGACAACAAGCATTAAAACTTCTTTTGCTAGCTGTGGTTAGACAGAAGCTAGCTAGCTGTCAAGCTAGCAATTTATTTATTTTTATATATTTATATTTATTTTCATATATTTGTAATTATTTATTTATTTTTATATATTTGTTAGATCTTCTAGACGTATCTAGGCTTCTCATCGATCAGTCCTGAAGTGTCACCCAGAATTCTGGGGCGAGACGTGAGAAAAACACTGACACCCACAGAAAGTTACAGTCTTTATTCAGGCATCACCAAAGCATGCAACAAAGCACAAGGTATCAGGCATACAAAGGAAAGTCTAGGGTCTAAAACTGAAGGCTACAGAATAGATATAGATATAAGATATAGAAATCGCTTGGGCAGCGCAATCAGGAGTTCTGAGACTAAGAAACAGAACAGAAAGTCTCCACGTATCTTCTTAGCAGAAGGTACAAAGCCAAGGTTATAAAAACAAGCCTAGAACTAGT
>JAOUQZ010000035.1:21235446-21246318 GCA_028564935.1 Neosilurus hyrtlii
CAATGCATTCTCAATACATTTTCACCCAAAAATTATAGAAAAGTAAATTTTTACTTCTTTTTATTAGGAGCCCTTTTAGACAAAAGTGGTGGTCTTCACTGCACACACTAATATATATATATATATATATATATATATATATATATATATATATATATATATATATATATATCTCAGTGAATTTTATATAATTTTTTTAATATTTATATTTTATACCACATGTTTTGGTAGCAGCCTCTATTATCGGTGTGCTTGCCCCCAGCTAGAGCTGTTCCTGGAAGCGTTTCCATTGTTAACGATAAATTACAAACAGATTGAAAAGAATGACCAGACAGCCGAGCAGATAGGATGTCACAGTGCATTGTGTTTGTGTTGGCCAACAGAGGGGGCTGGTTGCTTGACATGCCACTCTTCTTCTACTACTAACCACTTGTTTGCTTAGTTCAAGAGAAAACTGCTATGGAAAACTCACCCAGAAACTCGAAAGTGTCAAGTGAATCCAGAAGATCACAATATCCACAACAACTAGGAGATAATTAAAGGTAATAACCCAGCCAACCCTGCTCTTAGTGCCAAACATACAGATTCGAAACAGAATGTTTATAACAATTGGTCGAGGCCCCGGGTTAATACTGACCGCAACTGGTACTGATGGCAAGCAGGGCGCCAGGAGAAATTGAACTACTGTTGGCTCAAGGAGAAGGAGAAGAGGAGGAAGACGTATCCTAAGACAAAGAGAGGAAAAAGGCTAAGCATGTTCAAGTCAGAGTAGGGACTTTGAATGTTGGCACAATGGCTGGTAAAGGGAGAACGCTGGCTGATATGATATTTTTGGTATAAGAGACCAAGTGGAAAGAAAGTAAGTGGAGGAAGATTGGAGGTGGATCCAAGTTCTACCATGGTGTAGACAGGCATAGGAGTTATCCTGAAGGAAGAGCTCATCAAAATTGTATTGGAGGTAAAGAGGAAGTCAGTGAGGAGTGTCAAGCAAGAAATTGAAGGAGTGATGTTGAATATCATCAGTGCATATGACCCACAAGTATGGTGTAAGAAGGTAGTAAGGTCAGACATTATTGGCCTCCATGTTTGTGGACATGGCACAAATAGAGGAGGTGTGGTGATGTATAGAGAAGTCAGCAGTGGCAGAGTAGAATGTGAGGGTGGTACAGGTTATGTATGATGACAGAGTGACAACAGCAAGGCGTGTGGTAGGAATAACAGACTGGTTCAACGTGAAGGTGAGATTGCATCAAGATTCAACTTTGAGCTCTTTCTTGATTGCAGTGGTTATGGACAAGCTGACTGAAGTGGTCAGACAAGAGTCTCCATGAACTATGATGTTTGCCAATGTAATTGTGTGTCCCACACTTGGGGTCACCTATCCTAGGTAACAGAGAGTGTGGTAGAAAAGTGAAGAGAGTGCAGGCAGGGTAGAATGGGTGGAAACGAGGGCTGGAAAAAGTGGCTGGAGGGATTTGTGATAGAAGCATCTGTAAGAGTGAAGGGAACGATTTAAGACAGTAGTGAAGCCAGCTGTGTTGTACGGTTTGGAGACAGTAGCACTGACTAAAAGACTGGAGGTGGAGCTGGAAGAAGCAGAGATAAAAAAAAAAATGTGATTTTCTCTGAGAGTGACAAGAAAGGACAGCATTAAAAATACATATGTTAGAAGGAGAGCAGAGGTGGAAATATTTTGGAATAAAGTGAGAGAGTCCAGATTGATGGTTTGGGCATGTGTGGAGGAGGGATGAATGGTGCACTGGTAGAAGAATGTTGAGTATGGAACTGCCTGATAGGAGGAGAAGAGTGGAGATTGATGGATGTGATGAGGGAGGATACACAGGTAATATGGATGCAGAGGACAGAGCAAGATAGAGAAGGATGATCCACTTTGGTAGCCGAAAGAAGACGAAGGAGGTAATTAAAGGTAAAGATCAGAGGTGGGGTTACGGAACTTAGGAATTGTACTACCAGGAGAGATGGTAGCTGATTTATAGGCATACTATACATTCTACTTGAATGTAGACTACCAAGTGGGCTACAAATATAAGGCATTATGTTAATTGAACATAATAAACATGCCACATATTTGGCAGGTGTCAAGGAATAATAAGAGACGTGTCTTTAACTTCCATCCAGCCATTATATATACTGCTTATCTGCCAGGATCAGGTGAGAAGTTGGAGCCAACTCCAGCTGATTTCGGCAAGAAGTGGGGTACACCCTGAATATGCTGCCAGCATGGGGAGAACATACAAACTCGACACAGGAAGGTCGTTGTCGGCCACAGGACTCAGCCCCCCCCCCCCCCCTCCCCTTTAATCTCTGTAGAAAAATTAGAGATGATGGCGAAGAGGAAGCCAGGTTAGGAAAAGGAGTGACGGAGATAGAAAAGGTAAATAAATGACTATAGACCCTGTAAAATTGTAAAAACAATTTCCATGAGTTACACCATATAGTATGAATGGTATATTATATATCTTATAGAATATATGAACTTGTTTTCTACATTATGGTTTGATGGTGGACATAGATATACAGGTTTATTACAGTTACTCCTGCAGCAACACTGCCATCTGCTGTTCCTCTTTCTTTACTTGCATGCCCATTTCTTGAATTCCCAAAATAATATAAATCAGGTTTGTAAACTTTGACTTTTTTTAAACTATAGGCAGGGAAACTTAGTGACACAGCAGATAGCACTGTTGTCTCATAGCTTCAGGATTTAATCCTCAGTTTGATCCAGGTTTTTGTTTCATTTCCCAAAAACATGTTGGTAATGATCTGCAAGAGTAACAAATAGATTAATTCAACTGCTGGCGTCATGGTGGCACAGTGGTTAGCACGTCTGCTTCACAGCAAGAAGGCCTGGTTCGATTCCATGGCTCGGGAGATTCTGTGTGGAGTTTGCATGTTCTCGCTGTGCTTGCATGGGTTTCCTCCCACAGTCCAAAAACATTTACAGTAGGCTGTGATTGAGTGTGAGTGTGAATGGTTGTGTGAGTGTTGGCCCTGCGATGGCCTGGCGAGCTGTTCAGGGTGTACCCTGCCCTCGCCCAGAGTTGGCTGAGATGGGTGCCAGCCTCCCTAATTAGGATTAAGCATCTTAGAAAATTAATGAGTGAATAATTTAACTCCCATCCTGCGCAAATCGCTCTAAAAACTATTGTATGTTCATATTAACGTTGGACCAACTTTAGCTTCGATAGTTTGCGGGCAGCTGTGGCTGGTTAGAGAAAAGAGAAAACCAAAAGGTTGCTGGTTCGATTCCCAAAACCAGCAGGAAAAATGGGTGGCGGTGGGGGGTGAGCTGCACCTTCCTTTCCTATATCTTCATGGCTGATGTGCCCTTTAGCAAGCTCTAACCCTCATCTGCTCTCTAGGGCCCCAATGTGTGGCAGCCCACTGCTCCGAGTGTGTGTGCTCACTTTGGTTAAATGCAGAGGCAATAATTTCCCTTAGTGGATTAATACAGTAAAGCAAAATCAAAAATCATATAAAAATAACAGCATGCACTCGCCATGACATTGTTTCACTGAATTTATTAAATGCCTCAACTTCAATCAGTTTTATTTTTTCCTCCCAGGATCTTGTGTAGAGGGTGGGAGAGTCAAACCAATTTATAAAGTCTTCTCCAACACATCCCACTTTCAGTAGGGTTAAGGTCAGGACTCAGTGGTGCCAGTTCATGTGTGAAAATGAGTCCTCATGCTCCCTAAATCAGTCTCACTATTTGAGCCCTAATTATATATCCGTGCCATCAGGGAAGAAAACCCCATTGATATGATAACCTGGTCAGTCAGTACATTCAGGATGTCGACTGACTTATTATTGCCACATAATGTTGCTGAATTTTGACCTGACACATTAAAGCAACTTCAGATCATGACTTCAGATCATACCTCCAGAGACTTAAGTGGCCGCTATGCATGATGTGTGCTTCCCTTTTCCACCTGATTTGCCCATCAATTTGAAATAGGTAAATCTGAGCTCATCAATTCGTTTGACCTTTCTCCATTGCGCCCAAGCAAACTGGAGCTTTTTATTCTGATTATTCATAAAATTTTAATGAATCCTTCCGAGACACAGTGACATCTTTGCCATGACCACAGGATATATCTTCCATCGGGGATGTGTAAGAAATTAGAAGGTACTCACTGCTTCAGTAAAAGTTAAATTACATGATGCTGGCTGAAGCATTAAGCACTGCAGTAATTATTCAATCAAAGGCTCTTGCCAATTTGCTAATTTAAATCTAAGTGTTGACCCGACCCCCCCCCGTAAATTTTACTCCACAGTTTAGGTGTTACATCCTCTTGATCACCCATATTCAGGCTGTTGTATGGGACAGGCGGTAATTTAAACCCTTTTGGCTCACATGAGCAATCTGATTTGTGTGGGTGAAGTAAATTAGCCACATAGCATGACAGTTTCACTAAAACTTATTTTGAAAATCAACATTTCACAGCTTTTTTTTTAACACAAATATTTCCCAGCCAAGCTGTAGAGCTCAGTAACGCCCATGCAGCTTGTCGAGGCATCAAGACCAATGACTAGCATATATGGACAGTACTTCTGGTCTCAAAAATACTGCTCCTGCTGGTGGAAGCAGAGCAATGTTTTGCTTTGCATGCAATGTATTTTATGTATCTTATGCATGTAAATGCCAAAACAACCTATTTTCCATAACATACAAATCAAGTCTCACCAAGATGAGATGCAAATCATTCTGATAGAACGATGATACAAAAAAGCAAGCAATAATCTTGTTCATATAATACTATTTGCACCGAAAAGCCAGTGTTAACTCTACTGTACTCTCACTGGGTAATGTGTAAGAAAAAAAAAAGTGTGCATAATGATGAAAATCGTTTATTTGCAAGTTTCAGTATGATGGAGAATAAATCATTCCACAACATTCTTTGCTGTGGTCCATTTTTATTAGCATTCAAATTTAGAGGGTGGAATTTCCTAACTTACAATTACTTGGTGTTTGATCTTTGTCCTCTATGTGTTCACCTTCAGTAAGATGTGCAGATATAAAATGTGCTCCTTTATTAACAACAACCACTATGTAGATAAACAAACATGTGCAACTGTATGAGTGAATCACGTTTAAAAGTTAATGGGTGGAATGTGCAAAATTATTTCAACAGCACACACTATATCTAGCACTCTATTTACACAAACTGGTATATAAAAAAAACCAAAAAAAAAACCCTGTGGTACAGCCTGGTTACATTCTTTAAAAAAAGAGGAGAAGAAAAAATAACTTTAAATAACCCAATATGAATGGTAGGTACTGGTCAGTGTGCTACACTGTCACAATTAGGCACAACATATTTTAAACATGAAAAGGGCTCCATTCATCCATCATCTATACTGATTATCAGTCAGGGACACGGGGAAGCCGGAGTAGATCCCAGCTTCAGGTGGACTTCTGGCGAGAGCTGGGATACACCCTGAACAGGTGGCCAATCCATCACAGTGTTAGAGACCTTTCTCATCTCTCTTAATTGGCTACTAAAATGTGATTAAAGCCCAACAGGATTACATCCCACTTCGTATTGGTATACGAGTTGCTAATGACAGCTGTTTGTCTTTTTGTTTTTTTAAATCATGATCAAAGTGGCTTTGTGGCTTGTAAACTTACTTTAAAATAAAACATTTCATTTAAATAATCTGAAGGCTAAAGCAATGAACTACTAAGTCCCAATCTATTTGGTATAATCTGAAATCCAACAAATCCAGCAGCTCAAAGGTGTTGCCTGTATAAAGAACGTTTGTATGAATCCCATTTTCACAGATAGGTGTTCATGCAACATTTTTAGAAGCTGCAACGTTACACATGTGGTCTGTATTTTTATCTATGCAAATTTTGTAGATCAGCATGAGCGTGAATGAAACGAGATCTTCTCCTGAATGCATTTCTATGTACTTCAGCCTACAGGTTCCACTTTACTGAGATGTGTAAAAGACAGATTGATGTCTGAGACATCAGACATCAGTATTCTTGAGCAAGCTACCAAAAATAGAGCATTTAACATTCCTATACCCCTCCTTGATTTTAATGAGGTAGGCCTGGTATACCACTGGTCACAATCTCATTCTGTAAAGATGCCATAAGTAAAAGTGGATTGTTATGAATAATTTATAAACAGCTATGATAACCATCGAAGCAACTGTCAAAACTTTTCTGCAACAGCATAGAATAAAAAAAAATTGCACTTGATCTTGATTAGGCTTAATTAAAAGTGAACATAGAGTAGAGCTAATCAGATGATGAACTCCATACATTTTCTGTTTCTGCCTTGATTATCTGTCTTGCTGGTCGACATTAGGCGCCCCCTCAGATGGAGTGTCCAGTACAGGATTAACAAAACCCTCGAATTCCTCATCATACTGCTCACTGCTGTCTTCAGCATGTGCACTGACAAAGTCGTTCTCCCACTCAAGAGCATTGGAGTCCTCTGAAGCAGAGGCCGGCCCACTGCCCAACTGTTTACTGGCAGGATGGAGTGCAGCTCGCAGGATGTCTTCCTCCGTCTTCGAGCGCTCCCACGCAGCACCCGTCCGATTCATACCTACAAGTGATTGGACATGCAACATTAAAATAGCTTGTTTTAAAATGTTAGAGTAGTCATCCTGAAACATGTACTTATCAGTATGTAATACTACAGTATGTACCCTCACTAGTCCCTTCATAAGGAACACAGATACTCCTGCTCCATCTATCTATCCATTATATGTACTGTCCTATTCAGTCACAGGAATCCAGCATTCAATAACATTAAAGATTTGAGATAAAAATAAAATAAACATTTGGTAATGTCCAGTAGACATCAGAATAACCTAGCAAGTCATTTCTATTCTATGGTGTGGCCAGTAATGGAATATGAAGAGGACAGGCAGAGCTCATCCACTCATATACTCATCAAGTAGTCAATTTTTCAAATAAAGTAAACATACCAAATTGATGAATCATTATGGGGTTTTTTCCTATCAGATTCCATTCATGGAATAAATTGTAAGAGCTTGTTCAGCAAATGGCTGATCCCACCATGGTATGTCATTAAGTGCCTTAAAAATCTCTCCTCCTTATGCCAGCATGTACAACTAATCCCCAACAAGCCTGGACTTGGATATGGAGGCATTTTAGTAGCATACTTCATTGCTATTTTCGACGCCAGAAATGAAATGCATGCACTGACATGGTTAGAGCAGCATGAGGTACAATGTTAGAATTCTACTGCTTCATTTACCAGTGCACTTTAGCCCAAAGCTGAGCTATTAAGACCCACGCTTAGTGCAGGTGAAGGCTTCAGACTTAACATTCCAGCCCGGGAAAGGAGGATTAAGGGCCACATCAAATTTTTCCGACGATAAAAATCAGAATTTGATTTAAGTGCTGTTTGTTTCCTTTATTCTCCCGCCAGTCAGAACAGATGCATTCAAACAGTTTGTGCAAGAGCAAAAATTTACTCTCTCACTTATTTGCCTGACTGAATACTGCTTAATCCTACTATTAAAGCCGCGTGGAGTCTTTAATCTCAGCCGACACTAAGCAACATCAGACCATCGCATGACAAACACACACACAACAAATCACACTCACACCTAGGGGCAATTTGGAACAGATACTTAGCTTAAAGTGCATGTTTTTGGACTTGTAGGAGGAAACCAGACTACCCAGAGGACACCCACACAAGCACGGGGAGAACATGCAAGCTCCACACAAAAACGCATTTGTGCATCAAGGGAACAAGCAAAGTTCACAGACTTTTCCACCACACAACAACAGAAGCTGTAGCCCCTGTAGCCTTAGATTTCTGCTTTTGGCTGAGCAGTACCAAACTGTGTACTGTGTTCTTCAGCAGGTTTAATGTGTTGTGTGTTTGAGATACTTTTCTGCTTAGTAGGGCCTTCTGTCATCTGAAATTAGCCTGGCTTCTCACATAATCAAAGCATTTTCATCAACAGACCTCCTGATCTCTGGGTGGTTTTTGATGGGTTTGTTTTGTACCAGGAAATCAACAGTTTCTCAAATACTCCAACAGCCCATCTGGTACCAACAGCACATTTTTACCCCATCCTGATATTTGTTCTGAACATTAAAACTCTTGACCTTGTCACTAGTGATCTGGTACTGATCAGAAGTGACCATGATTATATGCACTGCAATGCTATAAGTTTCTTTTCTACTCAAAATTAAATACTGTGGCACTCATTAAAAAGTTTAAGTCATTGAAAAAAATAAGTAGAATCATTGGAAAATTTGTAAAAAAGCTGAATACTATTATATGGATTCTGTTATCAAAGTGTTTAGCTCTGCACGGGCAGGTAAAGGCTCATTATGTGCCTTTAGACATAAATGCAGCGAAAACCTGTTTTAAACGATTCAACTGATGCATACACTTCCATACATCATTTAGGTTAACATTGATGTTAAGCAATACATCCACTAGAGGGCAGAGTTTCGGACCATAAATAAAAATGGCTACATGGAAGAGGTTGCAATAAAGTACTCCCTAACCCTGGGTTTACACTGGGGCATGATGTGGGCGATTTCCGCAATTCAAAATAGCATGGATTATTGAACGATTTACGAGCACGCATGGAGCATGACTGGGGTACAAAAAGGAGGCAGGGTGCATCCAAGAGATGAAACTTGAAGGGATCGTGTTTCCAAATTCAAGATCCCCTACGATGGTGTATCAAGGTCTGTTGTGCTCTACCACGATTCCCACATTCATTCACGATTGGCGTCAAATCGTAATATATGATCAGAACAAATCCACCAAGTTCCCTCAAAATCATCACGATTTCATCCCAGGACCCCCCCACACTCATCACGATTCTCTCAAATTGTGGACATTGTGCCCCAGTGTAAACCCAGGGTAAGCAAGAGACAAAAGCAGTATCAGTGGTCTGGAAGACCATTAAAAACATTGGCAAGTAGAAAGCATCTTTCAGTCTTCTAAAATCTAAAATCTTTTCAGTGATATTACCAAAGAATTATTATTATTAATATTATTACTATTATTGTTATTATGAGCACAAACATTAACTCATAATAACTGTCCAAATCACAATAAACGCACATCCAATTTCCTTCCCGCTGTTCTGTATGTTTGTCCCTGTGCCTGAGCGAAATGATATCATATAGAACTGAAACTATTGGCTATTGTTGCTGCTGGTACTTCTGTTTTAACTATGCTTAGTTATGAGCAGATTTTAAACAACTAGATTTTAAACAGTCCTCTCGTACCGATATAATTGTTTCAAGTCACCACATAAATAATTATCAACAGGAAACAATAAGGAGAATTATGCAATGATCCTGCCCTTGTGTGTGTGCCTGGAATAGATAAGTTCTTCCTCACCCTCCTCATCCTCCCACTCAAGGTCAAGCGAGGTGGCATCATCATTAGTGGAACGAGTTCGGCAGGTGAAGTCCCAGCTGCTCTCTGTGTTGGGAGTCACTAGATTTGTCTCTGAAGAGAGTCCTGGATATACAAACAAAGTATGTGGATATTACTGATTCTCATCATATGAAAAATGAAATAAAAATGATTAATAAGGCTACTCCCCTCAGGGGGGTGGAATTGTTAATGGTGCGGCTTTCTGAAATATGAAGAGCTGAGCCGCTAAGGCTGTCATTATATTAAGATCAATCGGGTAAAAATGATCTCCTAAAGATCCAAATATGAACAGTAAGTTTCAGGTTTCATTAAAAATAAGACTTTTTTGAATTAAGATCATGTTGATGTAATCTAACATGTTTAAATACAGTCTTTTTTGTCAAGTGCAGATGAATGTGATTTTTTTTTTTTTTATAGTATAAAGTCAACAGCAGTCACTTCTATTCTAGAACACTCACTCACTCACATCACACACACTGAACCGCTTAATCCTATTAGGGTTGTGGGGAGGCTCGAGCCTATCATAGCTGACACAGGGTGAAGGCACAGTACATCCTTAACAACTCCTCAGACCATTGCATGGAAAACACACAACCATTCATATCCACCCTCACACCTAGGGGCAATTTTGGAACAGCCAATTAGCCTAATGTGCATGTCTTTGGACTGTGGGAGGAGACTGGAGTACCCTGAGGAAACTCATACAAGCACAGAAACTCCCAGGGATGGGACTTCAACCCAGAATGGCAGACATGCTAACTGTATATACTAGTGAACATTAAAGGCAAGTCGGATATCTCTAAAATGAAAGTAGGAATGTGTATAAAGTGAAGCCAGTATGTCTCTAAGGCCCTCTAGTGACTGGTTACAGTACAGTTTTTACCCTGCCAACTCCTGTGTTAGAGAATGGCACCAAGGACAACCTTTAATTATAATCTACAGCGAATATTACATGAAATAGATACTTGAATAGTACTTGGTTTCTGATTTATCTTCGTTTTGTTAAGTGTATAATCATCACTGCATCACTGGATTTTTTTAATTTCTTTACTCGCTAAACCATTCCATATGGTTTGAAGTTCATTAAAATAAATAAAAATAAAAATTGACAGCACCTTCTGAAAATTGACATTTTCAGTTTGTTTATGAGCCATACTTTTACCTCAATATACCTGTTGGAATGATTTATTTTTTGGTTCTCATTGCCTACAATAGCATTGTTCTTTTAGACAAAAGTTGTGGTGTATAATCTCCTCTGCGCACACACACACACACATACATACATATACACACACACACACACATTATATATATATATATATATATACACACACACACACACACACACACACACACACACACACACACATACATATATCATCATATATATTGTATGTGGGAAGAAATAACAGTGCTATATATATATATATATATATATATATATAGACAT
>JAOUQZ010000035.1:21250885-21268043 GCA_028564935.1 Neosilurus hyrtlii
ATCAGCAGCAGGATGAAAGACAGGAGTATGGCAAGAGGATAAGGACTGGGCGTGCTCAGTGTGGACGCCTCACCTCCTTTAGCTTTCGCTCCTTTGCGAGCCTGGCAGCCTGACGCTGAGCTGCGACTATAGCTTCCTCTTCTAGCCTTAACTTCTCCTCTTGTATCAATAACTAGGCAGAAATAACAACAAAAAGGGGGACAGTGACGGAACTGAACAAAGGAAGATAATAAATAGCATGAAAGAAAAGCAATAAAAAGCAACACAGACTGTAAATCATGGAAATAAAGAAAAACTTAAATGTTGGTGTATTAAATGCAAGACCCCTTTAAGCAAAACTGCTTTCTGCTAATTTGGAAGAATTTTCATGAAAGCTATTTTATTGAAACTGCTCCTGAGATGATATGTCTGACTGTCTCCAAGATCTTTTTCTTATTTGATGAACAGCCAGAAGGACAAGGTGAGACATGGGGTAACGGACCATACCTCTGCGTTCAGCTTGTCATCAATCAGTGCCTGCTTATCAGCAATAGCAGCATAGCGCAGGTCCTTTAGATGGCCAAACTCCTCCTCACTGATGGGCCTGAGCCAAATACAATACAAGGGTCAGAGTACATAGCCTTCCTCAAAGTTGAATGACATCAGTGTTTACTCATAAGCTGTAGCGGGTTAAAATCCTGACAGAACAGTCTGCTTGTAACACTAGTTGATCTGATCTGGAGACTACTGCAGCACTCACTCTTTTGCCTTTTAATACTCAAAGCACATTTGAAGCCATCCATATATACAACTTAAACCAGAATCTTTAAGCACACCACTGAGAGTTCACACATGATGTCAGTGCTTTAGCTGCTAGTCAGGCAGCGCTCACTGTGAACAGTTAAATAATCCCAGATGCATTGTGATTGATCTTTACAGCTTCGTGGCTAGACAACCGGCACTCCCTGAAACTTGACTGCTCAATAAAAAAAATCTGGAAAATTGGCTCCCGGAGGTTGCACTGACAAGGTGCACTGCTATCATCCTGGAGCCAGTAAGTTCAAATCTAAGCAGCCATCTTCAGACAAGACCCCATGGGAGCTGATTGGCCAAGCTCACGAGGGAAAGTAGGATGGAATATCCCTGTCACTTAATGACATTACCAGCCAATCATGGGTGTCTGTGAGCTCATGCATACAAGAGATAGCACTTTACCTTTGAGTGTGTTCCGCTGCCCTGAATATGCATGCGCAGCAGGGCAAAAAGAGATTTGTCCGACTAGTTTGTCTTGGAGAAGGTATTTGCGTGCTCTTGCCCCTCCCTCACACTTGACCAATATAATCTTTGATGATTATGCACTTTTCCACCAATTTGGTGACAATGCCTAAAAGAACTGTTTCAAGGATTTCAACTGAAAAGAGTCTGGTGCTAGTGCAAGCTTCCTAGTGTCCTAGTGATACTGGAGCCCACTCCAGGTAAACCAGATTAAAGACAGAGATACACCCTCGAGTCAATCGTGTAGCACTATGCACACAGACATACAATCATGTACATACTCATTCACATCTAGAGGTAATTTTACATAACCAAACTCAAACATGTAGCCAAAAAAGCTCTGGTTGCCTAGGTGGCTGTTTCGTAGGTTTGCCGCTTCCAAATTTTTTCCAATGAAAACCGTGAACAGTAAAAAACTGGTTCCCTACAGGAAGTGTAGATCTGTGAGCAGTATCTAGATGTTCACTAACAAATAGCTTATAATATTGTCAGCTTATGTTATATTAGGTTATATTTTCATAACAAAATGTGCACCATGAACCGGAAAAGGTTAAACATACATCAACATATACACGGGAAATGCCAACCATTTCAAAAACACGAACCCAAGCATCACATTTATGGTTACTACCCTTCTAATGTTTCAGTGTAGACATAAAGCACACAGCAGTAATGAGCTGCACTTCCATATTTATGTAGGTGGAATAATTAAACTCATGTTCAAACTCATGGCCCCTCTGGAAAATGATGTGGGGGACCTTGTGTTTGGCGGCATCTGTCAATCAACGATATTTTTATGCTCTGATTGGCAAAATTCACGTGAGTCACGTAACCATATAAATATAAATCATGTGAAGCACGAACTACGACTTTCATTAACTTGACACTTATCACTCAAAGTTTTACAGATGCTGTGTCATGCCTCTGGTAGTACCAGACTAGTACCAACACTAGTACCTGGACACTGTAGACTCTCCCCTACACATAAACATCCACCTCAGCTGATTGTTGCACACAGACACTTTACCAATTTACAAAAATCGCCACTGCAATAAATTATATTTCATTATATTGCCTGTACATTTGCATTTATATATATTTTGTATCCTATATTTTATCTCATATGTATATTTTATTATATTCTATATTTCCTTGTTTCAATCTTTTTGCATTTTACATTTATCTGACCTTTGTTCTTTTCTTCTTGTTACTTTGATAGTTTATTCTTTAAATTTTGGACAGTCGTACTAAGCATTTCACTACATATTGTACTGTGTATAATTTGTATGTGACAAATAAAATTTGAATTTGGATTTGGATGAAGATTCCAGGAGTTAAGTGTTGTTCTATCAGGACTCATTTTTATCTACACAAAACCTACACTGCAAGAACACAAGCATACTCGAACCTCATGGATCATGCAAATTGTGCTGCATAAACTCAGCAAAACAACATACCTGGCACAACTTTGTGAATTCTCACCCTGAAAGAAGATCCAAACAAACAAACAAACAAACAAACAAACAAAAAAAACAAGGTTACAGAAACCAGTTCCCAGAATTCTTAAGAGTGACTTTATTTGGGAAATGATTCAGCACTCACCTCATCGCTCTCTACAAGATTCTCAAACTGCAACAAAAAAACAAAAGAAAAAAAGAAGGCAAAAAAAAAGAAAAAAAGAACAATGAAAAGGAGAAATAAATAAAGGGGAAACACCCTCAGTGTGTGTGTGTGTGTGTGTGTGTGTGGAAATACCTCTATAGTATAGTGTTCTCCTGTTGTGCTACTTCTAAAATATTTAGACCTGTAGAAGAGAAAGAAAATAAATAAACAAGAATATTAACACTTTCAGAAATTAGTGAAATCAAATCTCAATATTTTTGAAGACTGGTTACAGTGACTACACTTTCTAATCAACTTTATTTCTTGTGAATGCCAGGGAATGTAATGTAATAGTAGCTAACGGCTAATATTAATGATGCAGCTAGCTGCCTGGCTAACTAGCAGGAGGAGGGCTGGGTTATGGGGCGTGGCCCTGTTACTGTACAACACGTATGTTAGCTAGGTAAACTGACAAGGCAAAAAAAAAAGGTGCTCCCTCGTCCTACCTTTTAAATTTTAGGCAAATCTAACAGATGTCACAGGTTAGTTTGATTATCAGTGCATCTGATCACGTGTTACTGTCATCCATGTCATACTGTTAAACTGATTAAACCATATACTGCATATTTCTATAAAAATTACATCTAGTACACTCACCCTCCTCCTCTCTGGATCCTGTTGGCCTCTCTCCTGAATATCCCAATGCACTGAGTCCAGCAGTTCCCCATGGCATTGTGTCAAAGTACAGTGAAGCAGGCAAGGAGCAGATCAGATATCAGCCTGCTTTTCTATCCCACACAGATCTCCCAATCAGCTGCCTGAAAACATCTCCAGCGCTAAGAGAAGAACACATTTTTAACACATTTCACATTACAAGTGAAATAAACCCACTGTTAGGTCACCAGAACTTGTTTCATACAGCAGCTGCATCCACAGGCGGGTAACTGTAGCAGCTGCTAACCTATTGTTTCCACTTCCTGCCAATTACACGTGATTATTGCTTAAAGTACGGAAAGCCGTTTGGCTCAAATTATGCGCTATCGTGAAATGTCGCTAGGGGGAGACAAATGTCAATACAAGTCCCTGAAATGAGTATTTAAAGACTAGTTCATTTGTACACCCTGAAAAGCTTGACAGAACGTCTCAGGGGCAACACACACACACACACACACACACACACACACAAAAGAGACATTTTGAAACAGCCAATTTTGAATATTATGCATGTCTTTGAACTGTGGGAGGAAACCAGAGTACCCCGAGGAAACCCACGTAAGCATGAGAAGAACATGCAAACACCACACACTTGACAGGCTCAGAACTCGAACCCAGGGCCTTCTTGCTGCGAGATGGACATGCTAACCACTATGCCACTGTCCCACCCTATTTAAAGGCAGATCCACATTTAATACAATCAGACGATGAGAGTTTGAAATTTAGCCTTTGCTTATGCTGCTGTTATTGTTTTACACATTCAAGGTTTAACTGCTAGATGTGAAGCAGGTACTTATTAGTAAGTATTAGGGTCACAGGAAGGCTGAAGCTCATTCCAGCTTACTCTGAGCAAAATAGGGGTACACCCTGAAAAGCCCGCTAGACCATCGCAGGGCCAACACATACACAAAAACATTCACATTGACTCTAAGGGACCAGTTAGCCTAATGTGCATCCCTTAGGATTGTGAGAGAAAACCGGAACACCCAGAGGAAACCCACACGAGCACAGGCAGGACATTCGAACCCCACACAGAATGCCCTTCCCGGGCATGGCGCTCAAACCCAGGATGTTATGGCCGTGAGGCAGGAGTAGTGGTAAGCCCCCGCTAAAATCTGATTTATTAATATAGAATTAGTTGAGGCTCTATGCCTTATATATTTTTAACTATAATCAATAAATTTATATTTAGACTGATTCCTCTACTCTTCTTAAGCATGCTTTCTCAAGGCCAGTTTACACTCCTGAGTTGAAAACATGGTTTCAGAATCTATTATCTACAACAGCGAACATTCAGTGCTTGCTGTAGGACCAAATAAACAAAATCTAACTATTTGTATCATATAGAATTTTTATTTTATTATTATTATTATTATTATTATTATTATTATTATTATTATTATTACTAGGAGTAGTAGTATTTATATATTTGTTTGTTTGTTTGCTTGTTTGCTTTGGATTGTCTTATACTGTGTTTAATTCTATTTGAATACAGCAGTGTGGAATGGCACACACATGTTGTAATCTGGAGATGATACTGTATTACATTAGTAGCTGCTTCCTGCATATCTTAAGTATATTTAATGTTTAGCAGTGCATCTAGATGGTCAAAGTCCTTGTTAAAATCTTGTTTTTTATTCATTTTCATGCATAAGGAAACATAGCTGCTGAAACAGATGATTTATATTGGCGTAATATTGTCTAGGGTTTTGTGTTGTTTACTAATTAATGACTGCATTGGATATCACACTGGTCAGAGACAGGTATGCAGATATCCCAAGGAAGCACAGATTCTCACCAAAAAAATAAATAATAATAATAATTTTTAAAAAATGTTAAAATTGAAAGATAAGTAAAAAACATTGAGAAAACAATAGACAACCTAAATGTTCTTGGCACAATAACACTGTCCCTTAGAACAGGAGGAATCACTGTTGGGAAGCCATCCATACGAAGTGTTACTCTCCTCTCCTCTACTGGTGAAAAGCTGCATTGTGAAAAACTCCCAGCAGACAGCCTGACCTTTGTTCTCCCAGTCTCATACCAGTTCTGCCTCCGAGTGGTACTTCTAGTGAGAAATACAGTATAGACTGCTTTTTCATATGTTTAAATTTTAATGGGGTATACGGTTTAATGTACATACAGTGAGGTATGCACAACATTGCTAGTGATATATAGGAATATGCATTATTATGTAATCTTGTCCAAATAATATGGTAAAGACTGGGTCTAGAAACATTTGTGATCTTTACTGGAATTACAACAGCCGACTGGACCTTAGTGGCGACTTCTCTAAATTATCACATAACCATTACTGACTTTATGGCTTTATATGCTGCGGTTTATGCTCAGTTGTGTTCCTGCCTGGCTCAGCATTCATATGCAATCATTCTATGCTACAAGAAAACAACAGGATGCTAAAATAGAAGAGGGCACTACTTATTGCACATTGTGTCATCACAAACCCACCAATTCGTTTATTGGTAAGTTTAGAAACACGTTATCACAATCTGAGCCCCTGCTAGAGTTTTCACTGCAAACTGGTATAGTTTGACTGTCAAGTAACACCAGGTGATATGGCCATTACTTTAAGTCTTTAGTGTGAACAGATTAAAAGATAACAACAAGCTAGGGTTTTTAAGTGCCCAATGTCCACTTTATTGCTTATGATTTTATCTCAACTGCAGAATACTTGATGACATTCAGGAACATCTTACAGCTGATGTATTGCATGAGTTATTTGTCCTCCCCTTCACAGTGTATTAGCACAGCACAAGTCCTATCCCTGAGGCATCAATCTGTGCAAAAAGGGAGATTTTTTTTTAAGTAATTTTTTTTTCAAACTGACTTAAAATAAACTACTGTTAGGTGCAGTACACATTCCATGGCCTTTACCAGCTTGTGGCTCTATGACCCCCCTCTACATAGAATGCACCCCAGTTTGGAGACCGTGGCATAATAAGGTGACTTGTATTTGCATTTGTATCACACCATTTGCTGTGAAGCCCTTAAATAAGATGTGGGGCTACCAATTACCTTCAGAAATCACACAGTTAGTTAAATAAGGGCTACCTGTGTGCAATCTAAGTGTTACATAATCTCAAACTCTTGATCACATATTTATATATTCACTCCACACTTTTATTTGTAAAAAATCTTTGGAAACGCATCATTTTCCTTCCACTTTACATATCACATAAAATCCCAATTAAATACATTTATGTTTGTAGTTGTAACGTGTCAAAATGTGAAAAAAGTTCAAGGGGTATGAATACTTTTGCAAGACACAGTACATAGTGCCTTGCTGCAATTCTGGTGGTCAATTATATCAGATTAAATCAAATATGATTAAATTACATAAAATCTAGATATTTAACCCTTAAATGGTGCACAATATGTTACACACTTGCTTATATTTTACCATGTTACATCATTCAGCACCCCCAGTGCAGCTAACTGGGTTATCAAATGCTGGCCATGTCTCTCACTTTCTATGGTGAGAAACATGTAAAAAAAAAAAACATTGCTGATTTTCGTCTAGTATAGGCTGCACTACCGTCAGCGTGTTTCTGCCCTGTGATGGCCTGTTGAGCTGTCCGGGGTGTACTCTGCCCTCGCCCAGAGTCGGCTGAGATGGGCGCCAGCCTCCCCACAACCCTAATTAGGATTAAGCGGTTCAGAAAATGAATGAATGAATTATTCAGTGATTGGAATTCAGAAGTTACCATCTGCCAATATGTGTGTATACTTCTAGGGCAAAGATATGGAAGGCCATTAGGGATACAAATGCCCGTTATTTTGCACATTAAATAATGTTTATTATATTTTTTTGGAGTAAAAATAATTGCATAAGGTGATAAACGTCGAAAGAATCAAAAAACTCTTTTTTGGGGTGAAAATCACCACAATTCCTGTCAGCTCTGTACACAGACATTCCATTCCATCAGAGGCATCAAGGCATCAGAGTCATAATGCCTTTTCTTAAAATGACTGCTAGTTAGCATTAAAAGATTGAAAATATTATTGCAAAGTAACAGAGACCTGCTTTTGAAGTAAAAGCATAAATTGGATTTTTTTAATTAGCTGCAATTATTATACACATCGTTCATCAATTTGTGATTTTTACTATTCATTTTAATGAAGTTCAACAAAATTTCAGGGGGAAAAAATGGGCACGAACCTCTGCTGTGTGAGTTATGTGTACATTCTGGGTGGGGAAATGTGTACAGATCAATGGCAGTGACTGAATGCGAATGCTTTGTGAATGCTTTTGCTTTCCAGGCCCTTACCACTTTAAGTTTGATTACTCATTCATTCATTCATTCATTTTCTGAACCATTTAATCCTAATTAGGGTCGCGGGGAGCCTGGCGCCCATCTCAGCCGACTCTGGGCGAGGGCAGAGTACACCCTGGACAGCTCGCCAGGCTATCGTAGGGCAGAAACACACTGACGGCTATGCAGCCTACTCTTTACAAAAATCAGCAATGGTTCTTTTACATGGCTCTCACCACAGACAGTGAGAGACATGGTCGGCATTTGATAACCAAGTTAGCTGCACTGGGGGGACAGCATGATAGTGGAGCTTGAACCCCCCGACCTTGGGATCAGTAATCCAGCACCCACCAGGCCACCACTGCCCTTAAGTTTGATAAATAAAAACAAAAACAAACAAACAAAAAAAAAATGGAAGAGTAGTTTTTGCTAACAGACAAAATCCTTTAATTAATTCCTGATCCTTATTATGATCCAATCTGATCCCAAATGTTACAGGTTTTTGTCTGACCCATACCCCATCCCTCTACCAAGTTTGGTGAATATCAGTTTAGTAGTTTTTGTGTAATCCCACTAACAAACAAACAAACAAACATGCTGGTGATACATAATACATAACCTGCACCAAACAGTGAAGGTAGTAATATTAAAAAAGGTATTAATTTTAGGGTCAGTCAAGTATGTTCCTAGAGAACCTTTAGGTTCAACTGGTTGGTGAACCAATAACAACTGACTTATTTGGGATAAACATTTGATTTTTACAGGGCTTGATTTTTCATGACACTCCACAGATTTCAGAAAAGTGGCAAAATCATGATAATCTTATGAATAAAAATGTATTTAAAATGGCCTACTAATTTGCATTTTTACATCTGTTGCTATATAGCAATATTCCAGACAGCTTTAACCAGCAACCCCTGGCATAAGCACATGTAACCACTTCAGAGCAAAAGTAGATGCTGAGATGGCATCAGTGCTAAATGTACCAAAGAATTAAAGTGAGGTACTATAGCATAAAGCAGTTATAATGTAGCATGTAATAAGATATCCCATGGCTAGTCAGGATAGAATAATTACAATTAGAACATGTTTGCTTGCTACCTAACCTACCTACTGTAAAGCTCTTGTCTTCTGCCTAATAAAGGTCACTCACTCACACAATTGCAGAGCTGCTAAATCATACTAGGGTCACAGGTAGACGGGAGCCTATCTCAGCCAACATGCGACGTACCCAGAGGAAACCCACACAAGCAGGATGAAGAACACCCCGTCTAGGACTCAAACCCAAGACCTTCTTGGTGTGAGGCGGATGTGCTAACCACTATGCGGCTGTGCCAGCCCAGAAAAAAAAACAACCAAACAAATCTGAAATCAGGAGAATTAGAACAGAATAGATTTAAAAAAATAGAACAGTTTGATGTTAACTAATAGTAATTTCACATGAACTGTAGTAGTCCTACTACTTACATCCTTGGCATGGCATGTCATTCCAGCCCTCACTTTCTATACAGGGACATTAAACAGGTTTAAGATAGACCCCTTAACTCCAGTAAAAAGAAATCTTAAAGGTACAGCCTACAAACATATTCTGGACAATCGTATGCATTCAATGTTGTGACAAAAACTACATACATGCGTGATGACCAGGTGTTCACATACTTTTGCCCATACGGTGTAGCTCTAGTAAAGCACCTTTGATTAATAATTGATGATATGCAAATTTCCATGAAGGATCTGGACTCATCATAAAATTTTTAGTTATCAAGTACATGACTATAATTTAGGCTAAATGGCTTGGACACTGGATGAAATGAAAGCATGCATTCAATCTCTACATCCCAGATGTATTGGAAATGACTACAACTTTACATGGTCTGAAATGTGAGGCTATTGGAACCTTATCATAATGTGCTACAAATGTTTGACTTGGTCCCTGATCAAAAATGACTCATTCTTCAGCTACTTCCAAATACTGGTCTGATATCCCAGGGAGAAAAATTGCCATTTGGCAGCTTGAGCAAAGTCAAATATGAAGAGAGGCTGGTGGTGGAGTATTTTTCAGGCAACTCTACTTGATCTGACCCATTCCACCTACCATCCACCCAGCTCTGATTGCCAGGAGCCTGTGTGAAGTCCATTACAATAAGTCAAACCATTCATGTTGTGTGAGCTCCCACCTTTGAGTGGACATAATCATTCCTTATCCATACTGCCGAATCATACAACCTCTAGAGCTTTGTACTAAATATAACTTGTATACAAAAAGGGCAGTGATGACTTTGTGGTATAGGCGATGGGTCACTGATCCGAAGGTCAGTGTTTCAATCCCCATTATCACCACTGCTGGGCCCTTGAGCAAGGCCCTTAATCCTCAGTTGTATTAAAATGATAATTGTAAGTTGCTCTGGATAAGAGTGTCTGCCAAATGCTGTAAAAAAAAATAACTAGTTCCGTTTAGATTACAAAAATAATGTCCTTTTATATTAGAGGGTTGAGAAACTCTCTCTCTCTCTCTCTCTCTCTCTCTCTCTCTCTCTCTTTATTTATTTATTTTTATTTGTATACATATTTAGGGCGCTGGACTTCTGGAGCTGTTATTAGTTGTGCCTAAATTTAGATGTTTAACAAGGTTTCTAGGGGTACTTTTATGTTGTTATTTTTCTATTATTTGTGGTACATTATTATTATTACCTTGCAATAAATTTACAAGACCGAAGACATGCTTAAGGGGCCTTATGCAACACTCCTACAGATAAGAGAAGCAATTATTCATTTTCTTTTACTGGAATTTAGCTTAAGCATGAGTTTACTATAGTGACCAGATCCTAGATTATACCTATTGTCTAGAAAACTGCACTATTACAACCAATAAGAACACAAGTGAGATACTGTATATACCTTCAACTAAATACTGGCCTCTACTGTCTATTCGCTAAATCCAAACTTACACAAATTCAACCAACAACTTACAGTGGTGCTTGAAAGTTTGTGAACCCTTTAATGTTGTTTCTATGTCTGCATGAATATGACCTTCTATATCTTCTATGTCTGCATGAATATGACCTAGTAATAACTATAGCTAAACTGCTCACACAACATATCTATTGGATTTAGGACTGCAACCCTAATTAGAATTAAGCAGTTCAGAAAATGAATTAATTATATTATAATGTTTTAATATTATACTTGGTTACTAATATAACACCACAGGGAGACATAGTGGTTATCACGTCTTCTTCATAGCAAAAAGGTCCTGGATGTTTCTGTGTGTTGCTTGCATGTTCTCTCTGTGCTTGCATGGGCTACCTCCGGGTTTCCTTCCACAGTCCAAAGACATGCACAGTGCTTTGCAAAAGTATTCACCACCCCTTGGCTATTTACCTATTTTGTTTCATTAAAACCTGTAATTAGAATTTTTTTTTTATCTGAATTTTATGTGATGGATCTACACAAAATAGAAACACACAAAAAGTTGTTGAAGTGAAATGAGAAATATATATAAAAAATATTTTTTTCAAATAAAAATCTGCAAATTGGCATGTGCATATGCATTCCCGCATGCTATGAAGCCCCTCAAAAGTTCTGATGCAACCAATTACCTTCAGAAGTCACATAATTGGTGAAACGAAGTCCACTAGTGTGCAGTCTAAGTGTCACATGACTTCTGAAAGGCCCCAGAGGCTGCAACACCACTAATCAAGAGCCATTACACCGTGAAGACCAAGGAGCTCTCCAAACAAGTCAAGGACAAAGTTGTTGTGAAGTAAAAGTCTGTGTAAGGTTATAAAAAAATATCCAAATCTTTGTAATCCCCAGAGCACCATCAAATCCATCATCTTCAAATTAAAACATGGTAACACAACCAACCTGCCAAGAGAGGGCCACCCACCAAAACTCACAGGCCCAGCAAGGAGGACATTAATCAGAAAGGCAGCACATGGTCCAAAGGTAAACCTGAAGGAGCTGCACAGTTTCACAGCAGAGACTGGTGTGTCAGTGCACAGGACCACAACAAGCCATACACTCCATAGAGCTGGGCTTTATGTAGTGGTGGCGAGAAAAAAGCCATTACTTAGTGTTAAAAATAAGAAAGCATGTTTTGAGTTTGCCAAAAGGCATGTGGGCGACTGCCCAAATGTATGGAGGAAGGTGCTCTGGTCAGATAAGACTACAATTGAACTTTTCGGCCACCAAGGAAAATGCTATGTCTGGTGCAAACTCAACAGATCTCATCACCCCAAGAACATCATCCCCACAGTGAAACATGGTGATGGCAGCATCATGCTGTGGGGATGTTTATCAGCAGCAGAAACTGGGAAACTGAGGGAAAGATGGATGGTGATAAATACAGGGATATTCTTGAGCAAAACCTGTTTTAGTATGCATATGATTTGAGACTGAGGTTTACTTTCCAGCAGAACAATGACACAAAGCATACTGCTCAAGCAACACTCGAGTGGTTTAAGGGGAAACATTTAAATGTGTTTAAATGGCTTAGTCAACGCCCAGACCTCAATCCAATTGAGAATCTGTGGTCAAACTTGAAGATTCCTGTTCAGAAGTGGAAACCATCCAACATGAAGGAGCTGGAAACGTTTAGCTTTGAGGAATGGGCAAAAATCCCAGTGGCAAGATGTGGCAAACTGCAAAAGGTGGCTCTGTCTTTAGGGGGGTGAATAGTTATGCACGTTGAAGTTTTCTGGGGTTTTTTAGGTGTAAATGTGAATGTGTGTGTTTTGGCCCTGGTGTGCTATGCTGTGCGGTTAGCTGTGCAGTGTGTACCCCGCCTTCGCTCAGTGTCAGCTGAGACAGGCTCCAGCCTCCATGTGTCCCTATTAGGAGTAAAATGTCAGCTATGCATTACCTACATTTGGAACCTAACTAGCAATGAGCTAAACAGTAATACTGTACAGTTGAAAAGAGATTTTATGCAGAGAAGCTTTATGCAACAATACAAATGGAGTTAATGAATTTAACAAAAATATTTCTTATTCTGATGTCTGAAACACCATTTTGGTTGATATATTATGTCACATTTCCTGTCCTCTCATTTACCCAATATAATTAATGCATTTATATGCAAAACAGTTTCTCCTTGTAAAGACAATTAGTTAATCAGATCAGTCCCTCTGCCTTTAGGCTCACTGTTAGTGTAGGATAGGTCAGACGGGCAACATGAAATTTTTTTGACAACAGCATCCTTTATTAGGAATGTATTGATTTTCTTTATACATAAGACCACTACTTTGACCAAAGAGGTGGAGAAAAGCATCAACACCTTTAAAATATGGACAGCAAATTGGGAAAATTACATGGAAAGAGAAAAAAAACCAATGAAGCATTTATGAAAGAAATGGGTGTGGAGAAATTTAATATCCCAAACACAATCAAACAACGTTATCTGGCATACTACAGTCACATTTGAATACATGACGCCATGCAAAAAAACAGTACTGAAGGACATGGTAGAAGAAGGAAGACCTAAATGATGATAAACCAGTGCTGCAAAGTTACAAAAGGTTAAATTGCCATAATTTTGCCATATGATCTCACTGCAGCAAAATGGTATGATAGCACTAGATTAGTAACTTGTCAGCAATTCTGGTGTGGCAATGATGTCACAAGCTACTGGAGGTTGGGCATGGAACCAGGAGCTTAACATTAAAAACGTCACAGGTTTTCCAGGTCAGGGCTCAAAGTGAGAAGTGCTTGGAAAGTTGTTGGTTTCAGAAGCAGCATGAGCAGAAAAAACAAACAAAAGCCAAAAAATGTGGATTACCTCACACTCTCCTTTCATACTACAAGTCTGATTGCATATTGTGGCCATATTTGACTTCTCCCCACAAAGAAGCACTCCTTTCTATGTTGATTTCCCTTTCAATTGGCATTTAGGAAGGGATCAGTATTAAGAGTTACCATATTTTAGCAGAGCTTATATTGATTACATGTTAAAAGCCACTCTGACCCACTTCCAATGGTTCTCTTGTGTACAGACGCATACAGACGCTATGCCAGCCTACATCATGGAAAAATCTGCACACAGCCAGGGAAGTTTTCTCCAGTGATATGATGGGACAGCTGGGCTAATTGTCTCCTACTATGATCATGACAAGACCAATCTGTCAGTGAATAAGCTCGGAAAAGAGGGGATTTAAAGCTACTGTCAGCCATTGCAGAATTGAAATTCATAATAGAATGCTTACACTTTCTGCCTTAATGTATTGCTTGGTACATTATGTTTAAGTAATTTATAAATGAATGAAAGTTGTTTGCTTGTGCCAAGGAAACTATTTGTATTAATTTCATTTCATTTTCCAAACTGTTGTATTCTTTATTAAAGAATACAGGTATTGGTCAACCTTACAGCATAATTCATGTGTATGTAATATGTGATACAGATGCTTATATTAACATAAATATAGTTACTGTAGAATATATTTTGTAGCCAAAATAAGACTCAGATAATTGACTGACATGTTTGAATGTATGAAAATGAGCAGTTTATGCTGGCAATGTAGCTACTAGGTCTTGAAACACCATTGTTCCTAAAATGCTTGTGGTGTACTCAATTTAGCAGAAGACCACTTCATAATTTCCATGGCAACAAATCCCTCAGTTCAAAGGTAGCTTATATACTTGTGTAACTGCACCATTTTCTATCCATCACACTTGAAAATCCACAGAAATAATGATTACAAACTCATAAGTTAAACTAACTTATATTATCTCTATATTTAGAAACAGATTGCGTTTTGTCATACCCTTTTTATCATACAGGAGTTTTGATTGGTGTTAAAGAACATGCAATGATACAGCGCAGTGACTGTATTTCAAAAATAATTCTCAGCTTTCTGGATCCAAGTTTGGCAAAGGCAGATATAGCCTCTGCAACCATATACGTAAGCAAACGATAATATAAATGACTCTCATTAACACAACTGGTAGCACATGTCAAGGGCCTGGAGGAAAACTGCTTCTCTATATCAGGATGATCAATTTGGGGAGAAAGCAATCCAGCCCCCTCACACTAGAGTGGTGCACAGACAGGCCAAATATAAAGTCATTAATTCACACCTGGGAGAGCAAATGCTTATCATTAAAGATGACTCACCTTTTCAGTCTCACAGCGGTCATTCCCAAATTATCTGCAATGTTAAGGGACAGGATAACATTGTAGATTAAGATAATTAGGGACAGAATACAGCTTTAACTTTTAAACTTTTGATTGATATGTAAGGAGAATTAATAATACTAATTTCACTTTAATATCTTAAATCCCAACTTTATACCTATACCTACCTCTATGGTCCTAACATGAAGTCTAATAATTGGGTAATTTAGCTTCCTTCCACAATCAAAAGACCTAAATATTAGGCTTATTGGCTGCTTCAAAATGACCCTAGGTGTGGGTATGAATGTGACTGGGTGTGCTGGCCCTGTGATGGTCTGGCAAGCTGTTCAGGGTTTACCTTTGCTCAGTGTCGACATGACCCTAAGTAGGGTTTAGTAGTTCGTCAAATGAATGAGTGAGTGTTTGGTAAATATTTGATGTTTAGGTATTGAATGGAGTATTTCATTGATTATACAATCCCGAATCAGAAAAAAGGTTCGACAACATGTTGCAATTCAAATTAAAACTTAAAATAATTTCCAATACAAATCTGTATTACGCATACATTCCATTAGTACTTTATTTGGTTTTAAATTTTATCCTCTTTTCTGACTACCAATTTTATAACAATATCCCATTTGTGATTCTTGCAAAACATTTTAAAGAAAGTTGGGACAGTAAAGCCAGAGTAAATTTTGACTACAACAATAAGACTTAGTCTTAGTCTTAGTAGTGAGATGAAAATGCTTAATCCTACTTGGGCCGTGGGGAGGCTGGAGCCTATTTCAGCCAACTCTGGGTGAAAACAGTGTACACGCTGAGCAGCTCACCAGTCCATTACAAGGCCAACATACATACAACCATTTGAACTCACTCCCACAGTTAAGGGCAATCTGAAACAGCCAATTAGCCTAATATGCATCTCTTTGTACCACAAGACCTTCCTACTATGAGGCGGACATGCTCACCACTATGCTTCCTTGCTTATTAGTTGTAGTGACTTTTTTTGGTCATTATAGTGCTGGAGGGGTATAAAACGGTGGGCAAACTATACATGTCCATGTATAAATCTTAATGCACCAATAAGAAAAGCAGATAAACTATCAAACATCTATACAGGATTATTATTAGTGTTAGTAATATTAATAGAAGACCATCAGTACTACTACCACTACAACCCCTCCTCCTACTACTTCTTTCTTTATTCATTTTCTGACCCGCTTAATCCTAATTAGGGTCATGGGGAGGCTTGCGCCCATCTTAGCCGTATCTGGAGACCTCACCAGGCCATCGCAGGGCAGTAACACGCTTACGGCAATGCAGCCTACTCTTAACGAAAGTCAGCAATGGTTTTTTTACATGCCTCTCACCATAAACAATGAGAAACATGGTGACCTCCTGCTCTCAGATTAGTAGTATTTGTCTAAATATATTCCTTATACTGGCTGATGCCTTAATTTGCCTACTATTTGGCAGCCAGTATAGTGCATAATACAGAGCATATAAGCCTACTACAGGTTCGAGTAGTCATTCAACAGACAAATTGATCTGGGGAAGTAATTGATCTTGGTCCTGGTAGCTGAAGCCTTGAGACACCTGATAAATTGTACCCAAGGGCCACTTATATTATTAGTTACATACTTAGCATATACCAACAGATGGGGTTGGCACACAGCACGTCCACAAAGCACATGACACAAATTTCAATGCATTGCTGAGGAGCAAGGGGGTAGACAGAGAGAGAGAGAAAGAGAGACAGAATGACAATGTATTTTTAACAGGTAGTGTGAAGTGTTGAAACTCATTTGTAACACATTAACTTGTGTAGTATCTGGATTCCTTACCTTGGACTAAATGCACAATCAGGGGGGAATATCATGCATTTTAAAAATCCAGTAGCCCACCACTTACATTGTAGTCCTGTCTCATCATCGAACAGATTTTTCCATACTTTTGATTATTAAAGATCTATTTTTAGCTCATGAAAGTCTTACTGTAATCATAAAAAAAACGGTGGTTGATGAAAATTTTTGTCACAGTTTTCAATAATAGAATTAGGACTGGGTGAAAAATTTCCCATCTTGTTTTATTTCCACACCTGCACCTGGCAGTCTTAAATGCAAACAGTCCTGGGTTCGATTCCCGGGCTCGGGGCGTTTCTGTGTGGAGTTTGCATGTTCTCCCTGTGCTTGCGTGGGTTTCC
>JAOUQZ010000035.1:21276882-21289705 GCA_028564935.1 Neosilurus hyrtlii
GTGACTGCATGCACTATTGCCTGTGACAGTTGGATTCACAGAGATTCAGCAGATTCACACCTGCCGAACTCCTGTCTTCTGTGGCCAGTCCACAAGTCCCATCCTCAAGATGATGATACCATCAGACAGATAAGAGTTTTGTGAATACAGTGATGTAGATTTTATGTGTATGTGACTAAAACTGTGGTCATGGGAGCAGTTTGAAAAAGTGGTACTCTATCCTTTCCTCCAACTGTCCAGATTTATAATGGGAGTAGATGGGGCATTTGGTCGGTGCTCCTCTCGCTTGGAGGTGTCTGCAGCCAGTTTGGTTAGTCCGTTTGTTTAACTAGACACATGTCTGCGCTCAGCACAAGTTTTCCTGTAAAATGGTGAAAAAATGATCCACGTAGACAAAACCTTGTGGGAATGAGAGCGAGTTGCAGAGAGACTTGTCACAAGATTTTCACAGCTCCTCTCCACTCTACCTGATGATGTCACGCACTCTAGGTTTTGAGCATTTTGCCAAAACTTGACCTCAAACAAAGTATTATTTTGAAAAGTTTGAATGGGATTTTAAATAAAAAGTGTAAAAATTTGGAAATTTTGAAGATTCCGTCCATGCTTTTTAATGGGAAAAAAATCCTGAAAAACGTTGAATATTTTGGAAAGTTTGAATGTTAGCTGCTAGAGAAAAGTAGTAGCTCCAATGTCCTAATTGAGCTGAACGTTTTGATGTTTGAATGGTGTTTCTATGATGAAAAATGTGGAAGACATTACGTGCCAAAAAAGTGGGCGGAATAATAATAATAATAATAATCATAATAATAAAAAATTTTTTTGGAGAAGAACATAGGGTTGAATGCTTTCAGCATTTACACCAACAATGACTGTATTGGTTTTAATGGTTGTAAGGTGGTTGCCACCTGGTAGCAAAAATAGAGCTATTAAATTTCACTGTTAGCAATTTTGCATGGACTATTCTTTTAACCTGTAAATCTCTTCGCAGGAATTTGACCAGTCTGGCCTTCAGTAATCTATAGAATTAAGTTACTCTGCCAAATCCTTCCCTGGCCCATCCGAACAATCTGTCACCACAAATAAAATCCAGAACGAGCTGAGATCAAGGCTAAAGGTTCTACAAGAAAATATTAGAGTCTGCACCTTTTTTTTTTTTTTTGTTTGTTTTTTTGGCCGGGCAGTGTATAATGTACATGGGCCAAAATGAGGACTGCGACAGCGTTGTCCTATGAGTTTAAGAGAAGACTTTTATTGTTATAAATGCAAATTATCCAAAAACCTGAAAAAATTTAGCAAATTAGATTTTCTTTGTTATTGTCTTGTTTAAGATGATATTTCAAGATGAGAAATTTTGATAATGAACCACAAAGACTGCAATTTAAAGGGGTCATAACCCTGGTAAAAATATTAATGTGTATTGAGACTTATTAAGCTAGGAGTGTTCAAACATCCCGATACTCAGTCCTTGGTGAAGGAGAGGAAGAAAATGTGCTTTTTAACCTTGGCCTATTAAATGCCTCACTGTAAGCAAGGATTCAATCAAAGCATGTGTCATTTAGAGTGATAAAATACACCGAACAAAAAGGTAAACACCTAAACCAAATTCTGAGTTAAATTGATCTATAATGAAATATGCTCATAAATAGATTTAATTGGTGTACAGAATTATTTGTTTTGCTGAATTGTGGTAACCCACTTCTCATAGCACATCCCTGTGAGATTATGCAATCATATTCCACCCATGGGTGGCATAATGCACGACATTGAGTTGGTCAGTCAGCATGAGCAATACACAGGCAATTCTTGCACCAGGGCCTATAAAAGGCCACCCCAAAATGTGCACTTTTGTCTCTAGTCACAATGCCACAGATGAAAAAAGTCATGAGGGAGCGTGCCATTGGCATGCTGAATGCTGGGACGTCTGTGACAGCAGTGTCAACACACTTGAATGTGCATCATTCCTCCATCAGCCAGTTGAAAAGTCGATTCAGAGAGACTGGCAGCACTGTGAATCGTCCACATGCCCGACAACCACATATAATCACACTTGCACAGGATGCGCAGATTCGGCTCCTGCACCTCTGAGTTGTGCTGCAGGAGGAATGAGACAACATTCCACAGACCACTACTGATCATCTCATTAACTCTATGCGTCGGAGATGTACTGCTTTACATAAAGCAGATGATGGACACACTCAGTACTGAGTGCTGTGAACTTGCCCACTGACCCCTGGTTGGTTCGGGCTGTGATAGTCATGTTTATTTTTTGGTTCATTATTAAGGCAAGAATAATATATATATATATATATATATATATATATATATATATTATTTATAGTAATAATAATATTTTTGTTCAGTCTAATGTGCGTTTAATAGTTAATGTCCTACATAAAGTTAATGTCCTATATTGCTACTTAGAGTTTGTTTGGGATTTGACAAGTTTAGTGTATCAAGTCAGTGGATTCTAAGAGCTTTCTCATTTAACTTTATCTATAAATAAAATTTTGCAGCTAAGAAAGAGAGGCATGCACAGTTTATGTGGTAATCATTGTATGAAGATTTCTTAATTTCATTCATTTTCTGAACCTCTTATTCCTAATTAGGGTCGTGGGGAGGCTGGCGCCCATCTCAGCCGACTGTGGGCGAAGGCTGGGGTACACCCTGGACAGCTCCCCAGGCCATCGCAGGGCCATCAGTCACACAACCATTCACACTCACACTCACACCTAGGAACAGCCAATTAACATACTGTGCATGTTTTTTGACTGTGGGAGGAAACCGGAGTACCCAGAGGAAACCCACGCAAGCACGGGGAGAACATGCAAACTCCACACAGAGCTGGGAATCGAACCCAGCCCTTTTTGCTGTGAGGCGGACGTGCTAACCACTGCGCCACCGTGCCGCCCACAGATTTCTTAATTTGTTTTATATATATATATATGTGTGTGTGTGTGTGTCAGGGAACTATTCACAAATTAGTATTCACAATTATTCATATGCTAAACTGCTTAATTATACTAGGGTCTCAGCTCACTCTAATCGAAGGCGGGGTACACCCTGAACAACTTGTCAATCCTTCACAGCGGCAACACACGGAAAACCATTCACACTCACAACTAGGGGAAATCTGCAACAGCCAATTAGCCTAAAGTGCAGGTTTTCGGACTGTGAGAGGAAACTATGGTACCTGGAGGAAACCAACACATGCACAGGGAGATACATAAACACTCTTGCCTATCTCAGGACTCGAACCCAGGACATTATTGATATGAAGTTAACATGATAATCACTACACCACCATGCCACCATAGAATATCATAGCACTGCGAAATTATTAGTACTGTTTTTGAAATAAATATACATTACTGAGTGTCATGTAAATATGTTACAGTTGACGTGTATTATTATCCGTGGAAAGAGAAGAGTCCTGTTCTGTATGAGTAGAGTCTTCTTTCCCAGATTTCTCTAGATTTGTCAAGGAGCTGTACACGTTTTCCCTTTGGTCTTTTTTGGTGGTGTAAGATATGATTCACTATCAACCATTTGATGATGTCAGTATATTTCTATGGTAAGGCTTCTTTTGCCTTAGAGATTAGGGGGTTTGTTTAGAATCCATTTTTTCAGAATGGTTTGCTATTTACACAACTAACATCCAGATCGGGCAAAATATCGTTTTTGAAATAGGAGAGGAAGAGCCAGAGATGCACACAGACCATGGAATGTGATCTTTCCAGAAATTCATGATCATGTGGCAGCACCTACATTCATCCAGCAATGTCAAGTTTTTTAAGGATTGATGTTTGACAACATATAATAATAACACTGTGTGAACAGGTTCATGTAAATATGTTGAATCACTCAGGTAACAAAAAAATTAACATTTTCTCATTTGATTAAAGAATAATGGATAAACAAAAGAGCATGACAGTTAATATGCATATGCTTATACCTACGCCATTTACCAAACAATCAGTAAAATCAAAGATGGTTTTAAGCTGCTTCAGGAAGCAGACACGTGTCAGCGGATCCAGCACCATTGTTCACACACACACACACACACACACACACACACACACACACACACACACACACACACACACACACACACACACACATTGAAGGTGTCCTTTGCCCCACACAGCCAGTTGGTAATTATCCATGCTCATCTGGTCCTGCTGGCTGGACAGCCGGTGAAAGAAAGACAGCAAGAAAGATTCAAGATTTCAGGAGTGAGATTCATTAGCTTAACACCGTCAATAGGCTTTATATATTAATTCAATTACTAGCTTTCACACAAGTACCGTGGGATTTATACAGAATAATAAAAAAAATCAATAGAAATTTTAAATTTGGTGTCACGGTGGTGTAGTGGTTAGCACGTTCGCTTCACAGCAAGAAGGTCCTGGAGTCGTTCCAGGGCTCCGGAAGTTTCAGTGTGGAACTTGTATGTTCTCCCCTTACTTGTGTGGGTTTCCTCTGGGTACTCTGCTTTCCTCCCACAGTCCAAAAACATGCACAGTAAGCTGACTGGCAGTTCTAAATTGCCCCTAGGTGTGAGAGTGAGTGTGAATGGTTAAATGTGTGTTGGCCCTGCGATTGCCTGGCGAGCTGTTCAGGGTGTACCCCATCTTCGCCCAGAATTGCCTGAAATGGGCACCAGCCTCCCCACAACCCTAATTCAGATTAAGCGGCTTAGAAAATGAGTGATGAATGAAGAGGCACAAATGCACACAAACACACAGAAAATGCTATGATGATATCCATATAGGACTTCAACTATGTATTTTAACTAAATATCCCTAGGCTTCCATCTAAACCTAAACTCAAACTAACCTCAGTGACCAAAAATGTATCACACATACATTTAATTGAAATGTAGTAATAGACCCAGTATGTGGTTAAATCAATACTTATCACTGTGAATACCATGAATAGGTAACAGATGTGTGGAGTGTATGCACATTTCTTCTAATGCTTAAAATCAAAAATGTTTCAATACAGATATGTGAAACATTTATTACAGTCCATGGACATTAATAATTGAAACAAACATTTCACTCTTCTTGATACAGTGCCAACAGATGAAGGTGATATGCTACAAAAATGACATAAGATTGATATTTAAGCAAATCAAGGAATTTAAAAGATTCATTATTTTAAAGATAAATTCTTTGAAATATACAATTCAACAAATTATGTATAACTGGTAGATTTCAATCTATTGTATAGTTTTGACTGAGAGCAAACCATTTAATGTGAAAAGATGTCTTCCAGAATCCCCAAAATGTTAGTATATGATCTTTTGGGAATTCTTGCAATCGTTGAAATGAAAGTGCATACATCTTCAGTCAGAAAGCATTGGGCAAATTTGATCTGCATGGGAGACTTTGCTGTCCAAAAACATTAGAGCAAGACTAAAATTTACCAATTTCCATGTAGGCAAAGACCAGTCCTTTTGGAATAATATACTCTGGACTGAGAAATTGGTTACAGTCACAGTATTTCACCTCCTGAGACCCAAAAATTAATGTTGTGTGTCTTCTCATTTCTTCACACTGCTTCTGTCCCTCACCACCTAATAACTATTGAACTTGATCAATGTTTTCAAACAAGAAGAAGTTTGCCAAAAGAGTAATACCCAATAATTCTGAAGCTGACCTTCAGATCAGTAACCCAGGAATTATAAAACTCAATCCGGACAAAGCAAATAATGTCCCAAACCTAAAATGAAATAACAGTAAACGGTCTATACTTGAAACTACACAGGGGAAAAGGCCAGTTCACCAATATCCCAAGAGCAGCTCCACCGTCTAGTGACAACAGTTTGCCATCCACCATTGGAGACAATTGCTTCACAGGGTGGGCACTGGTGAGCGAAACTAATCTCACATGCTTGTCTGCTGGCAAAGCGTGAGCCGCCACATTGACCACATTGCGGGTATGTGACATGAGCCACTCAGAGGACTTCCGGCAGGGGTGCCCACTGACCGATTGTCCCATCCCTGGCAGGAGTGCTGGGTACATGAAAATGGGCAGCAGAACATGAAGGCTGCCTTGAAGGCCTTCACCTACAGGAACCCCTGGCTCTCTGCTCTCACCAAAAATTTCGGAGAGCTCTCCTTATCCCTTGTATTCTTGTTGGTGGAATGTTCTGTCACAAGTGGATGTATAGACACAGACACAAGCACAGGATGAGGATTTTCTTAGCAAATCATTAACCTAATAAGATCAAGAACAGGACAGGAAACACAGTAACATAAACGGCTAACGGAATATGGTGTGCACAATGCACCCTGGGAAACTCAGTTCATGAGTCAGTTGGGCAATGGCTCAGTCACAGTAATATTCCTAAACACACTAGAAAATACATGGCTCAAAAAGAATACATGGAGTTATGGAATGTTCAAGCCAAAGCCAATACTTGAACTCCATGGAAATGTTGCGGGTGGGGATTTGAAAGGAGGTGTGATGAATCATTAACTAAACTCTGAATACATTCTCCAGATCAGTGTCAGCAGGGACAGCTCTTTTCCAATTTATAAAAATTTCAACAGGCCAATGTCAGAGACTGGTGGACAATCATGCAAGACTCCTATGAAGACTTTTGACACAATCAAAGACCATAAAATCATTTCTATCATGTGATGTTCTTACAGAAGAAAATGTAAATGTCTTTTTCTGTATGTCGAGATGTATACACTTACAGTGCAGTTGTTCATTTATGTAGTCATCAGCCAATCATGTGGCAACAGAACAACACTTGAAATCATGCAAATATGGGTCAAGAGCTTCAATTGATGTTCACATCAAATATGAGGGGAAAATGTTTTTATCTCTGTGATATTCATCATGGCATGGTTGCTTGTACCAGATGGGCTGGGTTGAGTATTTTGGATTCTGATGATCTGATATTTTCAGGCACAACATTTAACACGGTTTACACTGAATTCCGAAAAAATAAAAATAAAAAAAATGTGGGGAACCTAGAGTGTGGAAGACTTATTGTTCCAAAAACTTACTGTTAGAAGAGATCAGAGGGTAATAGTCAATCTGCTCTGACCTGACAGGAAGTCTATATTTATTTGAATAAAGAACAATCATGACAGAAATCATGCTGTGTTGATTTGTACTTGGCCATGTGTGGTACTGGTCTCATGTTTGTCTTGCCCCCATTCATAGCGGAGCTCCCAAAGCACCACTGATAAGGAAAAAGCGTCTAAACATTTCATTTCTTTTAGAAAATCAACACATTTTCATTAATTTTAATTTATTTACATTCAATATGTAATTGTTCTCGCCAAGCTGAAGTCTGGTGCTCATGCTGGCTAACAACAAAACAGCCAGTATTTCATGTCCCTTTTCTCATTTAAATTATCTTTTCATCATATTTTCTATGCTGATTACAATGAAAGATATAAATGTTACATACAGGACACCCAAAATCCAAACATTAACTCGAAATGTTCATCGACAAGCATTTTTTTTATTTGCCAGTGATGGTAAACTGAATTGGTAACTGTTCACAAAATATCAATATACACTGCCTGGCTAAACAAAGTCCCACATTTCATTGGTGGCTGGTGGTCTGCCAAACAGGGAAAGCACATTAACAGCAAGACACCATAAAATATGTGAATCATTGCATATGTACATTTATCTGTGTGCCCTGAAAAAGTTAGCCATATCCTCAAATATGGAGTTTTGACCAAACATCCTGAGATTGTTTTACTCAAAAACCTTTTCATTTTATCACAGCACTTTCAGTCATCCAGCTAACCCAGTCACACCAAGAAACTTAAAAAGACATTTAATTTTAAATTATTAAAAAGGTGTTTATTTTAAAAGCCATGGTTATTTTTCTTGATTTCTGAACCAAATCAATCTTGGGCATTGATTGCCTGCTAATTAATTCGGAGTCTCTTGCATTGTCTGCCATCATGCATAGCTACCTACCAAACTTTACTAAACAAACACACAAAACTAATAAAAAAGAGGAGAAAACAAAAAAATGCTCTATTTATGTTTTTGTTTACTGTGGGATAAGTATTATAAATATTTAATATAAAAAGCAGAGCTCCCGACAGATATTTCCATTGATAGGTGTCCAAAGCTGATGTTATGAGTCGCATGTCTCCTTTAAGGGCAGAATCAACTTCAACCATGGGGGATATAAATTATTAAGTCTCACCCGCATTTCATGAATTTGGTCTGGAGCGAGTTTTCTTTCCACATTTTATTCGCACACTTGTATCACCTGTCTTGTTGGTTTAGTTCTGCATATAACAAGTTCATGTTCCATTTTACCACACTGTTCTGTGTAGTTTTGCTTGACAAAAGTTTGTTTGCCTACCTGAGTTAAATTGTGTGGGGTTTTTTAATTATTTTGTTAGAGCCTATTGTATTTTTTGGGATTCAGTTTCATTATTGTGAGAGCTATACATAACAGCCAATCATGCGTAAGCTATACATAACAGCCAATTAGCCAGTCATGTCAGCGGCTGGGTGCAGACATGGGACAGCCATCGAAGTCATTTTTCATGCTTACGAAGCCCGGTTCAAATAAGAATAGTAAGCTATATTGCCATAAAGCCTATAAGCAGCAGTACCTTTCAAAAAATCCTTGTCCAAATAAACTTGAGAAGGTTTGACGCTGCTGTCAACTAAAAGAAGGTTCCAACCACTTTGACAATTCATTCAATCATCCTGCCCACGCCCCACAAAAACCCGTGAAAAGAAAGCTGAGCTTCCAGGGGTGGGATTTTTCTTGAGCATTTGTCTAATAAACGTTTTGCTTTGCTGCACTGAAAGAAAGGCATATCCTGAATGCCATACACAATGGGTTTGGCTGACAAAAAACCCTGCTAACTTTGACTGTTAATGTTCTATTATATTTGGTGACAAGAGTTTTCACAAGAGCCACTTATTGAGAAAATACAAAACATGTTTGGTATTTATAATCTTAGATCATTGCTGGACTGTAACAGAAAGACCTTTTTTTAATTATAATGAGAAGTATTGTCTACTCTGGTTCAGCATGGTGTCAAAAACCCCATTCTTGAATATGCCACAATATAATTTTTATATATATATATTTTTTATAGATATTCCAGAAGAACTCTTGTGTTCTTTTGACTCTTTCATTTGTCCTTATACAGGGCTAGGTCTTCTATGTAGAGGTGTGTCAGTGGATGATTTTGTTGGGAAATTGGCCATCCACCCGGCCATCTCCTGAGAGCTAACTGGGAGAGCTGAGGCTTATTTTTGGAACCCCTATTTATATTACTGTCTTCTGGATAAGGAGCAGTTAGTAGAGCAGACCAGCTTCAAGGCTAGAGAGATTCACCACTGCTCTCACTCGAGCATCAGGGAGTGTTCACTACTAAGTACAGGTAATTCTACTGGTATCAATGGTTCAGTTAGGTTGTGAGTTCAGTGCTGTTCAGCAGCTGAACATAGACTACAGTACGTGAATTCATGTGGTTGTGATCTGTGAATAAATGATGCTAATTTATCATTGAGATGCTAACACTACCTGACACAACTCTACATTTGTGATCTATTTTATTAAAGGTTGATTTTTTTTGGACACAAAAAAAATAATAATTTCATTATACATAGTATTAGAAGTGCTAACTAAGGAAGGAATTTGGATGTTTCACCCTGTATAGTTTATAATATCACTAAACGATTTAAGCAATCTTAAGCAATTCTGGACTGTAAGGGGCAAGGGTTCCATCCCTCAGTGGGAACTGCATCCAGAAACCTCATTCTTTATTTAGATGATATAACCACATTGACTCAGGATTAGTTAAATTTTATTCTATTTGAACAATAGACATAAAAGACATGAGGGGAAAAAATCTTGAGAGAAACTAAGAGAGAGAAACCCAAAAGAGAAACCCATCTTCATTTGGGTGACACCAGCTGCCACCCAAACGTAATTGTAGATAATACCATTCTATAACAGTGTAGCAGGAAATTCACTATAGTTGTAACTTGAAGTCAACTTCGCTGAAGTTATATAATTGTTCACTAATGGAGACTTGATGCATAGCTGTTCTTGACAGTTGAAGTGTTATAACTGTAATTATAAAACTGGCAATTGTTGGAAAGCAAGCTATTATGGGGCAGCCCTAATATAATGGTTAGAGAAACGGCTTTGGGACTGAAAGATAGCTGGTTTGATTCCCGAACCAGCAGGAAAAATGGGGTGGGGGGGTGGGCTTCACCTTACCTTCCTCCACCTTCATGGGTGAAGTGCCCTAGAGCAAGACACCTAACCCCCAACTGCTCTCCGGATACCCCAATGTGTGGCAGTCCACTGCTCCGAGTGTGTATGTGCTCATTGTTTACGTGTTTGTGCTCACTTTGGATTGGTTAAATGCAGGGGCAATTATTTCCCTTGCAGGATTAATACAGTATAGCAAAAAAAAGGTTTTATGAAAAGGAATATAATGCCATCTTCACTGTTTCTAAACATATGTAGGTCCATATGGGGGCCATCATCAGGCAGAGCGTATGGTTTCTAAGATGAGAACTCCAACCAGAATTTAGAAATTAGGATGTATCTCAGAAGTAGCATGTATAGCTCAACAGAAGCATAAAAAGAGTATGTGTATGTGTATTGTAAGGTAAAAGGTAAAACCAGTTTGTGTAAAATGCTGAATGCACGAACTCCGGCAAGACTTGCAAGAACGCTTGAAAGTGGGAGGAGACAAAGATCCCAGATTACCAGAACTCTCTCTGCCCAACAATCCTTTCAGATCTGCTTCTTTTCTAAATAAAAAGCTATTAAAAAAATGAACCACAGATTAAATAAACCACAGCCACTCCCACCGGCAGGACTATCCGATAAGTCCAATATATGAAAAGTTACCCTGTGACATTGAAACAGGGTCAAGTAGGCACATATGCAATCCTATCCTATTTTTTTCCCTCTAAGTGGGATCTATTCACCAAATTTTGTGATCCTATGTCATTTTCTCCCAATGTTATCCCACTAACAATTCTTAGATATGAATTGATGGTCTATCCACTTTAAATTTCAGCTGTTTGTGATCCTGTGTCATTTCTTATTAATGTTATCACATTATCAAGCCTTGACAAGCCCAATATAAAAATAAAATTACTAACTTGACTGCTGACCTATATACAGTACCACCCAATACCTTCATGAACTCATGCAAGAGTTTTTTTTCCTTTTGAAGTTTTTGCATTAACAAGCCTTAACAAGCCCAATATAGACAAATTCTCTAACTTGACTGTTGTGACCTTGAAACAAGTTCAAGGGCACACATATACAATCCAACCAAGACCTTCCAGAGGGGAACCGATCTATCAAATTTGGTAATCCCGTGTTCCTATTGCACTAACAAGTCTTGAAAACTCAAATATAGAAAAATTTGCTAAGGTGAAGGTCACCCATATACAATCCCAATTAGAGACATTTATGAGGGGGACCCATCCACCATATTTGGTGACTCATTTTCTTTCAAATTTATTGTATTAGCAGCAACTGACAATGTCCAAAAAATATCAAGGTGACCCATATACAATCCCACCCTCTTTACCCCAAAGAGGGGGGACCCATACACCAAATTCAGTGATCCTGTGTCATTTTCTTTTAAAGTTATCGCACTAACAAATCAGACGGATGAACAGGACCCATTTATATAGCTCATGCTTTGTTCAATTTTATAATGGTGGGAGCTATGAATGCTTGATAAAACACATACAATTTCAACTTGACTTAAACATTGAGACAGTGTCTGAGCCTTTGTTATCAGCAGATAGCATGCAACTTTTGATCTAAATAGGCATCGCAAACCATTAAGACCATTCAGTGCTTTATAGGTACAGTACCTTTAAAAGTTGAGGGGTTACTCTGAAAATTTCACATTTTCCTTGAAAACACAAACTTATGTTCATCAAATGAGTTGCAAAATAAATAAGAAACAGTCAAGACATTGACAAATTAAAAAATTAAAAACATTTAAAAATTAAAAATAAAGAAATTTTAAAAATGTGTCAATTTGTTACATTTAAATGCATAGTTTGGAGTGTTTTGTGCCATTGTTCTGTTGTAGGAGGAAAGTGGTTGCACTCAAACACCGTCCACAGGGTATGGCATGGCAATACAGTGGAGTGATAGCCTTCCTTGTTTAAGATCCCTTTTACCCTGTACAACTCTCACACTTTACCACCACCAATGCACCCCCAGACCATTACAATTCCCCCACCTTGTTTGACAGATAGTATGAAACACTCTTCAAGCAGCTTCTCCTTTATTTTGCACATTATAATTTTTCTTCTTTTTGACCCAAACATCTTAAACTTTTATTCATCTATCTATACCACTTTTTTCCTTAATCTTCCACTGTACAATGTCTGTGTTCTGTTGCCTATTTTAATCTTTTGCTTTTACTAGTCATGATCAGATATAACTTTTTCTTTGCAGCTTCATGAGTTGCCTCTTCACTGGTGTTTTGCTGAAAATGGGCCTCTGTACCCTCTATATAGATATTCCATTAAAAATCCAGTCGTTTCCACCTAGAATAATCATGTACAACATTAACAATGTCTAGATTGTCTTTCTTAATTTTATCTTTTTTTTTTGTACAAAAAATGCTTTTCTTTCAAAAACAACGACATTTCTTTTTTTATTTTATTTATTTATTTGTTTTTGCCGGGTTTTTTATTTGTTTATTTATTTAATTATTATTCCCTCCCGGTTTGCATGTTGTTCATCATCATCATCATCTTCCGCTTCTTCCGGGGTCAGGTCGCGGGGGCAGCAGCCTAAGCAGTGAGGTCCAGATGT